>CM067507.1:1398878-1421809 GCA_034509495.1 Acestrorhynchus altus | reverse complement strand
CTCTCTCTCACTCACACACTCACTCTCTCTCTCTCTCTCACTCACTCTCTCTCTCACTCACTCTCTCTCTCTCACTCTCTCTCTCTCTCTCTCTCTGACTCACTCTCTCACTCTCTCTCTCTCTCTCTCTCTCTCTCTCTGTGTTAAATTGTCCTTGCACTCCCCCAGATAAGAATGAAGTGGTGCTGTTGGGCTGGACTGAGGGGGGCGCTGTATCAGTCCATAACACACTGTACTCCTCACATCAGAGCGGCTTTCCCACCGAAACACACCACAGTGAGGATCTCTGTTACCTACAGTGTGTGAATCTGCCTCCACCATGTTTGGATTCTGGAGACGTGTGGCTGTTGAGACTTGATATGGAGCTCTGATTGTTAACTTCGGGGGCAGCAGTGTATGAAACTACCTCCACCAGGTTTCAAAGCAGTACTTTAACTTGTTGATTTTCTTCCAAATGGTTCTATTATGCCACCAAGAGGAGATTCCAAAAATGAAGGAGTGAATTCTGTGAGACACCAGCCATCATCGCTTATTATGAAGCAAAGATACTTTTAGTGCGTTTAATATGAAATTACTAACTTAATATTACAATGAAACTACCTCCACTAGCTGAATCATGGTGGTGGAGGTGTGCTGGTTTGGAGCTGCTCTGCTGCAGCAGGGTGTGGAGATCTCTCCATCATAGAAACCACTATGAGATCTTTATTGTATCAGAGGGGGCTTGAGGAGAACGTAAGAGCGTCTGTACAAACATCACAGAGCTGAAAGAATTCCGCCTGGAGGAGTGGGAACGTCTTCCAGTCGATGTCAGAGACGGTAGACGGTTCTAGAAACATCTCACTGACATTATTTCAGACAAAGGCCAGAAGGGGTTAGAGCTTCAAGACGCTATAAGGGCTTTTCCACCTGAACACATCTGGAGGAACATGAACGAATCCAGACCCCGAGCTTGTTTATTAACTTATATAAATGTTACTTTGAAAAAGTCTCTGCTGTGTGTTTACAGACCTCTGACCTCTTTTTTCAGGAGATGCTTCCTGTTAAGGCTGGTGCGGGTGATGTGTGTTGCTGTGAGGAGCTACAGGGCTTTCCTCAGCTCTTCAAACCAGCATTTGCTGGTTTACCTGACTGTGTGGACTGCTTTGGGATTCCTGTAATGGACTGAATGAACATGTATTGATTATTGTATTTTTGAGAGGTCTGGAAGGTACTGATCCATTTTGTTAGGTTCATACACCCCCCGTAACTTCATACCCCTCTAATCCACGCTGGGCATGGTGTCAATGGGGGCATCTGCTCCAGAGAGTCCTTCTCATTAACAGAACGTTGGTTTGTCAAATTGCCTGTAATGAAGTTGATCTGGCATTGAACCCACACCATGACACCAGACCTTCTGGACGCATGACAACAAGAGGTTGAACACGGTGCCTCCCCACACGGATTCCTTGGTTGCCTCCACCAATTGGGAAGACGACCTTCTGCCATTCTGAGGGACTCCATGACAGTCGATTGATTCCGTCTGGTGCAGCTCTTGAATTCTTGGAATTTCAGCGAATGTTCTACCCTACAAGCAAAAGCAAACCCAGGCAGAATGTTTTCTTGCTACCACCTTATTGCTGCTTTCATTTGGGAAAAGACAAAGGAAGACTTTGTCCCAATAGTTCAAACTTTTTTGTCTCCTTGCTTTTCCCTGATCTTTCCCTCGTGTGGATCCACTTGACAGCAGGTGTTGGACCTCGAGCTGAAGATCTGGCAAACTCAAGGAATGAATCTCAGTCAACTAACCTTCTGGTGTTGTTGAAACACGGCTGGGTGGGACACAGCCGATTCTTTGTCTCGAGTGTCGCCGTGGCAGCACCGTGGTGTATGGTCCAGCACGTCAGCTGCAGGAGGGTGCAGAAGCGGGCGAGGTAAATAATGCTGCGTTTTTCAGCTTCCGAAAACGTGTACTTGGTGTGTGAGATGTCATCAGTCATACACGTGTTCAAATTCATTTATTGACGTCCCAATAAATCACAGCAAGGCCTTCACAGCCTCACAGAAGTGAATGAAGGATCATCTGACTGGCATATGCTCGCTCCAGTGGATCCGTCATCTGAGCACTGATAATGAGATAATAATCAGATGAGTGTTTTAGATGCTTTAGGAGGAGGCTTTGAGTGCTGCTGTACGAGGCCTCACGCCGCTTCAGTAGGTTCTTGTCTTGATTACATGCCGGTTCCTTGGATTTTTCTCCTGATTATGTAGATTGTGCTCTTTAATTGATTCACGATCCTCCTGCCAGTCTAGTGTTGAATGTGTTTGATGAAGATCTGCCTTCTGGTCAAGCTGGTAAACCAGTTTAGGTGTTGAACAGTTTGTTTTCATTTGATGGTTTAGCTGGTCTAGATGCTTGACTGAGCTGGATCACCTGCCTGACCAGTATGACCAAGGTTATGATCACTATAACCAGCTTAACGTGGTACACGGGTATGACCGGCACGACCAAATTGTTTGTCTACTCGACGAGTAGGAGCAGCTTAGCCATTGTCCATCAGACTCAAATGAAAACATGTTCTGGTGAAGAGCTTAACTGGTCAACCACTTTGACCAGTATGATTTCACCTAGGTTACCAGCTTGGACAAGCTTAAACAATCTAACAACAAAAGTTGTTTTTTTGATCGGGGTATTTCGACACTATATGTCCGATTGTTTGTGGACACTCCTGATGAATGGACGCTGCTTTAGGAGAAGAACTGCCAATAGAATAGGACTCTCTGGAGCAGATACACAAACATGACCCTATTGACCCATTGAGCTGTGGAACTGTGGAGCTGTGTTCTCTGAAAGCAAACATGATACTATTTATTTAATGGGTATGAAGAGTTGAAGGAACCGGTGAGAACCTCCCTTCCTTACAGTGTTATAAGAAGTATCTGACGTTGTATCATAAGCACTCGTATATCAGGCCAAATATCCAGAAAGTGGGCTTCAAACACAGTGTTCCACTAAAAAGAGAGCGAGAGGGTCTTTGGGATGTGGAGGCTGTACCGTGATCAGTCCAGACCTTTGAGTAAGTCAGAGTTTGTTGGTCATGACATTGTGGGAGGGGTCTGAAGGGAAAGGTTTTCGCCACCTGCTGCTCTGGTTCTTCTTTAGCTCAGCATTTCATGATCCTTGTTTTGACCTGTAATACCGAGGGGGCAAAAGCAGAAGCTGTATCGAAGAAAATAAATGGATGACGCCGGTCAATGACCCCCACACTCTCTCTGACCCAGGCAGCACACAGTCACGGTCAGTAATGATGTGTGGGTCAGCTTTTGCCCTGTAACAGTCTGTGGTTCCCAGGAAATAACAAAAATCCTCTAATATCCAGTATGAATCTCTAATAACATTAATATCCAGAATGAATCTCTAATAACATTAATATCCAGAATGAATCTCTAATATCATTAATATCCAGAATGAATCTCTAATAACATTAATATCCAGAATGAATCTCTAATAACATTAATATCCAGAATGAATCTCTAATAACATTAATATCCAGTATGAATCTCTAATATCGTTAATATCCAGTATGAATCTCTTAGTGCTGCTGACGGTAAAACTGTGGCAATTCCAAAGAAGTACGTTTTCTTTGGGAATTGCTTGATGAAAATGAAATCATTTTAAGAATAATATTCATTCTGGATGTCATTTTAAATCACTCACAGCTCTGTTCATCATTTCTATTTTATATCATTGAAAACTCTGTTTCCTAAACAGATCAAAAGCCCATCCGACCTGCATTATTAAGGCCTCTTCTTTTGATTCCTGCACAACAATGTCAGGTGGATCAGCTCTGCTGGAAACAATCCACTGGAGCTGTTATGATGAAACCGCTCTGCCTTCACTCTGAAGTGTTTACTTATTTGTCTTTCTTGTTTCTACCACTAAACACACCACGTGACCTGTTTTGCTGTGTAAAGACCTCCCACTTTTGACTCCCACTGACTTAACGAACGCTGTCTGCCCTGAGGGCTCCTTGTTGACTACAGTTGGTCCAGGTCACTAAAGAAGTCCTCCCCCGACAGCGTTGTCTGTTTGTTCTGATCTATATATCAAAAAACAATCTGTTCATCATCCAAAGCAGAGACCCCTGTATCTGTCAAGCGTGGTGGTGGTAGTGTTAACACGGTGTGTTCCAGAAATGTTCGAAAAAATGCTCATAATGACGTTGATGCACGTGGGCGCGTAGGAGATCCTACTGCACATGCTTGAATTTCTTCCTCCCTGCTGAAGCCGGCAGTCGCTGGAAGACTGATGAGGGAGGAAGTGTAAGTGAGAACCGTCGGAATTTCACTTTTAATAAAATGCTACCGCGTTAAATTTTGTGTAAAGCTTGGCGAATCCCAAGCAGAGCAGGCAGTTGGCAGCTCCGTTACGATAAGGCACCGTCCATTCTTCACATTTGATATGCTTTCCTGGACAGACACACACCTATGCTTCTGCAGGCTCCCTACTCTCCCAACATGGCTCAGCGTGACTTACGGGTTCCCCTACAGCTGAAAAGGCATCTTTAATGGACCAGATTTCAGAGAAGACATCGTGCAGAATGTGAAGGACCATCTCGTAGAAGTGCGAGCCATCTCAAAAGCGACGTTCTAGTGCTACTTCTGACACCTCAGTCACCAGACCTCAGAAGAAGAACAGGAAGGAAGAACAGCATCTGCAATCTCCAGATGTCAGGCCCTCCTTGACGGTACCCAGTTATGAAAATAATATTTAAAGC
Source organism: Acestrorhynchus altus (assembly GCA_034509495.1). Lineage (NCBI taxonomy): Eukaryota > Metazoa > Chordata > Actinopteri > Characiformes > Acestrorhynchidae > Acestrorhynchus > Acestrorhynchus altus. Next base: position 1,417,055 of record CM067507.1, on the reverse strand, counting down.
ATGGTGGAGGCCGTGTTAATTCTTGAGCATATATGACGATTTGTTGATCATAGAACCGCTGGACAATGCAGCAATGTGAGTCTATATCTGCTGAGATTCTGTCAAATCCTCGGACGGCATTTTGCAGGAACTGAACCCAGCTGTAGTGAAGACCTTGCAGAACTTTCAGGACAGAAGAAGCTGATGGACAAAGACCCAGACAGTATTGTGAAAGCAACCTAAGGCTTTCTTAAAGCGAAGAAAGTGGAGTGTCTGAGGACGGCCGATTCATTCGGGCATGCATTTCACTTACTGAAGGCCAAACTGAAGGTAAAAGTAGGAGAAGAACAAGCAGGAACTGAAGACTGCAGTAATGAGCTGACAGAGCATCAGGATGAAAGAAGTGGAATCATCAGAAGTGGCCAAGTCAGTCACCTGACCTCAATCCAGTCGAGCGTGCGCTTCACTTACTGAAGACCAAACGAAGGTAAAAGTAGAAGAAGTGGGAACTGAAGAGAGTTGAACCAAATGTCTGGAAGAGCAAGCGTTTAAAATGGCCACCAGTGAAACACGTTCCCTTCTGTTGATTGATGATGGGTTTCTAAGAAAAGAGGGTTCCCATCCTTATCTAGAACACCAACCACAACATTCTGTGACCGGCCAATCAGTCTCATATAGCCGAAGCGGTGCCTGTAATGTTTAGATATAAAACTCAACTTAATTTTACACGACACTTAAATAAAATTAAATTCATATCTAAATTCATTTCATGTTTCTCTCAGCTTGTCAAAAAATGCACGTGTAAAAAGGGAGCTCAAATGTAATGTGCTGCTCTACTGTAAATTACAGTTCATTACACGAGCAGGGGAAGCAAAGAAATATTATATATATATGTTTTGATCTGATTTTTTGTGGGATGTTTTCATAGTTTAATGTACTTTTATTCACCAAACCATTAGAAAAATCAGTCACACCAGTCGTACCAGTCAGAGTCTGTATGTAGGTTGATCATCAGCCCCGCCCCCTCTCTCTGATCAGTCAGAGTCTGTATGCAGGTTGATCATCAGCCCCGCCCCCTCTCTCTGATCAGTCAGAGTCTGTGTGCAGGTTGTATCTCCATTGTTGACATTATGTGAATCTGAGAGCTGTTTTTCACACTGTGTCCAAATTTCGTGATGAACGGGCCAATAGAAATGCTCTAAAATGCAGAGGAATATTCTCTTTATATTAGAATTAAATAAAACTTAACAAGGGATTTTTTTGCTCTTCCCATTTTCCCATTTATGAGATGCAGGTCTTTGATTTTTTTTCTGAGACATGGTTGTAACAGACTTACAGTACATCCTCAGGCTCACCCACACACCTAACATCCACATGCTTCCCACTCCGCAGCCCCGCACTCAAAGATCCAGCATCAGGTCCTTCTCCATCCCATAATCCCCACTGTTTGATCATCAGGAGTACTAATACCGAGGGGATCTGCAGCCTGGCTTTAATCAGTACGCTGCCTTCTGCCTAATGCCTTTATTCACACATGCAGGAGCCCAGCCCTGCCACGGATATCGCTGAGTGAGCAGCGCAGCCCATTACACTCCACCTCTCATCAGCGGAGTCGGGAAGGACGGGAATCACGTGGAATCGAGCGGAGCAGCGGCAACTGATGCTGATTTTCAAAAGACAGAAATGCTGGTCAGTTGTCATTGATCAGATTTGCATGAATGCATTAGACAGACAGACCAACCGTTTGGATGATTTGATGGCTCTCGGTCCAGTTATGAGGTAGATGATCAAAGGAACCTTTTTCAGGTACTATTTAAACCATTTTTGAGGATTACAGGAGCGAGGAAAGCAGGTCTGGAACCACTGGTGTTTCCGTGGAGCATAACCATATCATACGGAACGTTTCCTGGTAGGGTAGCTCACCCAGGGGGGTTTGGACCCACACCATCTCACCACAACCATATGTTAGGACCCAAGAGCAGGACAGAGGAGATCTCAGCAGGAAAGGCTCCAAAGGAAATAAAGCACAGGATGGAACCGGCCGCCTTAGCGCAAGCAGTTGTGTTACCGCCGGGCCACGACGGGGGCGGGGAATGACCGACCAGGATGGTCTCAAAAACCCACTGCTCATGAGCACAAACTGGCAGCGAGGACAAACAAACAAAAGCTGGCCTGGGGAAGAACAGGCTGCTCCGAGATAATGGAAAAAGGGAACTAAAGACACTTCCCGAAGAGAACGATGAGAAAACAGAACAGCGTGTTTAACGAAGAGAGAGGGGTAAGAGACAACGTCTCGACAGGAAGCAGAGGGAAGAGAAAAGGTACGAGGAAGCTCCCTCACTTTCAACCCTGTCGAGAGAGAAAAGATTCCGCTTTCACAGCTAGTACGTCTCACAGCGAGAAGATCCAGCACTAACCTTCTCTTTCTCGGGATCTAAACTGCCCTGCTTCCAGATGTTGGCATTTGGGGCTGATTAGATGCAGACATGGCCCACAGCCTCACCTCTGGAAAGCAGGACGGCCTTGGTGCCAGACCTGTCCCTGATTGAAAATGTGTGGGACGCTATCGGACGCTCTATCAACACTCCACCCCTACCACACCATCTGCAGAACTGAGTGAGAACATTCAAGCTGCATGGGATGGATCATCACAGGACACCATTAGGAACCTCTACACCTCCATGCAGAGACGTCTGGCGTGTTGCGTTAAACCCGACGCCGTCCTGAGAGACACCACTTCTGTATGAGTAGAACTACAAAGTGCTCCTGTACGGTCAGAGGAGCTGAAATGGTGTCCAGTTACTGTAGAAACAAGGTGGTCCTAATGTTATGGTTGATCGGTGTATGAAATTCCCAGAGAACAGCAGATTTAATGGTGAAATGATATATCAGTAGGAACGTGTGCTGCAAAGAGGTTTACAAGGTCACTTTACCTCCCCCACCATGCCGTTCCACACGCCGTCAATCTTCTTCCCGTGCTTCCCGTTGGTCACCAAGTAGAGGTCATACGTGAAGCCCACGATCTTGGCCAGCCGCTTCAGGATGTCGATGCAGAAGCCTTTGCAGCACTGTTTCACTGGAGCAACACCTTCTTGAAGAGCCCTGTAACCAGACAACAATCCTGGATATCAGTGCTGTCGTGGTACATCATGTGTCCAAATGTTTGTGGACACCCCGTCTAATAAATCCATTCAGTTACACAGTTACACAGGTGTGCAAATGCACTCACAGCTTGTCTAGTAGAGAAGTCCTGCCAATAGAATAGGACTCTCTGGAGCCAATTAACATGATTCTACTGGCACCATGCCAAACAGGGGTGAGGTGGTGCGGTGGTCATCTAATGTTCTGACCTCAGGTGCTGCGGTCCTACGATGTCCTACAAAGCGGTATATACAGTGGCATATAGGTGACTTTACTGCACACGCACAATGTCTGCCTGCAGCAGCCAACCAGTGCTCAACCACTGCAGCTCTGCTACACACATATCAACCATAACATTATGACCACCTCCTTGTTTCTACACTCACTGTCCACCTGTCCACACAGGAGCTCTCTGTAGTTCTATAATCACAGACTGTAGTTCATCTGTTTCTCTGCAGACTTTCGACACTGCTGCGTCTGATCCACTCGAACCACCACATCATAGCTGCTCTGTGGTGGTCCTGTGGGGTCCTGAGCATTGAAGATCAGGGTGGAAGGAGGAGAATATACAGATGGACAGTTCATTTACGGTCATGTGTTGGAATGCTGGTGTCTTGCCGAACGAGTGAAGGAACGATGGGTTCCTAAACCGTCTCTTTGGACCGAGCACTTGGTAACTCCATGAACTGATTACCGGGAGGAGGGAAACTGTGGCGACATATCTATTTACTTCCAACGGCACATTTGGAAATGATCCCCAGAACTGTCACCGTTTGGTTCAGAGCTCGCTCGTGTCCCGTTCCTAAAAGGAAGGAAGGAAGGAATGGGTTTTCACTTAACTTTCCTACGCAGCTCACAAAATGTATGATATTAATAATTACTTCCCAGGAGCAAGAGGGAGCGAGGGGGGGAAATGAAGAAAGAGACACAGCGTGAGGGAGAGAGATATAAAGAGAGAGAGAGAGAGAGAGAGAGAGAGAGTTACAGTCTAATCAGTCTGACAGAGTGGGAGGAAGGTAAAGGGAGAGAATAATGAGATGGAGAAGGAAAGCGAGAAGCATAAAGCACGCCTAAGCATCACACTCTGCTTTACCGAACCTTCAGCAGAGTGTAATGAAACAGTAGTGAGAGCTGGTGCGATAGCTCATGAGCGCACACACACACACACACACACACACACACACACACACACATCGCACACGAATGAGGGGCCAGTATGAGCGCAGAAAGGCTGTATCCATATGAGACACATTAATACCTCCAGCGCTCCGGCAGATTGACAGGCTACACGATGAGGGAGTGTGGGTAGAGATGGCCAAAAGGCATAAAAATAAAAATGAGGGGGAGAACGAGGGAGCGAGAGTGACAGATCGATGGAAAAACAGCAGCAGTGAACGTAGCCCGCAGACCACCACGGCACCGGCTGGGCCTAACCTGGCACAGACAGTGAGAGACGGAGTGGAAGGGAAGTGAAAGAATGTGACAAAGGCTGTTCGACCAGAGATCTTCCTCCAGATCTGGCCTGAGATGGTGGATGAGAAGACAAAGTGAAAGAAAAAGCTGCAGGTCCAGCAGCTTAACCTCGTAGGAAAGCTCTGGACCTTCGGGGGAAGAACGCTGTACAATTAAAAGTATCCCGACAGCAGCTTATCCATTTCTCCTTGATTCAGAAATCAAGGGTATTAACTGGGAGTTTGTCCACCTTTGCTGCCTCTAGTCTTGACGGAAGGCTTTACCTTAGATGTTGGAACCTTGGATCAGAAGAGCATCAGTGCATCCAGGTATTGATGTTGGATGATTAGTTCTGGACCACAAACACCACTTCAACTCCTCCCAAAGGAGTTCAATCAAGCTTCATCACTCCAGCTCGTTCCAGAGGAGTTAACGAGAGCTTCATCACTCCAGCTCGTTCCAGAGGAGTAAACGAGAGCTTCATCACTCCAGCTCGTTCCAGAGGAGTTAACGAGAGCTTCATCACTCCAGCTCGTTCCAGAGGAGTTAATGAGAGCTTCATCACTCCAGCTCGTTCCAGAGGAGTTAACGAGAGCTTCATCACTCCAACTCGTTCCAGAGGAGTTAACGAGAGCTTCATCACTCCAACTCGTTCCAGAGGAGTTAACGAGAGCTTCATCACTCCAACTCATTCCAGAGGAGTTCAATCAAGCTTCCTCATATTAAGTCATCTAAACACAGTCCACAGTAGTCAGCACTCCAGCTCCAAGTAATCCCAATGAAATCTGACAAACCTTCTTCACTACTAGTCAGAGGAGTCTACTGGAGCTTCATGACTGTGTATATGGAGCCTCACAACTCCATACAACTCATCAGAAAGTACTGCACTGGAGATTCAGAACTCCAACTTCTCCCAAATGTGCTCAATGAAGCGTCATCATTCCAATTCCAATTAAGAGTCTTGCTGCCTACCTGGGTTCCACTAAGCACCATCCTTCAGCTCTATGTTCCTGGAAGAATGTGATCACCCAAAACCAATTTGGCATCTCCTTGCAGGCTTCTTTTAAGCAGCACCACATAGACCACTTAGAAGCCTACATACACAGTGTGGGAGAGGACATTTGGGAATGTCATGGCCTTTGAACACAGTCACTGCAGATCGTAGCAAATCCTCTGGCAGCATGTTGTGAATTGTACGTTGAAGGTTCATAAAAGCTTGGTTCTAGATAACACTGGCTGTGATCTTCCTACATTAATGATCATGCTGCAGTAAATAAACAGTGCAGATAAGGGGACATGTTAGATTAGGTTACCTTTCAAATTAGTGTACACACACTGTTACTATGGAAACCACAGCAGCTACATCAGCATAGTGTGTCTTCAGATTTGGTCACATGTGTCTTAAAAATCCAGATTAAGAAACCAGTTGTTGGTGGTTTAAGACCATTTCGATCTGCAAGAGTGGGATAACAACAGGCACTACTGACGTGGCATTGAGGGGTCGTCGGCAGGGCACGGAATCTCTGATGCAGGTCCCGGAGGCAGGATCGGCCAGCTCCACAATAACGAAGGGTCGCTCTTCTAGGGTGACCACCCTCAGGTGCTGAGCATCGTCGGGCGGCTGCAGGAAAGGGCCGTAACGAGACCACGCGGGGTATCGCAGACGAAGAACTCCATTCTCCCACCATCCTACCTGAGACCAGAAACACACGGGGAACATGGTAAGGATGACTGATGGGAGTTCATCTGTTTGTTTACTTAGCCTTTAAAAATCTGGGCCACGTTTGTAGGATGTTTTTGTAGTTTGATATTCTTTTATTTATCAAAACATTAGAAAGGAATTTACAGGAGACAGTCACACACACCAGACACTGTGATTTTCAGATCCTAAGTTACTCACATTTGTCAAAAAACAGAATTTAAATATTATATTTTGATCCAAAATTTATTTGTGCTCTTTTTTTGTTCACCTAAGGACTAAACACTTCGATTTTATTTCAGAAAGCATGTTGGAAATTGAACGTTCAGAGTATTTTTGAGCTGAAAATGCAAGAATTATGAGTTACTTGTAAAGATTAGACTGACAAGGATATTTATAATCATAACTTCTTCAAAATTCTCGACATAAAACAAAAAACAACCTGAATGTCCTTTATTATTTTTGTTATTTATGTATGGATCAGTATTATCCCTTCGCAGGACTTTTATTCTGACATGGACCGAGCGGTAAACATGCACTGGAAGGACCTTTGGCATTGAAACGTGGATTTAATTCAGTTGTAAATAGTAGCTTGTTTCCGATTTCTCATTAAAACTAAGTCTAGATCTAGTTTGTTATGTGTATCATGTCTGTAGGCGACTCTGATCCTGAGATACAAAGCCTACAATGCTGCATATGAAGTGCGGGTCTCAGGTTCTAAGGGTTAGTAAGGCATTTGAGTTAAGCTCCACCACATCTTCTCAAACTGCTGCTAACACAATAATACTGGAGCTCAACACGCTTGGAGGAGATCACTACATATTCTGCTGCATCAGCCATATACAGCCTCGCTGAGTGCTGGGGGGAGAAGGAGGACCATCCGTATCCAGAGAGAGTTAAGTTAAGCTCTCTGGCGCTGCCCAACACGGATGGCTGGGGCATCATTAGTTTGGCTTTAATGACAGCACTTAGACAGCTGGGCCACTCAGGAGCTGAAACTGTCCTGCAAGAAAACAGCAGAGAAGCCACATTCTGTCCCCTACGTCAGACCACTTGTTAGTACAACACTGTTTTCCACATCCACACCAATGTGACAGTCGCTCAACTCAAACGTGATCTATTTTAATAAACGCCAGCATTCTGTTCTTTAATCTGTTCTTGTTCTGAGCTCGGCTGTAGCGTTGGTGAAGCCGCGGGTCAGACAGGTCAGAGCCGAGCAGCAGAAGCAGAGCTGATGAGGAGAGGAGTAAAGCCTTCTCCTTGTCTACTGACTTTGTGCCGTTAATTATTTTAGCAGTGCAAAACAGTGACTTCGGACTGTGCGAGAAAGTTGGAAAACTGCTGAGCTTGCACTTCGCTGGAGAGTCGCTGGAGAGTCGATACGCACAGTGTTAACGACAATGCCATCCTCACTAACTGCTTTAACGCTGACACACAGGTGACTCTGCTTGGGGTGAAAAATTTGCCATCATCTTATTTCACTTTAGAACCAAACGACAGCCCCAATGCAGTGTTACGACAAATACGCCATTGAACAAATTTGAACAAATACGCATTTTATGGTGTCGAAACAATGACGGATATATTCCCTCACCGGAGGGAAATTAACCTTTTGAACTCTAATTTTAGGTACTTTCATTTGACTCAACTCAATTTAATTGCATCTACATTTGTTTTGCTTATAAGAACAAATAAAAACCCTTTTTTATCTCAGAAATCCTTTTGGAATTTGATCCTCCAGAATGTTTTTGAGCTGAAACTGCAATAACGTTGATGTGTTGATCTGTAACGATTAGATTGACAAGTTCTTCGAAAACATTGACAGTGGTCCAGATACAATAAAAAAACACCCTGAATGTCCTTTATTGTTTTTATTATTTATGCATCAGTATTATTTGTTCGTAGGACTTTTATTCTGAAATTTGAGCACTGTGTGAGCAAACAAAGAGAGCAAACAGCCCCTCCCTTCTCATTTCGCTCTGTAACCCAATATCTGGGGCAGTGATGCATTCAGGTTGAACATGTTCACGTGGGCAAGTATGCTGAGGTCTTAAGCCCCACCCCCAAACAAAAGTAAAATTCTATTCGTTTAAAGTAGCATTACGTGGAAATTGGGAATTCTTGCTCCTGGGCTCCCCCTACAGTCAGCCACCACTAAAAGACAAGCTGAGAGATACAGAACCAGTATTGAAAGAAGTGATTTCCGTGTTCAGGAATTCTGATGATGTGTATTTCCCTAAAAAAAAACATGGCATTCAGACAATACAGTTTCCGAAGAGCCCTAAACATTCCAGGATTTTACCCAAACATGAGTCAAAGTGTTCTCGCGATTGCAGTAATGGAGTAGCAACAAAAAGAGAAGCTATTCACTCGCTGCTGTTTTAAGGGAGGAATTCTGCTGCTTTGTCCATCACTAGTGAGGTCAAGCTTCGGCTACAAATAAGGGTCAAAACGTCTGACTAAAGGTCAGTGCCTTGACCTTTGGTTCAAGGAGAGTTTGTACCTGAAGGACACTTCACATATTCTCTCTCTATTAACAAAGGTCAAAGGTCACTTTGCATTCTAAAAGCCTTGGTTTTTTTTGGGCGAATCAATGGCTGCTTTTCTCAAAGGCCAAATGGTTTGTGAGGTCATGTCATACTGTTCCAGTCGGGTCGGGTCAGACTCAGTCTCCGACCAGTATATGCTACCAGTTTACGCTCAGAGTCGGGTCAGGTAGTCACGGGTCAGTCTACACTACCACTGAATGCTTGTGATGTAGGAATGCTTGTCCAGTAGGGTTATCTGATGGGTCAGCACAGTTTAAAGTCATTCCGTGCCAAACTGTGTTTGTGTGGAAGAGCCGCCGGAACGGTTAGCGTCCATGCTCAGAAACGTTCGGCCCAGCCGTGGAAAATCGGCCAATGAGGCAGGAGTGTGGTCAGTGTCGGTGAGCCTGTAGAGCACAAGGAGCCAGTAAAGAACAAATGACTTCTCCTCTACAGGCTCTATAGTTGGGCTTTTATCATGGTCCCTTTTCCTGAGGAGGCAGCCTGCGGAGAGGACAGGGGACTCTTTTCGCTAAGTGCCGGCCCATAGAGGAAAAGGTCACGCAGACACTCGAGGGCTTGATTTACTAAGAGTGCTATTAAGGCCAGCTCATTTGCTTGTGCGGACGCTAAAGAAAGCCCCCAATTCATCTCCGGCGTGTTGCCGATCCACTTACAATGAGTTGGGATTACGGCGCCGCTCGTTTGTATATGTAACCGCTCACCTTTAAGCCTGATTTATTCATTCTCCGAGCCGCAGAGTGTCGAAGGTCTGCGCAGGCAAAGTGAGGACCCACGGTGCGGAAAAGAGTCTGCGCAGGCCGTCCCGGGAGACGTCCATTAAGCCTCGGATATATTTCACTCTCTTTATAATTAGATAATAATTAGCCTTTTGTGTTTGCATAGCAAACAGCTGGACGGATGTTCTGTCATTTCTCCATACAGAGCTATAAGGGTCTGCGAGAGCTCCCTGCAGAACTAATTAGCTTTATTTAAGGGCCTCTGGACGGTTGTTCCCCCGAAATCCACAAATCGAGACGAGAAACCCAACCTAAAAGCAAATTTACATCTAAGACACGCAGGAATCTTTCATCAGCAGAAGTGGACCACCGAATTAGGACGGACACATCCTAGACGGGAAAAAACACCATCAAAGGGCTCCGATGACAGCTGCTTTAAAGTGGACGTATCCTATATTTTACTTGAGCTCTACTCGTCTATACGCAGATCGGCCTCATCCCAGTCACGCCGCTTCAGCACCATAACCACCAACCAAAATGCCTGACCAGCATGACCAGTGTGGCCATGATGACTGACTACCATAGGCAGCATGTCCAAGATGACTGTCCACCAAGACCAGCATGTCCAAGCAGGTTGACCCACATGACCATGCCAACCACGATGGCTGACCACCATAACCAAGCTGACTGATCACCATGACCGAGCTGGTTGACCATCATAACCATCAAGGCCAAGCTGGCTGACCAGCATGACCATCTCTATAATCTCTATAACCAAACTGTTTGGTGGACCAGCATGACCTTCTTAACCACGCTAGTCAACAACCGTAACCACCATGACAAAGCTGGTTGACCAGCATGACCAGCATGTCTAAGCTAGATGATCAATATGACCACCAAGCTGACCAGCTTGGACAAGTGAGGTCATCACACTCATAAGCAATGCTGGTGAACCGAACGTTTCACCCTAATGAGTCATAGAGAAACATCTCGTCACGGCAACAAGCTGAGAAACGAGTGTGTAAGGTTTCCCAGATTCCGATGGCTCGTAACAGCCCTCACTTCCAGAACGGGATGGAAAACGCAGAAGAAATGAAAATCTCACACGACCACTGCCGTAAAATGTCAGCTCTGCCGATTAGGCATGAAAACCATTAGCCAGGTAACGAGTGGACTAACACGATGAGATAACACCAGCAGGCGCTGTGTGCATGTCTGGGCCCTTCAAACTGTCAAGCTTGTGAAAGCCGGAGCGCTCCGAGTGTGTGTGTGTGTGTGTGTGTGTTTGCTCATTACTCCGGGCCTCTCCGGCTCCGCGGCAGTCATAGAGCTCAGATTTGCTGATGACACCGCAGTGGTGGGTCGTATCTGCGACGCCGGCGTATCACCTTGCATCAGGATGTGCAGTCCTTCCGTAAATCACACCCGCCCAAAAAAATGGGTCAAACTGGCTGTCAGCGGGGAGTCGGAGTTTTGGGAATGAAATGCGGAGAAGCCTGTGGGAACGACAGCTCTCTGCCTCTGAAGAGCGGGAAGAAAAATCACTGGAGAAGAAACAGTGAAAATGTTCTTTAACTATCATCTGTAGAACCGTTTAACCAGGCAACAAACCATGTTTACATTTAACAGATTCATACTGGATTAAAGTCACTCCACAGTTATTACTGTCAGACTGTAAAACTACACCCTGCAGATTCATACTGGATTAAAATCACTACAGTTATTACTGTCAGACTGTAAAACTACACCCTGCAGATTCATACTGGATTAAAATCAATATCAGCGGGTTATTCGAATCCGGTGTAGGCATGACTAAAACTGTCGTACTGCACTGAACCCGATGCTCTTTGTGAGGAGCAGGTATTTTGCATCTGTTTGGGCGACACAAAGGGAGTATCTGAGCAGTCCGACTTCCCTGGCCTTGGGTGGAGGCTCCGCCACACTCGGCCGCAGCTATCAGCAGAGCTGCAGCTCTCAGCTCAATCCCCACGGAGCCATTCAGCAGCCCAGGCACTGAAAAGCCTCTCCGCTGTATTACATATCCCTCAGCTGAGACGTGTGCTCAGTACACAGGTGCGTCAGGGTGTCAGAAACGGTGTGTGTGTGTGTGTGTGTGTGTAATTGGTAGGCAGCAGGCAGAATGGGAGAGGCTACTTTAACTTGCACCCATTTCTAGTATGAACACTGCAGATTCATACTGGATTAAAACCACTCCACAGTTATTAGTTTCATCTGGATTTTAGGGGCCAGTTAAGGTTCTTTAGTTGGTTCTCTGATGACTCCAATCCACCCTCCAGTTGCTCAGTCTATGGTTCTAGCTCGAGTACAGAATCCCACCGATAACCACTAACCACTTCTCCACAGCACAACGCAGAACATACCAACATCTTCCAGTCTCTCCTGTCTGTTTACCTGACCGACTGCCTGTCACCTTCACATCTCCGTTGCTCCAGCCTGTCATCAGCCTGTCTCCTCAGGTCACTCCAGCTGTGCGTGGACGTCCACTCATTCGCAGACCCACTGCAGCAGTTAACTCAGAGTCGGCTTCCTCAGCCCTGCAGAAAACGAGGAGCTCTAACGGGTGAGGAGAGCTGCGAGATGTTGTGTGAGTCTGTCTGTGACTGTGACAGACAGACAGACACATCTGAGAAATCCAGAGCAGGACGAGACCCAGACACACGTCCAAACGAGTGACAACCACTAGCCAAGCTTCAGCCTAGATTCACACATCCAGGAATATTCATACTGGATATTAATGATATTAGAGATTCATTCTGGATATTAATGATATTAGAGATTCATTCTGGATATTATTGTTATGGACATATTCTGGACATTCTGGATCGTTCTGGTCATCTTTAACATTGTCCAATGAAATGTAAAGCTCTCTCTGCCTCCTCTCTCGTTCAGTTCTCTGTGAGTCCATGTCAGAAGCAGGGAAGGCACTTTAACTTCTAGCCATGTCGGCGCGTGGGCCGGCAGAAGCTGCTTGGAATAGAGTGAGAGCAGAGCTGCAGAGCGTGCAGGCGAGGGCCTGCTGGGTGCTGATCAAACGGTGTCTCCCTGGGGGAGCAGGGGGCTAATGCACAAACACGCTGGTATGACACCCCCATCCCTCTGAACAGCCCTCGGAGGGCCCGGCCACAGCAGGGATAAAACAGGACACGCTTAACACGGAGGGTCTCTTACAAAACCAACACGACAGGCTGAACACACACAGTCCTGATCTGCTGCTCTGGAGGTGGACAAAGACAGGACCCACACAGCAGCACAGAACTTCAGCTTCTACATTAAGGGTGTGTAAACGTGACAGTCACGTCAGCATTAGTAACCAGCTGCCATTGGCTGAATGGGTGGAGCTAAACTGCTGTAGGGTGAATGGGTGGGGCTAAACTGCTGTATGAAAAATGGGAGGGGCTAAACTGCTGTAGGATTAATGGGTGGGGCTAAACTGCAGTAGGATGAATGGGTGGGGCTAAACTGCTGTAGGATGAATGGGAGGGGCTAAACTGCAGTAGGATGAATGGTGGGGCTAAACTGCTGTAGGATGAATGGGCAGGGCTAAACTGCAGTAGGATGAATGGGTGGGGCTAAACTGCTGTAGGAAGCATGGGCAGGGCTAAACTGCTGTAGGATGAATGGGTGGGGCTAAACTGCTGTAGGAATAACGGGCGGGGCTAAACTGCTGTAGGATGAATGGGCGGGGCTAAACTGGTGTTGGGTAAATGAACAGGGCTAAACTGCTGTTGGGTAAATGGACAGGGCTAAACTGCTGTTTGGTAAATGGGCGGGGCTAAACTGCTGTAGGATGAATGGGTGGGGCTAAACTGCTGTAGGGTTAATGGGCGGGGCTAAACTGCTGTAGGCTGAATAAGCAGGGTTATTCTATTTGAGTCAGGGTTGCCATCAGTGCTGCCTTTTGCAGGAACAATTAAGAAGACAAGAAAAGTGCTTCCATTCGACTCGTCCTCGTCGGCCAGTATTATGGCGCTCCATTAAGCAGTTTATGAGAATTAAGGAGACAGATTCCAGGAGCTAGAACTGACGCAAAGGTGCCAGAGCGCTGAGCCCCTCACCGCAGGGTCTCGCAGAACAGCTCTCCGGGCCAGGCAGGGAAGACATCCAGCTCAGAGCAGTATCCCGTAACCCTCAGCCAGCTGTTGCATCACCCAGTGTTGCAGGGCCTGATATATTCAGACCGTCTCTGACAATCTCGAGACTGCGACATGCTGTTGGCTGGAGGGCCAAATTGCTCTTTTTGCCAACTAGTCTGTAACAAATACCTCAAATCAGAGCCAGACATGAGCCTTAAGTGGGCGGAGGAGGGCGCACAGAGAGAGCGAGAGAGATAGACAGAAAGTAAGAAAGAGAGAGACTTCCCGGATAGACCGCAGTCAGCCTGACGGCTAAAGGGTGGCATCAATGGTGAGCTCTGAGGCCGAAGACGAGAGAAGCTAAGCCAAACTGACGGCTCCGTGAACGTCACTGAGTGATGGACACGCGACCTCTCGGCATGCCTGAGGACAGCCAGTACCTCCGTACTCTTTCACTTCACCACGAGAGGGTTTTCCTCCTGGGTCACCCCCAGAATCCCTTCCTGTCGTCAGTGACCCAAGTCTGGAGGCTGAATTGGTGAACCTGCGCAGTTCTGTGCTGAGTGTCCAGCTGGAGGCTGAATAGGTGGGGCTAAATTAACGCAGGCTGAAAGGGTGGAGCTGAACTGCTGTAGATGAAATGGGTGGGGCTAAACTGCTATAGGCTAAATGTGCAGCTAAACTGCTGTAGGCTTAATTGAAGGAGGGGCTAAACTGCAGTAGGCTGAATGGGTGGGGCTACATTTTTGTGCAGCAGGATATGCTACTGTATATTACATAGGCGGAGGCAAACTACGGTCGGTGGAATGGGCGGGGCTAAACTGCTGCAGGCTGATTGGGAGGCCACATGGTTGTGACACAACACACAAAAGGTTTCGTCGCCTGCACGAAGCAAAGTCTTTTATTTAAAAGCGAAAAAGCAAAGGAAACGTGAAACGTCGCGTCTGTGAAGCTGGCGAGGTACAAATTGGCCGTAGCTTTTCCATCAGTGGAAGGCAAACCTTCGGTCTCCGGCGCTACCTCATAAATGGATCTATGTAAATTTGTGTTGATGCCAGGAGTTATTCAGCGAGCGTGATTAAATTCCACATTTGGAGTGGATATTGTATTTGTTTTTCCTCGCCGCAGTGGCGGAACTGTAAAGGCATCGCACGCGTTCGCTGCTTATTTCCGTCTCTCGGCCTGTCAGTGCAGCGGAGCGCTATATAACTTAATAATTCTGTTTTATGTTCCTCGCTGAGTGACACTGCAGTGCTTGTGACATTTTTTCCTTTTCCTCGGCTACAGTTATTATCACTGCCTTTGTCTCACGTCAGTAGTGCTCTGTGGGGGGGTGAGAGATGCTACGTCCCAGGTGGCACCTGACACGCGACGGATGACTGCTATATTCGGCTCGTCGAGGCTTAAGGCCAAAGCGCCACTACTTTTCTGTGTGCATTAAAGAAGCGAACCAGATTTAGAGCCGGTTACCAATGAATTCTCTTGAATTTGCATTTTTTTTCTGCAATTTTTGTTGAACTTCACAGCTGACTGTTCTTTGTGAAGGAAGATGAAGGTTATGATGATAACTGTATCTGATCCGATCAGTATTTATTGATCTACTCATACAGAAGTGGTGTCTCTCAGTACAGCGTCGGGTTTAACGCAACACTCCAGACGTCTCTGCATGGAGGTGTAGAGGTTCCTAATGGTGTCCTGTGATGATCCATCCAGCTTGAATGTTCTCACTCAGTTCTGCAGATGGTGTGGTAGGGGTGGAGTGTTGATAGAGTGTCCAATAGCATCCACACATTTTCAATCAGGGACAGATCTGGAGATGAGACCGACCACGGCGTAGTATCTGTGTCTTCAAGACCAGATCTTGAGACGGCAGCAGTGTGTGGAGAGTTCAGGACAGCGCAGGGGCTTTTAGCCCGATCAGTCAGGAACACAGCGCCACTGAGCTTAATTACGCAAGAAATTAAATTCAAATCAAACTAAATGTAGTGTGTGACAGAAAAAAACTACAGGATATATTATTGTAGTTTGAGGAGCACAACACTGAACTGATTAACAGCTTCCACCTACCTCCACTGACTGACAGAGAAGCTGATTCCAAGTTCATGACCTTATCGGTCCTAACTGTCCTTAATTAACTACACCTACGTCCTACCACTAACACTACCCACACAGGGAGCACAGGGCTATGGGGCAAGTCTTGCTCTCTCCGGGAGGGTAGATGGCGCTCTCTCCCCACATCACACCCAGTGAGACGCTGATCACTGTATCGGAGCTGGGGACTCTGGCACTCTCCTGCCCAGCAACGACGCAATCGTGACATGTGCTTGTCTTCACTGTTCACCTACACCGCAAACCTAACTAACCTATCAGGACTAAACTACCGTCCCACTACAACAATCTCCTACGTCTACTTGTGTCGCGCTGGTACGAGTGGATCAGACGCAGCAGTGCTTCTGGAGTGTTTAAACACTGTCCACTCACTGTCCACTCTATGAGACACTCCCACCGAGTGTCTCCACCTTGTAGGTGTAAAGTCAGAGACAGAAGCTCATCTGTTTCTGCACAGTTTGAGTTGGTCGTCCTCTAGTCCTTCATCAGTGCTCACAGGACGCTGGCGGCTGGACATTTCTGGTTGGTGGACTGTTCTCGGTCCAGCAGTGAGACTGAGGGGTTTAAACACTCCAGCAGCAGTGCTGCGTCTGATGCACTCATACGGGTACAACGCACACTAACACACCACCACCACCACCACCATCAGCGTCACTGCAGTGCTGAGAATGGTTTTGCTGGTTTAGCATAGACTGTCTTTTCATGCCCGGATAAGCCGGGATCTAATCCACTCACACATATCCTGCCCCTAGAGGCTGAAACTGACCGGTGTCCTTGGGGACGGTCAGACCTGGCTGTTGTATTAGAAGATTAAGCTTTTCTCTTTTTTCCCGTTTAAATGAACTACAGCGACTCAGTGCATCGATACACTCCGGCTCAGGGCTGATTGATACATATTGACGTATCGTTACACCTCAATCCAGTTGTGCACAGTCAGCATTCACACTGGACGTGATGCATTGTTCTCGGTTAATTGTAATCAGGTTCCCCGGCAGGAAATGGTTTTCCAAACGAGTGCAGAGTCCTGCTGTCCACCATTATTCAGGCTTAAAACTGACTAAATGATTAGTACAAATAAGGCAGAGAAATCACAAAAAGACACAGTATTAATATTTATGGCGGCCCGACGCCGTGGAGCAGCCTGAGGCTCTCACTGCGAGAGAACACGGAACCTTCACAAACAACCGCTCCTTTCTCTCTTTGTTCCACTGCTACTGTCAGCCACGACTCAAAGAGTATCGAGACTGACCTCTGACCCCAGACTCAGGCGCTCGGCCGGGTATCTGACGTGTGCTACTTAGGTTTGAACAGGAGATGGGAGACTAATGGCACTAACGAACCCTGGTGATCGACCGAGTCCAGGGTCAGTGATCAATCGCCCCGACGTGTCAACAATCATCTCTGGTCACGCAACCGCAGCGTGACGCTCAGGGCTACGTTTCATCTTGAATTTTTCAGACTTTAATTGCTGTCAGTCTCCAAACCCAGTATGGAGGAGCGCCACTATCACGCGCTGCGAGCCTCTTAAAGATCACTCACGTCCTCCCAGCCGCTCCCGGGCGTGTACGAGATCACGTCCAGAGACGGGTTGGCCAGGTAGCCGTCATTATTGAAGGAGTAGTCCCTCCGAGCCAGGGTGATGTTGCTGAAGTATCTGTGAACAAAAGAGCAATTTAATGACCAAATGATTCCGTTTCCACCATGAATTATTCAGTATGAATATTCAGCATCAACCTATTTAATATCCACTATGAATTATTCAGTATCTACTATGAATTATTCAGTATCTACTATGAATTATTCGGTATCCACTATGAATTATTCTGTACCTACTACAATTTAATCAGTGTCCACTATGAATTATTCAGTATCCACTATGAATTATTCAGTATCTACTATGAATTATTCTGTATCCACTATGAATTATTCAGTATCCACTATCAATTATTCAGTATCTACTATGAATTATTCTGTATCCACTATGAATTATTCTGTACCTACTACAATTTAATCAGTATCCACTATGAATTATTCNCACTATGAATTATTCTGTACCTACTACAATTTAATCAGTATCCACTATGAATTATTCAGTATCTACTATGAATTATTCAGTATCCACTATGAATTATTCAGTATCCACTATGAATTATTCAGTATGAATATTCAGCATCAACCTATTTAATATCCACTATGAATTATTCAGTATCTACTATGAATTATTCAGTATCTATTATGAATTATTCTGTATCCACTATGAATTATTCAGTATCTACTATGAATTATTCTGTATCCACTATGAATTATTCAGTATCCACTATGAATTATTCAGTATCTACTATGAATTATTCAGTATCCACTATGAATTATTCGGTATCCACTATGAATTATTCAGTATCTACTATGAATTATTCTGTATCCACTATGAATTATTC
>CM067507.1:1339612-1393883 GCA_034509495.1 Acestrorhynchus altus | reverse complement strand
GAGAGAGAGAGAGAGAGAGAGAGAGAGAGAGAGAGAGAGAGAGAGAGAGCACATCACTCAGAGTCTCTATGTGTTTAACAGTATGAGGACACCTGCTCCTCCAGTGGTTCCTCTGACCAGCTGGGAGTTTGTTTGCACTAACAGCTTCTACTCTTCCGGAACACTTTTCCTCTAGATGCTGGAACATTGCTGTGAGGAGCATTTGATTGCATCCATCCCCACGACACTCCATGGCACAAATCATCCTAGAGATGTTGCAATCCAAAGAACCCCAAAGCTTCACAAAATTTCCAAGACCAGCAGTTGGTGCATCTTAAACTTGTGTCACCAAAACAGCACCAACACAGTGAGATGTGACCTCCAGGAGCATCAGTGAGCCTTGGCTCCCAGAACCCCGTCACTGGTTCACTGGTTGTGGTTGCTGGCAGCGCTGTTACGTACTGACTCTACATCTTTCAGTATCAACTGTAAATAATTGAGTATTTCTGTTAAATGATTCAGAAATTACATTAAATCATTAACTGTCTACAGAAAGTGATTCTGTAAATACAGCAAACGATTCACAATCTGAATCAATAAATGATTCAGTGTCACACTTTAGTGTCTACTACAGATGATTTAGTATCTCCACTAAATGATTCAGAGTCGACTATAAACAATAAACATTGATTCAGTTTCTACAATAAATGATTCAGAATCTAAAATTGATTCATTTCCTACAATAAATGATTCAGAATCTAAAATTGATTCAGTTTCTACAATAAATGATTCAGAATCTAAAATTGATTCATTTTCTACAATAAATGATTCAGTATCTACTATATATGATTCATAAATGATAAAGGCTCTGAAGGAGACATACAGACCTTAAGGTTATTTTGGGGTTGGTGGGATTTGGATCATATCCTGTGCAAACAGACCCCCCAACCCTCCCCAACCCACTACCACACACACACACACACACACACACACACACACACACACACACACACACACACACACCACACACACACACTGCACACACACATATCTGCACCCCTGGTTTGCGTGCATGTGCATATTGAGGTGTGGTCTCACAGTTCGGAATAATTGAGCCGGACCACTGGCTGGTTCTGGCTGCCAAAGGGACAGGCAGGTCTTCAGGCGGGGGCTAATGCACCAGGCAGTGGGCTGCAGTGCCACCGGCTCCGAGTTATATTAACACTGACACCAGTGCACTGGGACCCACACGGCACAATAACAACCCCCAGCACACACACAATAACAACCTAAAGCCAGGGAGAGGCAGAGGACAGCCTGAGACACACACACACACACACACACAGGAAAAAAGTAGACAATGAGAGAGAGAGAAATAGAGAGTGAGAGAGAGGAGAATGGACTCACGGAGGAAAGTGAGAGGTCAGAGAGGGAAAGGGCGAAACAAGCAACCGTGGAGGACGGGAATGGGACAGAATGAAAGGATGAGGAAGGACGGGAAATAGAACGCTGCAGAACAGATGGAGCGTCACTGGAGGGATAGTGGACAGTCGCATCTTCAGGAGACAGACCAATGACTGAGAAAGCTCAGAAAAGAGAGAGGAGTGAATTAGTGCCACGAGAGAGTGACACAGTGAGAGAACAAGCAACAACAGAAGATGACGAGTGTCGCCCGTCCATCTGTCCGTCCGTCCAGACACACCTGCGCCTCGTTCTCCTTCAGTAGCCGCTGAGTGCGAGACCCACCCGGGTCGTCGGTTAGGTTCAGCATCACCACACTCCTCTTCTCCCAGCCAATGAAGGAGCCGTCCGTCAAACCCTCCACCACGGACAGGAAGTCTTGGTAGCCATGGTGACGTGTGGAGACCACTGAGAAGGCTGTCCAGTCATATTCCTCCAGAACCTCAAAGATCACTTCCAGCTGCAGAGAGGTGGAGGTGCTGAACTGCAGGAAGATGGAGCCCGACTCCTGCAAAAAGGGGTGGACCATATGGTTAGAATGGTGGTACTAACAGGGGGTACATTGGTGTCAATCTGATCTGACCTGACTGTGAGGTAGTGGACTGTTTGAGTAGCTGGTATCAGGTTGGTATCGAGTGACCGTTGAGATTACAAGTACTATCGTAAAATTCACGAAGGATTGATTTTTTTCCTTATCCAGTTAAGGAACGCTGCACTGAGCTGTGGGATTTGTGGGGCTCCTGCATCGAATGTGGATGTGAGTTGCTTGTTGGCGTGGACAATTCTATCCAGATAGTGGTCACCATCATTACCACCCACTGCGCTGTCCACTGTGGGTGGTAATGCCTTCTATGAAATATTCCCGAATAAGGAATGTTAAATGACTGCGCCACTTCCGTAATGGAA
This sequence comes from Acestrorhynchus altus, assembly GCA_034509495.1. Classification (NCBI taxonomy): domain Eukaryota; kingdom Metazoa; phylum Chordata; class Actinopteri; order Characiformes; family Acestrorhynchidae; genus Acestrorhynchus; species Acestrorhynchus altus. Next base: position 1,391,537 of record CM067507.1, on the reverse strand, counting down.
TACCCCACCCATATGGCTCCCACCATCAAGCCTCCATTTCACAATAAAATACAATAAAATTTACAGCCATCCGTCTTTCAAACCCCTATTCCAGCAGTTGGGACGTCCTCCGCCCACCGTGCTTGCAACCATCCAGCTATGTACACACTTCCAGACGACGAAATACCTGCCACTTCCATACCTGCCACCCTGCAGCCCATACACCCCCCACCTCTACCTGCAGGGTGATTAAGAAGGGGCAGTAAGATGACTACGTTGCCTCTAAGTCTATTCGTTCCCTCAGTACGGCATCGTGGGGATTGAATTTCTTATGAAGTGTTTCTTAACATGACAGCAGCTCCGATTAACTGCAGGGTGATTGAGCCTCCTGCAGAGTAATTAAGGGGGAAAAAAAAACACATTTCCCAAGACTGCTGTCTCCTCGTTCTCACTGTACGTTGTCATGGGAATCGGAATTTCTTGTGAAGTGTTTCTTAAACGGGTGGCCAACGCGGCAAGCAAAGGCGCCGATGAGCGAAGCGTAGCTGCAAATGGGTCTCGTATGGCCGCTGGGGGCGAGTCGGGCTCGCACACACTCTCTCTCACACACACACAGATTTAAATATCGTTCGCGGAGGCCGTGGGGCCAGGTCTGTGTAAGCGACACTCTTTGATGTCAACGGCACATCAAAGAGATCCGTTATCTCTGCGGAGTAAATAGTTTTAAAAGAGATATTTGTGAACACAAATATCAGCGTCTTATGGCTTTGTTTTGACTCGTGTCCACGATAAACAAGGCCCGACGCCGCACCGTCAAAGCCACTCGGCTCAGAAAGAGTCGGGAAAGCAAAGGAAAGAAACCAAACAGCCTCCAGCGCAGACGGCTGACCTCTGGCCCTGCTATTTATCCAAGAGGGCGAGCCGGTAATGTAACGGCAGAGGCTCCTACATGCATCAGACGGCCCAGATCGCTCCCCCAAGGAGGAGTCGACCGTGGCTCTCGCTGAAGCTCCACCAGCCTCTCTCTCTGACAAACAATGCCTGAGACTCGGCACACGAAGCAGCTAATAAGCTCCAGAGCTCATTAACCCTGCTTGCCGTAGGGTGGGGAGATGTTTTTGAGACGTTTCTTTGGCAAGACTTGCATTGCGTTCCTCCTGGGACTCCACGGCACCAGTCAAAGACAACATCTATCATATATCAGCAACGCAAAAGCACTTGAGCAACGGTACGGCGCTCATGAGGGCCTGCACTTAGGCCCTCATCAAATTTTTATTGCCACTAAGCAATGTCTGAATGCTTCTCCATTCCATTATATCCACTCATATCCCAATGGACATGGATGCGTACTAGAGATCTCCGTATGATTGGATCCACGTACATTAATGCTGAGTTTAGGCTGAGAGTAAAAACCGGCCGTGGATATCGTCAGTATTTGAAGTAACGTTACTCAGCAATGGTACCAAGATTCAGAATCATGTTGATGCTCCATTGTCACGCCTCTGTCTTTCCCTCTGCAGTCCACGACCCTGCTACTGCACTACTGTTGAGCTGGTATGAGTGGATCTGACACAGCAGTGCTGCTGGAGTGTTTAAACCCCTCAGTGTCGCTGCTGGACCGAGAACAGTCCACCAACCAGAAATGTCCAGCCGACAGCATCCTGTGGGCAGCGTCCTGTGAGCACTGATGAAGGACTAGAGGACGACCAACACAAACTGTGCAGAAACAGATGAGCTTCTGTCTCCGACTTCACATGTACAAGGTGGAGACACTCGGAGCGGACAGTGAGTGGACACAGTGTTTAAACAATCCAGCAGCTGCTGCGTCTGATCCACTCGTACCAGCGCGACACACATTAACACACCACCACCATGTCAGTGTGACTGCAGTGCTGAGAATGACCCACCACCCACATCATAGCTGCTCTGCGGTGGTCCTGTGGGGTCCTGATCGTTGAAGAAACAGATGAACTACAGACTGGAATTATAGAACCACAAAGTGCTGCCCGAGTGATGGAATATACACATGGACTGGCTGTGACTAGTTGGAGTTAGTGGGGTAATCCTGCAGAAGGCTGCTGAAGGAGTGCAGAGTGCGCCCAATCAGTGAAATGTGAAGCAGCAGTTGTAGGAAACTTCATCAGAAGTTCAATTTATGGGGAGGATGTTTTGGATGGGGAATGAAGGGTCAATAAAATGCATGAGAAACAGCACATATAGCTGTAGAGTCTCGCAGTCAATGCGTGAGAGTTGGCCGACCTCAACAGTCCTGAACTGAACCGACCCCAGCATTTCATCTTGCTGACACCACCGTCTTAGGCATTAGATGAGCTGTAATCCTTGTCATACCTGTGGCACCCTGCCCAAGCTTGCTCCCCCTCCCACTGCCACGATGGGGAGTCCGGTCTGGGCCGAGACGAATTCCAACATGGGAGCTAGTGGGCCGGACGACAGCGGGAGGGGCCTTTCGTCCTCGTAAACCAGCCCCTGCAAGGGCCTGGCTGCCAGCAGGTCACATAGCTGGGAGAGCAGCGTCCTGGGACTGCTGTCATTCACCTGCAAGCAAATCACACTCAGTTCAGACACGGAAACCCCGTCAAAATTCCAAAATTTCACTTGCAGCACATAAACCACTGGTTCTCCGTTCTGGTCCTGGAGTTCCAATGCCCTGTATACACTCAAATAAACAGTCCAACTGATCCAAATCAATTTAAACCGCAATGCAATTAAAATTTCCCTCCAATTCGCTCGAGCCAATTCACCCACCCACTCACCAGGACTCCCCCATCACTTGCAATGCTCCCTACAGTAGGAGGGTGAAGACAAGCACATGCCTCCTCCACAATCGTGAGAATGTAAATCTCCTCATCGGGGAAGCGAGTGTTTAGAAATATAGCAAATATAGAAGGTGGCAATAATCGGGGCCCAAGCACATATAAGCCCAATCAGGCCCCGTATGTAGGCGACCCGTCCAGGAGCAACATTATGTGTAGTTTGTGTAAATAGCTGCTGAAACCTGATTGGCTGATAGATTCAACATCAGCCCCACCTAGCAATCCAGCAGCACCAAACACTGATCAGTGTCTATGGCCGCATGTGCTGCCGGTGGAGCTTCAGAGAGAAGACCACGCACTCGGAGGAGGGCAGCTCGGATACATCTGCCAACAGACGCTGCGTCCAGCATCTCAGAGCGATGGAGACAAAGCACCATCTACCCACCCATGGTCAACTTCCGGCTGGTGACAGCAGCATGACCCAGGATTCAGTGGCAGCACCTTAGTCCTCTAATTGATTCAGTAACTGTCTCTACTGTCCACGGAAGGTTTTCAACTAGATTGTGGAGCATTGCTGTGAGGATTTGATTGCTTTCAGTGTCATGGATGGAGCTCCATCATTCCAGAGAACACAGTTCCAACGGAACCATGTTAGGAGTCTTATCCCAGGACCCACGCAAATGGTGTAAAGTGGTGTGTTTGATCACCAGGGACATCCCTAGCCTGTCTGAGGGTACGACCAAGGTTCCTAACTCTGCATTCTCCTCCATGTGTAGGACACAGATGTTCATGTTGTTATGTAGCACAACTGGATCCTCTGAACTGGGGTCAACTGGGCTGGGACATGGATGGGGGGCTTCATATGTGATTTTTGCATGAACTAGTGACCTTCTTGCGAACCCACCTGAAGCCAGATGACGGTGACAGTGCCCCACTGAGTGACAACGCTCTCTCCGAAGCTGCTGTGCACTCGACCATTGCCCGGATACAGTACCCTGCCCCCGGCCGCCGCGCCCCCCGCATCCCCCTGAGCCCCGGAGCCCGCGTGAATCACTGCAATGTTGTAATGTATCGAGGCCACAGGGTCCCGGTCACGCTCACGGGGGCGGAGCAAGAGGTGAGGGGAGGAGCCCGCCAGCCCCACCCACTCCACCAGTGCCAACAGGAGAGAGAGGGCAGGTACTGTGACCATGGCAACAGACAAGGAGCCTGGAGAGGGGGAAGCGGCAGCAGAGGGCACAACAAGGGAGTACCTGAGTGAGAGAGAGAGAGAGAGAGAGAGAGAGAGAGAGAGAGAGAGAGAGAGGTTGATTAGAATGAGAAAGTAGCCACAGGGTAATTGATTGTGAGTGACAGCTGACAAAGGGGTTGATCAAGAAGAAACACACACACACACACACACACACACACACACCAACTGTATGTGAAAAGTAAGACAAAGAGAGGCAGAATAGGAGTGAGCAGAAGAAAGAGAGAGGGGTGAACGAGGCAGGAATGAAAAGGAAATAGACTTTATTCAGGCCACAGGCTGAAATGGAGCAATACCGGGAAGAAAATAGAAACAGAGAAAGAGAGCGTAATTGATAGAGGGATATGGCTGTGCTGCAAGGAACAGTGTGTGTGTGTGTGTGTGTGTGTGTGTGTGTGTGTGTGTGTGTGTGTGTGTGCAGTAGGCAGTGGTTATTATAGCAAATGAATTATACGTATTAAGGGAGAGCAAGTAAACAAACCTGCATTTTCTGTGACAGTTTAGATTCATTTCTCTTCACTGTTTCCACCGACAAACATCAGCAAAAGCTTTAACAGGCGGTTCAGATACACCGCGTAAAGCTCTACCGCTGAACATCAACACCGTCCACAGCAGATACAGGTAGATAACTAATAATTACATACACAAAATCAAACAATACAGCAGCATATTTACTGCACACATATTATACATGACCTGAGACACACAACATAAGCCTTTGTACCTCGGACTGCGCTGGTTACCTCAACGAATCGGTTCTCCGTTCTGGATCCATAAAGTTCTGCTGAATGAGATCCCATCGGGATATTAGATAAAGACGTTCGGTTGGCAGCCCTGTATTCCACACTTTACTGTGCTGTTTGCTGTTGAAAAACCCCGACAACCATGAACACAAACTCACAAAGCAGATCAGACTAGAAACACCTGGCGGCAATGATGAGAGGGGGCGTGGCTACAGACTACAGTTCGGGTTGCTTGTCTGCATCCGAGTCATTAACGTGATGACTTTATTCACACCTGCGTCAAAGATGAAAAGTAAAAAATCTGATTTAATCAAACTAAAAAGTGCCTTAATGTTCACGTTACTAAGTGACTCAAATCCGATTTGTTGCCATAATGCCTAATAAATCATCTGTGCATAAAGTCACGTGACTACAACACTCTCACTGGACGGAGCTCCGTCCCATCAAAACAAGGCCGGAACTCAAACGCAAGAACTTTTATTGATCCATAAATAAAGACCACGTTCAGTGAACACCGTTAAAGCCCTGCAGAGGCGACGTGCATCGGACTCCACTAATAAGGCCTGTAATGTGAAGATGAGCACAGAGACCGGGTGCATGGAACCGAACAATCCCTACGGATTTTGAGGTTCTTCAACAGTTCTTTAGCAAAGGCAACAGGCAACCGATAACACCTGCTATCTATGGTTCTTCAGATACCACTGCTACAAGAACCCTTTTCATTATTAGACAGAACCCGTTTGTTTAGGTTGCACCCTTACATTCGATATTGGTATCAGGCACAGAATTTTCTGTGGGCCCCTAACTCTCTCTCTCTCTCCTCACACACACACACACACACACACACACACACACACACACACACACACAGAGCACCAGGCACCAGCACACTACACACCCCGGCAAAGGGATTTACTCAGAGAAATGAGAGTTAATATTGTAGGTCGCCTCTTGCTTGGACCCCCCGTCCCCCCGGTCCCCCCACCCCCCGTCTTGCACCACTGGTGGCTTGACCCTGATGAGTCCTTTGGAGGGAAGAAGGGATGTAGCAGTAAAAGAAAGAGAGGGAGGATTGGTAGAGACCGTCAGATAGACAGAGAGAGAGAGAGAGAGAGAGAGAGAGAGAGAGAGAGAGATAAGGGGGTACTGAAATGCTGTTTACTGATAGGAGGTAAATATAGTACTAATGACTAAGAGGAGAGTGGAGGGGCATTAGGGGAGCAGAGGAAATGGGGGTGGGATGAGAGTGGAGGAATGAAATATGAAGAGAGCAGAGAAAGAGAGAAATATTGATCACTGGGTCGAGCGTACGTGTGTGGCTTAGACAAACAAGCCTGCCATCCTCCAGCGTGTGTGTGTGTGTGTGTGTGTGTGTGTGTGTGTGTGTGTGTGTGTGTGTGTGTGAGTGACAAAGCGAGGAAGAGGGGGATGATAAAGGCTCAGTAACGGGCCTGTATATCAGCTGTGCGTCCGCCTGCTGCTGCTGCTGCTGCTGCAGTATTTCACTCCCGGCTGCTGCGTCGTCCGGTGGGTGTAAAGTACACGGTACTGTAGTGCAGCGTTTCACTAACGTCTCTATGCTGCATTCAGTCCGACTGCGGACCAAAATCCGAACCGGCTGTGACATTCGTAAATTGGACTGGTTGACTGGTTAGTTCTGGTTCCACACTGCAGTTTATGGAACGCACTAAGAACCTCCCCACCTCCTGTCAACGTCACGTACATGGGCTGCGTCTCCCTGTCCACCTTACTTGGCCCTCGACAGTGTATTCGATCGATTCATATGGACACCCGCAGTTCAACACCAGGTCCGCACTGTGCGGACAGTTACAGGTTGCGTTCTAGACGTCATATCTCAGGATCAGAGTGAACTACAGACATCATAGAACTTTCATAACAAACTACACCTTCTCAGTCTATCTAAACTAGAACTACAACCTAAACTATGAATTATCAGTGTGTAGTACAACTAAAACTGGGCTCGGGCTCTACGTGGTTAACAATTCAGAATGGACGGTGTAACATGGTCAGTTAGACAATGTCACAGTAACAGTCTGCGTGTGTACAGCCTTTAGATCAGTGCAATAAGTGTCCAAACACAATTTTTTGGACATAACCTTTCCGTAGCAGTGTGATCAGAAACGTGGCTCTTAAGGTCACCTTTTTTTCCAGCTACAACCATTACATTCACTGTCACCATAACAACCACTTTGCAACTCCATTGCAACCATAGATAAACACCACAGCAACCAGTTGGCAATGCAATAGCAACCACTTTACAAAACCGTAGCAACCACTTTACAACACCATAGCAACCACTTTACAACACAATAGCAACCACTTATCAACACTGTAAAATACACCTAGAATACCACGAGAAACATGCAGAAACAGCCCTGCAACTGTCTCCAACTCAACATTAGTGCTTCAGTTTATCAACAAAACGTTAACGTCCTTCACGTTGAAGTGATCCTCAGAAACCTCGCACAGGATGTGTCACCGTTTCTGCAGGAACTGCGTTTTCGTTTTCACTGCAGTATCGAGATGATTTCGTTTACAGTCTTTGTGAATCAGCCCAAACGGAAATGAGATTCTCTTCTTGAAATCAATATTTCATAGAAACGCTGTCCCCATATTTATTTTCACCACTATTTTACCATCAACAAACAAAACCCGATGTGAGTTGGTTCACTGGAGGGTTGAGATTAGTTAATAATGTGGATATATTTGTACTGTAGTCATGGCAACCAACGCCCGGATCCCATTACCACCACTAAAGAAATCGGATTTGGTCATTTTCTCTATAACCGATCAATTCCCAGCAAACCCCCACTCCGACCGACTGTCCACAGGTCCATCTGTGAAGGCTCGTCCCCTCTAAGGCACGTTCAGTATATAGACTGTACACATACGAACACCGTCCTTTGTCTGGAGCGACGCTGTAACCTCTCATCACATAACTCACACTAATGGGGTCATTCTACCACGCTGTAGCTCAACACACGTCCAGCAAGCAGGGGCCTAATGATTGTCCAGCCCGGTCAGTTTCCTTGACAAGGATGAAGCCGATATCTGCACCCAAACGACTTTTTCAAATGAGAGTCAATTCCGACTTCCGATGCACTCGATGTGGAACGATCCCAAGTGGCGTTCAATCCGCATGACACGGACAATGAGGGCCGCATCAATATTCATTCATCAATAATCAATAATAGATGCATTCCCATCGCAGCGGAGGGCCAGGAGCCACACACAGCCAGCTGGGAACACAACACCACACTCATACTGCTGATTCAGTTTCCGTAGTGCCTGTGTGTGTGTGTGTGTGTGGGTGTGTGTGTGTGTGCAGTTAATTGGCCTATACTTTGATCATATTCCGCATGCAGAGAGAGATGTGTAAAGCCTGGATGGATCACACCGATCTTTGAAGGTGTACCGGACTGTACAGCGCGCGCACACACACACACACACACATACACACACACTCACACATTATGCATGCATGAGAGTGCGCAGACACAGCACACACACACACACACAGGCCGGTGTAACCACCGCTAACACCACAGACATGCGGAACTAATCTCATACATGCGATATGAACCCGAGCTCAGACTGGAAACACACACACACACACACACACACACACACACTGCATCACCGTTACAGAGAATTATAGCATTTAGTAAATGAATAAAGTTATTAAATAAAGATTTTGGAGCAGAAGTGCCAGCGAAATGTATAAGATTAGATATATTTATGATCGATTTTTATTTAAAATATTTATTTATTTTGATTTTTATTTCAAATTCAACAAATTTTAGTTTGAAACATCAAAGTTTTAACGTCTGTTGTTCCTGCACTTGGGAGGTTCAGTCTGTCACAGAACAGGTTCCTCTGGAGGCTGATGACGATGTGAAGAGGGTGACTGGCATCGTCCATAATGTCCAGAAGTGTGGAGAGTCCATCTTCATGCTGACCACAGATCCAGCCCGCCTGATCAATTTGTCCAGCCTGGATGCGCTGTACGACCAGTAGAACAGGACCCTGGTGACCACGGCCTGATGAAACATCCACAGGCACAGCCTGCTCCGTCCCTTTCCGTACAGGCGGTCAGTGTCACACGTCCAGTTGTCCTGTCATTCAGCTCACTGGGCCGGTTCTTTTTGGGAACTGGAACTATACGTGTCTTCCAGAGGGTGGGCACTCTCCCCAGCTGTGGGCTGAGACTGAAGATGCGTTCACCCAGTTCACCCAGTTCACCCAGTTCACTCCTCAGAGCAGTGAAGCCAGTGAATTCGAGCCGGGTTTGCCACGTCTCCGCAAAGACAAACAAGCTCGTCGATCTTGTTCGGCAGCGGCTTCACATTCCAAATGATAAGCGAGGGATAACCGAGGGAACAGCCTCCTCCTCAGCTTCCGCCGGAATGAGGTTCTAATCCCAGCTGGCCCCACCGTTCTCGAATACGTGAGCAATCCGGCTCCTGGCTGCGTCTTGAGGTTAGACGTATCCGTGGGACACGTGTAAGAGCACACTGCGTCTTCGTAAGAAGAGCAGAGCAGGTGGAAAAGTGAAGAAAAGAGGTTTAAAGAGCAGACAAACGAGTGGAGAGGCAGCCGCTGCATCAGTGTGTGGAACAGAAACACACACACACACACACATGCATATACAAAACACCTGCCATAAAACAGCCTCGCTCGTGCCCCCCTCCCAACCCCCCTCATGCCCGCCGCTTGCCCAACCACTTCATCGTCCGAACGGCCATACCGTCAATTATACGGCCGGCCCCCTCACCAGCCGCAACAAAGGCCCGCATTGTTCTAGCGCACTGTACATGAAAATGAAGGCGCTATTTATACACCGTGACATTGTTCAATCTATTAAAGCAGCACATCTCCAGAAATAAAAGAGATCTCAGAGCTGCAGAGCCTGCAGTGAACTTCAATTACAGCGCAGCTCCCAGGCAGCACGGCAAGAACCGCACGAAACATGAGACAGCTGAAACGACAGACACTTCACTGTCCCCTCCATACAGCACCACCGTCACACCGACGCGCCGTGTCCGAGAGGTCACTCACCACGTTTCACAGCTGAGTGGTGGAGGATTCAGCACACAGAGCTCAAGCGGCGGACGATGTGGAAATCCGCAGAGATGCACCGATGTGGGACATTTTCCACGGATATGTCTGCAGACGTGGACGCGGTAGAGACTGAGACTACATTCACCTGAATCGGCATTACAGCGGAATATAACTTCAACAGTCATCAAATATCGGACATCAGATATCAGTTTAAAATATCAGTCGTCAAATATCGGACATCGGATATCAGTTTAAAATATCAGTCGTCAAATATCGGACATCGGAAATCAGTTTAAAATATCAGTCATCAAATATCGGACATCGGAAATCAGTTTAAAATATCAGTCGTCAAATATCGGACATCGGAAATCAGTTTAAAATATCAGTCGTCAAATATCGGACATCGGATATCAGTTTTAAATATCAGTCGTCAAATATCGGACATCGGATATCAGTTTTAAATATCAGTCATCAAATATCGGACATCAAATAGGAATGAGTGTCCAGGAAGTTCATCCTGCTCCGTTATCCTAATGAGCACCAGCCTGTGGTGAGGAAGACCTTCACGTGCTTCTCAAATGCACCAGTGGCCGACTGCGTCCAGTGAAGGTCATAGAGTCTCTCCTTGCACAGCAGCTGTGTGTGTGTGTGTGTGTGTGTGTGTGTGTGTGTGTGTGTGTGTGTGTGTGTGTGTGTGTCTGTACTATGTATACGAGCCCTCGGTCAAAACATTATGACTTCTAGTGAATCGTGTAATTGCAGTGATGTGACAGGGTGGGATTTACTGTCTCCTTCCTCTGCTGGGACCCACTGCACTCGCTCCCGCACTGCCACCGGGGAGCGCTACTCAGATCCTGCCTTTTACAAACAAGAGAGAATCTTGTCTAAATGACTCAACAGTGATTCACACTTAAATGACTCCTGTCTTTATGTGGGCTTAAACGACTCGTGACTCAACTCAGACTCGCAACTGGACTTGAATGTCACTCACAATTTGACTGATGCCTAAATGACTTGCAAATAGATGAAGAATCAAGCACAAATGACTCGTGAATCAACTCAGATTTGCAACTGGACTCATGCATAAAAAACTGTTGATATGGGTGCACGGAATGAATCATGATTCATATTTGTACTGTATCATTAATGAACAGAGACTGGACAAAGAATCAGGCTTCTTTGTCACTCGATTCTTTACTTGATTCAGTCGTGACTCATGCCTCGACTCAAAACTCACACTTACACGAGTCACCATTTGACTTGAAACACTGAAATGATGTGCAACTGAACAAAGAATCGTGCTTAAATGACTCACAACTGGATTGGACTCAAGCTTGCACTCAAATGACTCGTGAATCAACTCAGATTTGCAAATGGACTCTTTCTCGCATTTAAACGACTCTGACATTGATTCGGATTTTCACGCGCGTGGATTTGGACGCTCGACTGACAAAGGACTCACGACTTGACTCGGACTCAGGCTTCAATCCACGGCCTTGGCGATGTCGCTGCAGTTAAGCTCCGCCCCACAGTGAGGTCACGAGCAGTGCTGATTCCGAACCGAGCCTTTTAGGTGTCGAGTAAAATGAAGGGAACGTGAAATTGAATATACAAGTCAAAACGAGGAAACGGGGGCTTTGATGTGCATTTCACAGTGCTGACATGACAGGACTGGAAAATACATACTGGATGTGATGATATGATCTCCGCATGTTTAAGACAAATTACACACGAAACCCTTTCATTTGATCCCTGGAGGCGCAGCGTGACCTTCCTCGGCAGATCTCGTCTTCATATCTGCTGGTGGGTTTGAAGGTCGGGTTTGCGGCTCGGCTGTCAGTTACGAGACTTTTAAAGCGAGCGCGAGAGCGAGGCAACATGAAAGCAGCGCGAGAGTCTGTGACTTTTACACCAAACCCACGTCTCCTCGGCTTCAGCTCGGTGCTCGATGTTGATTTCTAATTGCATCATGTCGTTAAACGACGCTGGATCAAAGTGGGAACGAGCTGATCTTGTCGAGGGGCATCCAGTGACCCAAACTGGATTTCTCAATCAGGACTCGGACCCGCCTCCTTCACTCCCATCAGCTTCAGGACACTCTGTCGTGCATCCTGAGAGCAGAAGCATCATTTGGTTAAAGCGGACACGAGTTCTAGACTCCGGTCTTGTCTCCACCTAAATTAGTCCCGTAATTCACAACCGGTCTTGGTCTCACTTTTAAAGGACTCGTGAATTGATTTAGTGTCACACCTGAACGTGGACACTCACAACTTGGACTTAAATGTCTTAGAACCTCACGTTTAAAGGACTCCCAAATCAGACGTGCCAGAGATTCACAACTGGACCCGACCCGACTTGCATGAAGAAGTTCAACACCAGACCTGGACTTGCTCTGAAGTGACTTGTGACGTGAATCACCAGCACACTACTGACTCACAACTCGATTGGGACATGTGCCTAAATGACTCGTAACTTGACTGAGACTCAAAAACGGACTCACACTTGATTGACCTGCTGCTCAGCTTGGAATCACACTTAAATGTCACTCTCACACTTGGACTCGTGCTCAAATGAGTCACGGCTCGGCTGACAGTGTGTATGAATCCATGCTCGGAGTGGGAGGGCTCAGATCTGTTGTTGTGTGGCCCTGTTTATACGTGGCACTAAAACAGCGCTGTCCTGTTGTCCTGTCGTCTCAACCCAGTACAATCTGCTGACATTCAGATCTTCTGTCCATGAACACGTCTGCAGTGAAAGGCTGATACAATGACTGCGCCAAACCTTATTATATGAAACAATAACCAAGAAAAGCTCCATTACAGGCTGAACAGCAGCGAGAGGAGGCGGGGCTGCAGTGTGTGCATGCGCACAACAGCACGAGTGTGTGTGGCAACTCACACCAGCACTAATGCATATCTGATAGGGACACCGTCCAATCAGTGGACAATGAGTTTGGGTGTAGAGTGAGGATCGGAAAGGACTCATTCTGTCTCTAATATCCAGCTAATATTTTCTCTTGATGAACCCCATACCCATCTACACCCATATTCATCTACAACCATCATCTACACCCATATTCATCTACAACCATCATCTACACCCATACCCATCTACACCCATATTCATCTACACCCATACTCATCTACACCCCTACTCACCTACACCCCTTCTCATCTACACCCATACCCATCTACACCCCTACTCATCTACATTCATACCCATCTACACCCATATTCATCTACATCCATACTCATCTACACCCATCATCTACACCCATATTCATCTACAACCATCATCTACACCCATATTCATCTACAACCATCATCTACACCCATACCCATCTACACCCATATTCATCTACACCCATACCCATCTCCACCCATATTCATCTACACCCATACTCATCTACACCCCTACTCACCTACACCCCTTCTCATCTACACCCATACCCATCTACACCCCTACTCATCTACATTCATACCCATCTACACCCATACCCATCTACACCCCTACTCATCTACATTCATACCCATCTACACCCATACCCATCTACACCCCTATTCATCTACATTCATACCCATCTACACCCATACTCATCTACATCCATACCCATCTACATCCATACTCATCTACACCCCTTCTCATCTACACCCCTACTCATCTACACCTTTACCCATCCACATTCATACCCATCTACACCCATACCTATCTACACCTATCCATAATACGCCCCCAACCCAATCTATACTCACCACCTGTTTCCACCCAGTAGAAAAATTGAACACCATTCAGCTGCTGGATGGAGGCGCCTCCAGCCTTCTTCAGGAGAAAATGTTGTGACTGTTAAATCAGGACGTTTTCACGTCCTCGTGCTTTTACCAGCTTTAAGGGGATTTTCACAGATTTTATTTCTGCATAAATAACCAGATAAGATGCGAACAAAGTCAGTCAGAGTGTGTTTGGTGTGAAACGCTCTGTTCTAGAGAAAAATACTCAACGCACCTCTTACACAGATTTTATTTTTCAGAATCGTATTTCATTTTTTTCTCATTTCCATTTCGATTTTAGTCTGTGAGGTTTTTTCCTTTGAGCTACTTTTCACACTCAACTGCAATTGTACAAAGGACAGTAGAATTACACTGCATCGAAATGAACGTGTGAATGACTTAAACATGAATACAGATGTTTTCATTCACACGTGATGTAGAAGAGACGTTTTTGAAGGTTAAGCGCCGTGGTAACCACTGTGTGTCCACAAACTTTTGGACACTGAGTGCAGTGTGATTCGTCAGTCAGTCAGTATGTTCTCCCACCTTTCATTTACACTCCTCGACTGTGTTTCTCTTCCCACTGTATTTCAGCTGCTCGGCCGAATGTGCACCCCTCACCCTGTCTGCTCACTCTGTAGCTGGAGTGCTCTGCACCACCACTGCGAAACCTTTAATACAGCGTTAAACACGGCACAGCCCGTGGAGGCTCCGCCCACTCTGCTCCAGCAACCTGGTATGAAAATGTAAATATTGTGCTGGGAAATGAGACAGATCGATATCTGGCTGCAGAAGCTCTGTTCAGGAACGCGCGCCTCGGGCCGCGGTGGCCAGATGTGAGCAGGGCCCGAGGAGGGCGAGGAGCACAGGCGTCCGTGTTCAACACTGATGCTTAAATCCGTGACCTCGGCCAAGTTCACGCAGTGTGGCTCAGATCTGCTTCCGCAGACTGGAACAGAACCAGGAGAACCAGTTCCGGGAACACAGAGGCGGGATTCGGAAGCCTTTAGTAAGCAAGGCACATCGGAAGTCCAAAAACAAAAAAGGTGCTGAGAATCATTTTCCTCAACCTACATTCCCACGCCGAGACGAGACTCCACCAGCTGCTATTTACGAGCAGCCCTCGCTGCAGCATTTCTGCTCCCTCTTTTCTCCTCTCTCGCTCGCCTTCCCCCTCTTCTCTCTCTCTGGAAGCAGCCTGTAAAGCTGGCTCTCGGAGCACGGTGTGCTTCTCTCTCTCTCTCTCTCTCTCTCTCTCTCTCTCTCTCTCTCTCTCTCTCTCTCTCGCTCTCTCTCTCTCTCTCTCTCGCTCTCTCTCTCTCTCTCTCTTCTCCCCATCTCAACAAATGCTGTGGCCCCCATTCACAAAGAAAAAACACACCTTAAGAAAGCTTCATTCATAGTATTAACCCCCACCTGAGCGGAGTTTGTAGGCCTGCGAGGGGCCCAGGCGCCTCACTTGGAAGCCAGCCTCCTCCAGATTTCTGATTCTTCAGAAGACAAGGTTTGAAGAAGTTCCCACGTCGCCTGCCTTTTACCGCCGCTCACAGACGGTTTCACCATCATTAACTTGGTTTACATGCAAACAAAGTCAGTCGGTGGGTTTTGGTGTGAAAAGCTCAACTGTAGAGGAACTGATGGTGAACTGGGTGGTGAACAGAGATCAGGTGTGTCAGAGGTGGGGGAAGGTGGACCTGTGTACCCAGCGCAGTTGGGTGGTCCTTGCACGATTGCTGGGGTCATCGTCCCCGCCAAAGAACAAACAGATCCATCCAACCACAAACAGACGGAACCACAAACGGATGGTGACACCCTGACTTTGAGACCCTGTACCAGCTTTGGGGTCTAAAATTACACTCATGTTGGACGGATAAATGGAGAGTGTTGTGGTCCAAATCCAATCGCCAAACCACTGTAGGAGGTGGTCCGAGCCAAATTCCACAACCCAAACCCCTCCCACTACAAACAAAACTCCCCTCAGGACAATCATAGCTCCTCCTAGTACAACTCAAACTCCTCCCACAACATAAAACTCCTCAAACTACAACGTAAACTCCTCTCCTTACAAGCAAAACTCTTCCCTGTACAACCAAAATGCCAGCCAGTACAACTGAAACTCCACCAGTACAACCCAATCTCCTTTCAGTACCATCCAAAGCTCCACCCAGTACATCAGAAACTCCTCCCAGTACATCAGAAGCTCCTCCCAGCACAGATGAAACTCCTCCAAGTGTCACAGAAACTCATCCTAGTGCAAATGAAACGTCTCACCATGTCATACAAAACCTTTCACCATCAGCAGGGTCGCTACAAACCCTCGCAGCGCGGCTGACCGGAGGGTTCTCCGATTTAGGTGCAGCGAGAGAAGGACGGAGAACGTCCGATTAAGAGGCGACGTGTGAAAATGGTTATCTTTCTTTGTTCCTTTCCTCCATAAATGATACAGAAGTGGTCTTTTCTGCTTTTCCATCGAGTCGCTGTAGGTAGCGTACACTGATAGGTGGCCTGATGACGTCACTTGTGGACGTCTAGAACAAGACGGTGCTAGACTCTTCATTAACGCTTCATACAGATCGAGTATGAATCCAGTCCTGAACATATGAAATGTTTAGATTGGGCGTCTGTCTTGTACGTTGTGCCAAATGCATTTACTGCTCCATGTCTACGCAACGTACCTTACAACGTAAAGTAGCGGAAATTTCAATTATGATAATGTACGTTCTTACACACTCCAATTAATCAAAGCTGCCCAAAGCTTCAACGGAACGTTCCTGTTCACGACAACCACCACCAGTCAGGCTCTCACACTCGCTCTGCTGTGCATTCAAGAAACAAAGCCACCCCCATTCAGCCTGTTTCATTTAACCAACCACTTTCCTTCGGAAAAGTATAGGGGTCTTTCGATTGACCCCCATTTACACAGCCACCTTTCCGCTGACGCTACCTCCGCTTTCCCCCCGTTCACAAACACTCCGGCTTTGGCCTCATTCTTAAAAATCTGGCTGCTTTTCAGAAGCACAGGGATGATGAATGGATTCCTCAGCACCTCCATTAGCAGGTAGGTGGCTCCGGAGAAGCTCCGTCAGAGCTTGTGGGTGAGAGTGAATCCAGACCAGTCTAGATCTCCAGTTCAGAAGGTCTCACCAAGCTAGCGCTTCCTCGCCGCTCTTCTGTTTCAGAGCCTCGTCTCCATGAGCTTCGGCTGCTGGGAAGAACAGCCAGGCGTCGACATCATATAAATATACCAGCCTTGAGCTACAACTGCCCCGAGAAACCTTCACCCTCCGCCTCCCGGCGCTGATCGGACTTCAAATTAAAATCTAATCTATTCAAACGGGAGCGTGAACGAAAACCCGGCCTGTAATATATGATTTGTTACTACGGAGGCGCGTGAGGGGACTTGGATCCACGTCCTCGGCCTTGCTGTTTTCCTCCATGAGCCAGTTCCGAAGGTGCTGTGTTTTTCACCTGAGCGTGTGACGCATTAAAAACTCTGCTTTCGTGAGCTGCAGAACCAGTCAAAAGTTTTAGAACACACACCACGTGTTCTGAAAGGGTCCACGTATCACCGCACTTTCATTTATATCAGCTCCTCGGTTCTATAATCACAGACTGTAGATCATCTGTTCCTCTGCAGACTTTATTCTCCTCCTTTCACCCTGATCTTCAGCGGTCAGAACCCCACAGAGACCACCGACAGCCTGTTCTGGTCCCTGGAGCTTGCTAATGTGACACCTGCAGCACTCACGATAGTTATTTTAGTATTATTATTATTATTATTATTATAAGACGTAAACACTCATCCGTCTGGCACTAACATGCCTCGCTCCGTCTCCAATGTCACCTTGTCAGGAGCACGCCGGCCAGTGTTCAGCCTCGCAGTGTTCCCACACCTTCACCTGCCCCGGACTAATCCGTTTCATTACCAAAACAACATGAAGGTCTTACCAACTATATCATAAAATCTCATCAGAAGCTCTCCGCAGGTTCCCTTTAGCTTCTGAACAACAAAACACGCTTTGAAAGTACTTCTCGGCGTGTTCTTTAAATCTCCTGCTCCAGAACCCACAGCCTGCAGTCGGGTTCTGCCCCCGTTAACCGATTCCTTCATTCAAGTCAACAATTTCAACAGACACTCAAGAATCCCGCGGACGTGGGGAGATGGACCGTGCCTCCTCCGCCTCTTCTGCCCCATAAGTGGTCTCACTCCTCCCTCATCTCACTCCTCCCTTTTCTTGCATTTCTTCTCATCACGGGGTCTCGAGTTCACTAACCGTGCGAATTCCGGCGATGGTGCAGATAGCAAAATTAACTTCTAAGATGTGCGCAAGCTCATTCAGAGAGGGGTTCGGCGTGAAGCGCTGTCTTCGAGATAACCTTCCCAGTCAGAAGAGTTGACAGTGGTGGTGAAGGGAAGCAGATGTCTGAACCTCTGAAGACCCCTCATAGAAGGTTATCACACCTAACGCTTCATCCACGACCCAGCGCCTGACTCACCAACTGGAGCTTTGTGGAAAATGTGCTTTAAAATAGGTTTGTTCACTGTTTACAGTCATCAGCATTCCATACAAAACTCAGAAGACACATGGTGGTGGTAGCTCACTTGTGGGTCCAGATAATGAATAAAAATGGTTATATTAGTGTTGTAGTCGTGGCAACTAAAGCCTGCTTCCATTCACCTCCCCTAAAGAAATCAGACGTGGTCATCTTCTCTACAATGAGCCACAACAGTGCTGCTGTGTCTGATAGTGTCTGATAGAGTGGACAGTGAGTGGACACGGCGTTCCAAACACTCCAACGACACTGCTGGTCTGATCCCACTAATACCAGCGCGCCCAACACACACTAACACACCACCACCATGTCAGTGTGACTGCAGTGCTGAAATGACCACCACCCACATATGCTGCTCTGGTGGTCCTGTGGGGTCCTGATCATTGACGATCATGGTGGACGGAGGAGAATAAAGATGGACTTCTGTATGGTAAGAGGAGCTGATCAAACGGACAGTGAATGGCTGACCGGTGTATATATAAACACTGTTGGTCCTCTTCTTCTTTAAAGAACAATTTGCTTTCTAAAAATGTTCCTTACTTCAGAAACCATTCCTTGGTGGTCTTTTGTAGAACCTCTGGGAAGGCGTGAAAGAGTTCACCTGACAACAAAAGTCCTAGAGATTAAAGCTCCTAATCCCAGAAATAGTTGAGTTTGAAGCCCTGACTTTGTAGTTAGGGATGCGAGACGCTTTCGGAAACATTGTTGTTAGTGCTGGAGTGTCTCTGCAGAACTCCGTGAACCGTAAGACACCGTTCGGCCAGGAAAGATATTCCTCATATTTAAACAGTTATATCCCGGACCTTCCGACCCAGTCTGCAGCGCCGATTCCCGGCAGTGTCTTAATGAACACGGTGTGGCTGTTACAGCTTCAAAGTGCGTTGGGGCCTCCTGCTCGTGCGGAGCTGGCGACCGGTTTCGATGCGACACGCAACAGCGGACTGGTGGGTTTGGGTTAGGGGCGATGAGGAAGGACACATACGGATATTCTCTTCACAGAAACCTGCGCACTCTCCCACACTCAACGTATGCAGATGAGGGAGCTTCTATAACGAGAGCTGCGCATTAACACCACACACACACACACACACACACACACACACCTTTCCACACTGACATGATTAGAGCTGGGAGCTCGCAGCAACTTAATGAACTTGGTATCAACACCATAATTTAAGTGACACAGTACGATACAATATATAAATAAATAAATATGCCTTCATTTATATAAATCACACACACACACACACACATATATATATACATAATAGTATGGTCCATAATATTCTCTCTGTCCACTCTATCAGCTCCTCTGATCACACAGGAGCTCTTTGTGGTTCTATAATTCCAGACTGTAGTTCATCTGTTTCTCTGATACTTTATTCTCCTCCTTTACACCCTGATCTTCAATGATCAGGACTGAGACCACAGAGGCAGATATGATGTGGGTGGTGGGTCATTCTCAGCACTGCAGTCACACTGACGTGGTGGTGGTGTGTTAGTGTGTGTTATGGTACTCCAATGTCACTGCTGGACCGAGAACAGTCCACCGACCAGAAATGTCCAGCCGACATTACGTCCCACCACCCATTTAATACCAACTCTGTGAGATACTAACATCAAGCATCAGACATCAAAACATCCAGTAAATATTAATAAATACAAAATATCACATTGCAAAGGGAAGTATCGGAATATGCATCGGAATATGTATCGGAATATGTATCGAGAATGCTCATATCGGGTGTATCGAATATGTATCGAATATGCGCCGGAATACTTGAATATGTATCGGAATATTATCGGAATATGTATCGGAATATTATCGGAGTATATGTCGGAGTATGCCGCAATATATTGAATCGTTGACGCGCGGTATCGGTACCTATCGCATTGTCTGGTTCTTGCCGATACACTTCTGCAGCACATACACACGTACTGGTGTGACGGTACTGCCCTAAGTTCTCTTCAAGTTCTCCGAACAAGAGGGGTTTTTTCCGCCACTGGGGGGCTGTTACCATGGTAACTTGGTAAGGGACGTCAACAGGCACAGGCCTATTCCTGACACGCTGTATTTGCTGTATTAACACAGCCATACTCGACATCACACACTTCACCATGAGTCACACACACCAGATCCACTCACAGTTTGAGGGCAATCCGTGCTGCTGACCACCATAGATACTATCAACCTTCACACACACACACACACACACACACACACACACACACACACACACACAGTCATGCACTCGCACAACATCTGGCACGTCCTCGCAGTCGCCGGGTGCCAAGAAAGCGGCTGGATTCACACTGTGCACATCAACACACTCTTCATGGACACCGACACACTCACAGCTGTCAGCTTCTTCAGCATGCACACACACACACACACACAACACACACACACACACACACACACACACAGTGGACACATGACTGCTCTCATTAACATGTAATTCCAGGCACATAAAGCTGCATACCTGCACATGTGAGCCTGAGCTTGAGATAAGATCGTAGTGTAAAACCAATTTGTGGGTCATATTTCAACAGGGCAGATGTTAACTGACACACACACACACACACACACACACACACACACACACACACACACACACACACACTGTTCGTCCACTCCAGCAGTGCCTTGACCGATACACTCCAGCTGTTTGTTGGTCACGTATGCAGAAATCTGATATCACATCGTATGTGCACATACACTATATGTCCAAAGCCGCACCATTTGCTGACACAGATGTGCAAATGCACACACAGCTTCTCTAATCCCTGTAGACAATTACTGCCAATAGATTAGGACTCTCTGGAGCAAAAAAACAAACAGGACTCTATTGTCTCCATGTCTAATAGCAGGTGTGGACTAGAGGGTATAAAGACCCCCAGCATTGAGCTGTGGAGCAGTGGAACTGTGTTCTCTGGAATGATGGAGCTCCATCCAGTACGTTTGGGAGGAGTTGGAGATGAGGTGGATGATGTGAGGTTGTGATCACCCTGACTAGCTGAATGAAGATTTTGCAATGCTCCAAGCCTTCCCTGGACTTTCCCTGACATTGCTCAGTTACACTCACCATCAAAAACAATAGTTGCACCCAGAAGGACGTGTGTGATTACGGTTCTGTTGTGAAGGAAGATGAAGGTGATGAGGATCAATAACTGATGATAACTGTAGTCTGATCTGATCAATATTTATTGATCTACTGATACAGAAGTGGTGTCTCTCAGGACGGCGTCGGGTTTAACGCAACACGCCAGACATCTCTGCATGGAGGTGTAGAGGTTCCTAATGGTGTTCTGTGATGATCCATCTCATGCAGCTTGAATGTTCTCACTCAGTTCTGCAGATGGTGAACTGAGATGAGACTGACCACGGCGTAGTATCTGTGTCTTCAAGGCGAGATCTCGAGACGGCAGCAGTGTGTGGACAAGCGTCGTCCTATTGGAATAGAGCTCCGGAGTGTGTGTTCAGAAAAGGTAGAACCACTTGTTGCAGAACCTCGTTAACGTAATGCTGGTCTGTTCAAGTGTCTGTAATGAAGACCGAAGGTGATCTGGCGTTGTACGCAACTGCAGCCACACCATCACACCAGACCTTCTGGATGCGGGATGTGTGACAACAAACTGTTGATCTTGTGCGTCCACACACACATTTGGTCATCTCTACCGCGCGACCCGCTGCTGTTCTGAGTGTCTCCATATGAAAGGTTCATATAAGCTCGTATTAAAAGTCACATAGAGTTTAATATGTGACAAATATACGTTGGAAATAAAGGAATTCCATATGTTAGACATATGATTAGATGTGGGAAGCCTGGGCCACGTTAGGGTCCTGCTCAAAATAAGCGTCGCTGCACACGGCGTGACATGGTCATTATTCAAGGTCAATGACCGCGTGGCAACGTCATTACCATAACAAGAAGAAGGGCTCACAGGGACCAATGCGTGCACGTTTCCGACAAACCGCAATTAACATCGTGACACACAGGTGACTGACGACCCCGCCGCGTCACTCACATTCTCTCAACGTGTGTACTCTGCAGGGAACACGGCGTTGTATTATTATACGCATTCCGTTACCGTAGTGACATTGTCGAGGAATGCCATCGCCATCAGATCAAAGCCGAGGTAAAACAATAAAGGCCTTCTAAAGCAACTTAAAGAGAGCGGCTCCCACTACAGAGGAGGAAAGGACGGAACGCAACAAGCCTGTCCCTTTTTCCAGCCAGTCTTTTTCTCACGTCCACCAATTCTGTGAGTTCAGCAGCGAATGTTAAACGCCTATTTAAAAATGCATGATTATCATTAGAGCCGCAATCAGGGATTTCACGGCAACAAATTGACGGCCTCGACACTCGATCGTCTGACGCACAGCGAGAGGACAGAGAAGCGCTAGAATTGCAGAACTCAGAGCCATCAGTCAATATCGCACAACATCGCCGTGTTAAAAAGCTCACAACTCCTTTTTTTTGTTCTGTCTGCAGTGGAAACAAAACCACACGACGTGTAGAAATGCTTCTGTTTGGCTCCCAGAAAAAAGTCCCAAGAAGCGGGATTGACGGGAAGGGTATGGACCTGGCTTCCATCCTTAACTGCTGCAGATTCAACCCTTTGTAGAGTTTTCAACCCTTCACTTCAGACTCACCGCAGCTTCAGCTTGAATCCTTCATGCAGCTTGAATGAGCCACTGAAGATGCAGCTCATAACTGCAGCTTGCATTTCCTCACTGCAGCTTTGACGCTTCACTGCCACATTTCGATCCGTAACTGTAGATCCAATCATCACTGCGGATTAAACTACCGCCGATTCAATCCCTAATTGCACATCGAACGTCTAATTGTGGCTCCAGTCACTGCAGCTTTGACTCTTAACTACGACTGCTTCAATCCTGCTGCAGATTCAATCCATCCTGCATCTCCTGTATCTGCAGCACCTTTAATCCTACAGCACCTTCAATATCTTCAAACTGCAGCTTCAATCCTTTACTGCAGTGTCAGTTGTTTTACTGTAGATGCTGTAGATTGTGTTGCTGCTGCAGCTCCATTCATTTACTGCAGAAACTATTCCGATACGATTCCGATACGATTCCGATACCATACGATAACGATACGATTCCAATGTGATTCCGATACGATACGATTACGATATGATTACGATACGATTACGATACGATTCCAAAAAGTGTTTATTTGTACTTAAAAGAGGTACAAAAAGTAGTTTTCCGCAGCTGTGTTTTCTGTCCCCGTTAAGGTACTATTACACACCGAGAGGACAGTATCGTACCTTCAGCAGCACATTTCTCTGTTCGGAACAGGACCTGCATAGTACCTCTGTTTTTAGTATGCACTGATCAGGCTCCTGCAGCTTCTCTCTGTCTTTGAGGCCATATGTCCAGCAGCAAAACCACCTGACCCTGTGATCTGACCAGTGCACACAAGCATGCAAACACACACACACACACACACACACACGCACACACAAATGTCTGCATGCCTGCAGTGTATCTGGGAAATCAGCAGTAAATGCTCTTGTACGACTTGCAATTGGAAATGTTTGACCCCCCAAATCGAACAAACACACATACATTACATGCACGAGAGCACATCACTCCTAGCCGACAACACATCTGTGCTCACAACTATTTATGAGCTCAAACACACACACACACACACACACATACACACACACACACACACCTGGATGTGTCAACAAAGTAATATCAGATTACCAACCCGGTGGCATTCAACATGATCGCACAGTCTAGGCAGTATACAGCACACACACACACACACACACACACACACACACACACACACACACTGGAGTTTAAAATGAAACATCATTCCCCATCTGAATAATCAATTCCCAACAATAGAAAAATGTTAATCAACTGCAAATACATCACTACCCATCTGTGAAGCACAGTGTTTACCATTCAGATCATTCCTCAAAACAAAGTGATCATTTCATTCCCAGCACTTACATTAACTCATACCCACATTCCAAACACCTTCTCTGAGGCGTCACATAAACAAAAACATTTAACAGAAGGCCAATTTCATTAGACATGACTTCACTACAGCCTCAATCCTTCACCAATGTTACAGCAAACCTTCACTGCAGCCTCAATCCTTCACCGATGTTACTGCAAACCTTCACTACAGCCTCAATCCTTCACCGATGTTACTGTAAACCTTCACTACAGCCTCAAACCTTCACCGATGTTACTGCAAACCTTTACTACAGCCTCAATCCTTCACTGATGTTACTGCAGCTTCAGTCTTTCACTGCTGCATCATCAAACCTTCAATGTTGAATCCTTCAAATTCTAACTGCAGCTTCGATCCTTAAACTGCTGTAGGTTCAATTTTTATTGCAGCTTCGATCCTTAAACGGCTGTAGGTCAATTTTTATTGCAGCTTCGATCCTTAAACTGCTGTAGGTTCAATTCTTTATTGCAGCTTCGATCCTTTAAACTGCTGTAGGTTCAATTTTTATTGCAGCTTCGATCCTTAAACGGCTGTAGGTTCAATTATTCATTACAGCTTCAATCCTTAAACTGCTGCTGCTTTAAAACTTCACTACAGGCTCAACCATTAACCGCTGCAGCCTCATTCCTTTAGTTCCGCTGCTGCAGTTCTTTACTGCAGGTTCAATCCTTTGTTTGCACTAAAACTGCAAAACTATGCGTGTCAGAGCCACCAGACAGTAACACACAATAGCACATTTAAAAGCTCCGAACTCATTTTCTGTCTGCAGTGGGATCAAACGCCACACAATATGTGTGGAAATGCTGGCATGAGAGATGAGGGATTGAGAGGAATGTTGTACATTTTATGCAAATATGATTGGCTTCACAAATCCCTCACTGCAGCTTTAATTCTTCTCTGCTGCACCTTCAACACTTTACTGGAGCTTCGGTACCAAGCCGAAGACTCAGTCCTTCACAGCGGCAGCTTCAGGTCCCGACTACTGCGTCTTCAGTCTTCTACAACAACATCAATTCCTCTCGGCTCAAGTGTCAACCCTTTGCTAAGGCCTGAACCCTAAACTGCCGTTGCTTCACTCCTTCACTGCAGATTCAATCCTGTCGTTTGGATCCTTTGAACATGAAACAAACGAATCCATAGCTTTAATCCTTACTTGCAGTCTCAATCATTTACTGCAGCCTCAATTCTTTGCTGCAGATGTTCTGCAGGTCTCTGAAGGTCCGTTTAATGACATAACACATATTACAGTCTTATCTGCTGCTTAACTGCCAGTTTCAATCCTCCACTGCAGACTCAACACTTGAGTGCAGCTGTTAAACCAGACTGTAGCTCGCTGTATGCCAGAGTGACCTGATCCTGTTAATGTGACAACCAACACAAACCTACACGAGCTTTAAAAATGTCAACAATTTCGTTTGTCAGGTCGACGTTGGCCGATTCCACAGCTGATGCTCGCTGGAATAAGCCTTCCTGTGAGTTTATTTCCGGTGGTTGAACGCCGCTCATCAATGCAGTGCTACATCCAATCCGTTTCTTTCCTTATTTGGGGAATTAAATCTGTCAGCAAGACGACGTGAGCCCATAAATACGGGATAAAAAACTCAAACGTCCCTGGAGGCGCGAGCGTTATTATCAGTGAAATGTAGCGGGAGCACCTTGTAATTCATGCCAAGCAAGACTCATAACATCTGTCTAATCAGATGGGGGTCAGCTCTCTTGAGCGCTTTAAATCACGGCGTGCCTCTCTGCGAGCGTAGCGGCCCTTCGGCTGTGGACATGCCAGACCCGATGGACACGGCGAGTCTGATGGGGACGCCGGGCCTCGCAGAAACACCCGCAAGACTGCAGCTGCAGCAGGTGCGGCGTCCTGTGTGCTTAGAGCCGTGGAAACTCTAGCAGGGATTTCCCTGGTAACCGTACAGGACCACGTTTATAAGTGGACAGAAATATCCGTGGTTACGGTAACCGTGGAGATGAGGGGAAGAGGGAGCAGGAGCAGGAGGAGGAGGAGGAGGAGGAGGAGGATGCTTCCTGTAGGAACTCGTGGCTGAGGAGAACAGGATGCCATCAAGTGCCACAGCTTTCTTCCCGCTGTTGTGTTGGATCCCCCTTCAAAGCCCACATTTCCGGACGCTTTTTAAATTAACACTTATGTTTCCCTTTTCGGAGCCTATTCATCTGCATCAAGGGAAAGCGTCCGGCTGCCTATACGGAGCGCCAGCGCTCCAGAGCATGAGAGCGCTGGAGCGGCGGGGCGCACATGCTCACGGCCCCATAGGGGTTCAGCGTTCAATGCTGCATCCTCGCTGGACCCAATCTGGACGGCGAGTGTTTGGCGGAGCGGGAGCGCGAGTGGTAATCTCTCTCAAACACCAGTCTCTGATCTCGTTAAAGACTAATTGATGTACGGTGTTAACGAGCTTTACCTTAATTAGTCACATTTAAGCGAACAAGGGGGATAGTGAAGGAGGAGAAGGAACAAGAGAGGGAGGCCAGTGCGGATGGGGATGTGCTGGAATTAGCAGGCCGGCTTTTAAAAAAAAAAAAAAAAAAAAGAAGAGAGAGAGAGAGAGAGAGAGGGAGGGAGGGATAGAGGGACTAATGAACAGAAGGAGGGGAAAGAAGGGAGTGAAGGAGACGGATGTAAAGGGAGGAAGACTCCAGGGTGAGTGGGGAGAGCGCCTCAGGGAAGACGTGGAGGAAGGTATTAGAGAGGCGAGTAAGGATGTTGACACTCCAACCGTGTTCAGAGTCAGATATGCAGTTCCAGCTGCCCCCATCCCCTCCCTCCT
Source organism: Acestrorhynchus altus (assembly GCA_034509495.1). Classification (NCBI taxonomy): domain Eukaryota; kingdom Metazoa; phylum Chordata; class Actinopteri; order Characiformes; family Acestrorhynchidae; genus Acestrorhynchus; species Acestrorhynchus altus. The sequence continues at coordinate 1,364,595 of CM067507.1, read as the reverse complement.
CTTGTCTCGTCTCTCAGTGGCTCCCCTGTTTCATTTCTTTCACTCGTTCCACTCTCCTCACCTTCTTCCAGATAGGACTCCACCAACCCCTCCACCTCGTTCTACGTCTGTCATTCTCTCGCTCTCCAAACTCTATCCCTTGTCTCCAAAACTGCTTTAGGACAGACCGGCTATACTGACACTGGTCGCAGCATGTTAGTAGAAATGCTGGCACCACTGTGCTGCAGTGGACTGTGTGTGTGTGTGAGTGTGTGTGTGTGTGTGGACACGTGTGTGTGTGTGTGCAAGTGTGCGCCCATGGCTGACCTGAATGACTAGGATCTAAGGTCCGTTTTGGGTGTTTCATACGATATTACAGTCATAACACATCCGAACACCTTGAACATACTGTACTAATAAGAGGAATCATTATAGAGCGTTATAGAGCGCCCCCTACACTTCCTGTAGTGTATTACAGTCTGTCAGAATGAGCGTGTGGATCATATGATCATTATAGAGCGTTATAGAGCGCCCCCTACGCTTCCTGTAGTGTATTACAGTCTGTCAGAACGAGCGTGTGGATCATATGATCATTATAGAGCGTTATAGAGCGCCCCCTACACTTCCTGTAGTGTATTACAGTCTGTCACCATCTGTCAAGGTTTGTGACCTGAGTGTCCACCAGTGTACAAGCACCGGTTTGATGAACTGATCATTTGGAGAGAAAGAGAGCAACAGCTGATCAGCAGATATGTAACAAACGCAACGATTGTGACGTTCTGTTTCACTGACTGTTCGAATGCAAAACACATAACAAGGTATGTCCAACGGCCGACCTGCAGATAAATAAATGAACAACTCAGCACACACACACACACACACACACACACACACACACACACACACACACACACACACAGTCTGCTGTAGAACACAGTGGTAACACTCCAGCTTCATCCGCATCTGGACTGATCCGCAGCTCACACACTGCTGAATGACAGTGCAGCACCGCCGAAGGACGTGTGTTAAACACAGTTTGGCATTCAAGCCTCATTCTCTCTCTCTCTCTCTCTCTCTCTCTCTCTCACACACACACACACACACACTAATATACATATCCATACATACACACAGGTTTCCAGGTTAATTGAGCTTGTACACACCAGCTGTGTGTGAGTGTGTGTACAGAGAGAGAGAGAGAGAGTAAGGGGTGGTAGAGGGACTATGTGTATGAATAGATATTCAGAGTGTGTGTGTGAGAAAAGTGAAAGTGTGTGTCAGTGTCGTTCCTTATGGCACACGCACGAGCGCACAGCAATGACAGAAGGGTCAAAGCCCTCTTCCGTTCACTCCGTGTGTCTCTCTCCCTGCTCTCGCTCTCTCTCTCCGTGCAGCAGGATAGGTCTGTGTGTTACTCACCGTGTGCGCGCCCGCGCACGCAAGCCAGCCAGCGAGCGTGTGTGCGTCTCAGGCTCCTCTCCCCTCACTCTCCTGGCGGCCCCCCATCCTTGGTGCTGCTGCCTCCACCACCTCCACCACCAGCTCCTCCAGCTCCTCCACCAGCAGCTCCTCCAGCTCTTCCACCAGCAGCTCCTCCAGCTCCTCCACCAGCAGCTCCTCCAGCTCCTCCACCAGCAGCTCCTCCAGCTCCAGCCGCACGCCTGTGATCCGGGGAACAAAATGCGCGAGAGCTTTATCCTACATGGATTCAATTTTCACCAGCTCACTTACTCTCTACCTCTCTCTCTCTCTCTCTCTCTCTCTCTCTTCTCTCTCTCTCTCTCCACCACTCAATCTCTCTCCCTCTCCCTGCTTCTCCTCTCTCGCTGTCTCCTGTTCACTCAACCCCTCTCTCTCTCTCTCTCTCTCTCTCTCTCTCTCTCTCTCCCTGTTCTTTTGTTAAAATTCAGTATATGCACCCGGTCACCTAGCAACCGTCAACCTCTCTCTCTCTCTCTCTCTCTCTCTCTCTCTCTCTCTCTCTCCATCACAAGCGACACGTGTTGAATGCTAAACTTAGTGGTGTGGAATCATATTAATAAAGGCTCTCTCTCTCTCTCTCTCTCTCTCTCTCTCTCTTCCTCCTCCCTCCTCCTCCCTCCTCCTCCTCGTCCTCCTCCTCTTTCCTTCTCCGATTATAATGTAATATAAATATTTACTAGAAGCCCATCAGACCCTCTGTTGCAACCCCCCCCCCACACACACACACACACTCACACACACACACTCACACACTCAATCCACGCCCCCTCAGGCACTCCCCCCACTCTGCGTACCCTCGTTTCCGCCTCTCCAAGCAAAAAACCTGTGTTGGGGAGTGTTTGAGTCTGTGTGTGAGGGAGTGTATGAGTGTGTGGGTGTGTGTGTGTGTGTGTGTGTGTGTGAGGGAGTGTATGAGTGTGTGTGAGGGAGTGTATGACTGAGTGTGTGTGTGTTTGTGTGATTGTGTGTGTGTGTGTGTGTGTGTGGGTGTGTGTGTGAAGGAGAGTACAAGTGCATGTGAGGGAGTGTGTGTGTGTGTGTGAGTGTGTGTGTGTGTGTGTGTGTGTGTGTGTGTGTGTGTTTCTTGATGAGGGAATGTTTTGTATTGCATGGGGAAAGTCAAACAAATGACCCCCCCCACACACACACACACACACACTCACACACACACACACACACACACAAAGGGGTGGGTGGAAAGGGGGCCGTGGGCAAACAGCTGTATCCAGGGCCCAAGATTCGGTGCGGCGGCTCCGGTTCTGACTCAGCAAGGATTTAAACCGAGACGCTGAGTAACTCTAACTACACTGCTGAGCAACACAACCAGCGCTCGGCTGTGTTATGACCACAACAACCACTTAGCAACAGCATACCAACCACCTGGGATACCATAGCAACCACCGAACAACCACTTAGCAACAGCAATGCAACCTCTTAGGAACATAATAGCAACCACTGAGGATTCCATAGCAACCATGTAATATCTACTTAGCAACTTCATAGCAACACTGACTCAATATCTATCTAATTAAAGGACACTGACTCAATATCTAATTAAAGAACACTGACTCAATATATAATTAAAGGACACTGACTCAATATATAATTAAAGAACACTGACTCAATATATAATTAAAGGACACTGACTCGATATATAATTAAAGAACACTGACTCAATATCTAATTAAAGAACACTGACTCGATATATAATTAAAGGACACTGACTCAATATCTAATTAAAGAACACTGACTCAATATATAATTAAAGAACACTGACTCAATATATAATTAAAGAACACTGACTCAATATATAATTAAAGAACACTGACTCACTGAATCTGCCTCACAGTTGTGAAATAAATCTGAACTGAACGATTAGAAACAGAAACAGAAACAACACGCAGCCGCTCTGCGGTTTTTCAAAATAAAAGTCAGTTTACAAAGTTAATACACACACACACACACACACACACACACAAACACACACACACACACACATTTATACAGATTTATACAGATTTATAAAGATATATATATTTACGCATGTATATACAATTTTATTTACTGTTGATATAACTTGTGAAAAACAGAAATCGAGAATCTCAAAATATTTTTCAATATTTCTAAATAGATTAAATGTGTGTGTGTGTGTGTGTGTGTGTGTGTGTGTGTGTGTGTGTGTGTTTATGCATAAATGAAATGGTCTTTATATTCCACCACCAGTAGTGTGTATCTCACACGTGCCTCGTAAACACATCAAATTCAGTTTATAAATATTAACTGATTGAAATAAAATGATAAATTTCACTCAAAAGGTCATTTTTTTGTTTTATTTTGTGCTTCTTTATGAATTAAAGAAATACGTAAGAAATGCTGCGTAATTAACAGGGTTGTGAGGCAGGAGGCACCGAGACCTGTGGCAATTGTGACTTGGTTACGTTCATCATTGATCTTTAGAACACGTCAGTGTAATGTTGAATAATGGACAGAGTCAGAGTTGTTGACATGGCGGTGGATGGAGCGGACGTCCAAGGCCTCTAACATCTCCCTCACTGAAAAGCTGTGTCTCTCTGTCTTCTCTATCACACCAGCAGCTGTGACGTTTATGGAGGCCTCACTGTACTGAATGCACCAGATCACCGGGGGGTGGGGGGCTGGGGGCGCCACGGGATCTCTGGGACCATCACAGTCACAACAATGACATGCTTTCGTCCTCAAGGTGGGCCGTGAGATACATTAGAGGACGGATGTTCCAGTGTCCTCAGATAATTGCTACAGTGATGCACCCTTGAAACCGGCTGTGTCCCAGGTTAGTTTACCACATATGGTACACAGGGTCAGTCTGAGACACAGCCTGCAGCTTTGTCATCATTTCATTCATGATGCAGCCTAATTACCTCGGCCCCCCGACAGCCCCCCACAGCCCCCGCTCTGAACGCTCCCCTACAACAGGTGAGTCCAGATTGGAGGAGATCTGATCTGCTGTCATTATTTTCACGGGGAATGTTTGCACTGACAGAGCGGATATTACTTCAGATAAAGGGCAAGTCCACCCAAAACATAGTGGGGTCTCGGGGGGAAACAACAGCATATATATATATATATCCATACTTACTATCCAGAAGGACGCATGGGATTGCAGTTCTGTTGGGAAGGAAGATGAAGGTGATCAGGATCAATAACTGATGATAAATGTAGTCTGATCTGATCAATATTTATTGATCTACTCATACAGAAGCCGCGTCTCTCAGTTATAATAAAATTTTTAAAACATTAAACAATGTATTTGCCCTTTACTGGACGGGCCAACGTCGTCTGTATATTGTGAGGAGCCTGAGGTCCTTCAGCACCTGCTGGACGAAGGCTGGTGATGTTGTGGGAGCTGAGCTGGACTCTCTGAGGGCAGTGTCGGTGAGGAGTGAGGTGTTTATTCTGCTGAGGATCTCATTTAGATACAGATCTTCTAAAGCTCCCACTGAGATCTATGAAGCACGTCTGATTTCTGATCCTGATTTTTTTTTTTCCGATGTTTTTCTTCAAATGTTGGATAATTTTGTTTGTTTTTTTTAATCATTTAATGAAGCAGTAATTTTGAAAGACTGGAGGACGTCCCCTTTAAGAGCGGGGAAGTGCGGGGTGTGGTTTTGGAGGATGTGTGATCAGATGGTTCTTTCATCTAACTGTTGTTAACACTGATTTTCATTCATGAATTCATCCCACAGGGTTTTGCTGTGCTGAGGCGTCAGTCCAACATGGCAGGTCCACACACACACACACACACACACACACACACACACACACACACACACACACACACACAGGTCTGTGTGTGTGTGCGTGTGTGTGTGTGTGTCGCTGTTTGAGCAATAGCTCAGAGTACAACAGATGAGTCAATACTGATAGTCAAAGATCAGTGTGTGTGTGTGTGTGTGTGTGTGTGTGTGTGTGTGTGTGTGTGTGTTGGGGGGTGCACAGGGGCATGCACACTGACAGGGAGTGAGAGGCCACAAAATCCCCCTTTAATCAATTAGGGTCTTACTGGAAGGGTCTTAAAAGCTCTGGCTCTGATATATAGGGGGATTTTAATCACCAGCTCTTTCTGTACATAATGGAGCTGTGGTGCCCGCCCCACTGGCCTTGCCCACTGGCCCTGCGCTACTGTCATATGATTGGCTGGTAGAACGGGTACAGTAGTCATTTCGTTTGTTTGGGCACCTCTGACCTCGTTATTATTTGAGAAGTAATAAACAAACGCACGCAAGTTACAATCGAACACTCATAGAATAAAAACTAGAAAACGTATTTCCTGAAGGAAACATTTGGAGACCCAACGTCCAGAGAAGTGCTTGACCACCAACATTTGACTATAAATAATGAAATAATTTTAATAATTAGTCAAATAAAAATAGGTGGTTTCTATGAAGCTATGGTTTTATCCCAGCTGATTGTTATGGTGTTATTAAGCGTTTGTTATCGCGCTTGTTATGGCGCTACTACAGTGTTTCTAGGTGGTTGCTATGTTGTTACTACCTTGTTCTCCACCTCCAGGACTCTCCCCCCATATCACACGGGATGCTTCCGACAATCGGAGGGTGAGGACGAGCGCAAGCCTCCTCCGATACACGTGAAGTCACGTGAGAGCGCCATCTGCCCACCCAGAGAGAGCACCACCAGCATGACCCGGGATTTGAACCTGCGATGGTCAGATCCTAGTGGTAGCACATTAGACCACTCTGAGCCACTCGGAGCCCCTACGACCCCAATTCCCACATAATAAAATCCTACGTGTAATATTTTTGTTTTCTTGTGGGCTGTGACGGTTTGGTTATAAACAGGTGGAGCGTGAGGTGGAACAGGTTGACCCGCAGCTGTGCGCCCTCTGTCAAAGCTCCCGCTCTGAATGTGGGACCTGGGCCAACAGCCGCCGTGATGGAATAACATTCATTATTTAAAGTAAAACAAAAGTGCAAACGCACAAATTAGCCCAATTAGTGGTGCTGGTGGATTTGGAGCGCATGTGAATGATTCCCTCGCGCAGAAAGGCAAAATGAGAGGCGGGGGTGGTGGTGGGTGGCGGTGGGTGGTGGTCCTGCAAGGGCGTGCAATTCCCTGAGGTGGTTGCTCTGATCGTTTGAACACAATTTAACTGGCTAATAATTCATACCGAACAACATTCACCCTTCCAGTGAGAGGATTTCAGGCTTGTCGTCCACCTGCGCTGCACCGTTCCATGTCTTGCTGCACCTGAGACTTAATTAATTAATGATGGAGTCTGGATTTGGCCTGGAACAGGTGTGTGAGAGCAGCAGAAACACAATACAGTGCAGATGGGCCTCGTATAATTCATGACTGAATCCCAGCATGAAATAGAGTGATGGCAAAAGAGCCAAAACATTATGACCACCCATGGAAGAAGGTAACAGTGCTGCGTGAGAAGTTCTGATCTGTCAGCGCAGTCGACATATTAGACGTTGGTGCCGAAGGTGTGTGACGCTCACTGATGCATGAGGGTGACGCCATACAGGAACTGAATCATATGGGCACATATATCATAAAAGATCAAACACACCACCACCACCATGTCAGTGTGACTGCAGTGCTGAGAATGACAGACCACCCACACAATATCTGCTCTGTGGTGGTCCTGTGGGGTCCGCAGCAAGTGCAGTGTATCAGTGATCATTTGTATGTGCATTTTTTGAAATATGTTACATCACGTGGATGACCAGGTGTGTGTGCAGTATTGACCTGTGGGAGGCGCTGTAACAACAAATCTGGTGCGGCTCCACGTCCCAAGGATCTGCTGGAATACCACCTGTTTTGGAAGCTCTTGGAGGAACAACAGCATATTAGACAGATTTTGAGAACATAAACCTTCTGAGAACAGGAAACAGTGCCTCAGCCATCAGGCAGGAGCATTCATTTGGGGGGACATGTGGGGGTTACCTGTGGTCATCGTTTCGGGGTCCTCCTGCAGTCAGTTTCACCTTCGATCGTGGTCAGATCGTTTGACGGGGGGGCTGCGGGGCTGGGAGTGAGAAGGTTTGACGTTGTAAGGTCCAGGGCTCTTGCCCCGGAAGGTTTACCACAGCTAAACCCTGCCCACACTGGCCTCCCACGTGATGGCAAAGACAACAGGACTCCGCGGAGCAAACCCTCTTCTTCCATCACTCCAAGGTTCACTTCCAACACTCGTCCATTTAAGGCAACGGTGGACAGGGGTAAGCATGGGCACGCTGACCAGTCTGCAGTTACACGGCTCCGTGTGGAGCAGGGGGCGCTGCACCGTGTGCGGTGAAAAGTCTGAACGGGGAAGCGGGTGTCAGTCCACTTTAAGGCTTGGCCTGTGTCTCAGGTCAGTGATTGATGGGAAGGTTTTTTTTTTTCTCGCTTCAGCAGAACTTAAAGTCAATTAGTCGGAAGAAACTTCATTAAACGTCCACGAGTTGGAGGAGACCTGCAGTCCACTTTTCCTTGTCTTTGAGACAGACATCCGTCACAGCAGGGCTCTGCAGCGACCCGTGGCCCGGCGCAGTAGCCCTTTGATTGGGGAGCGGGGGAGTACGGGCAGGGGGTGTTCTGGAGGTAGTCTTTAATCAGTAATGGGGCGAGGGCAGGAGGGAGTGCTCCAGAGAGATGGATTACCTGGAATAATCAGATCAGCTCTGAGGTGGCATGAATACTGCAGCACTTTAAGCCCCTCTCTCGGGCACAGTCCACACACAGGGCAGGCCTGCTTCTGGCTGACATTATTAATTACACTGGAAAGGGCCTGCTTCATGGGAAAACCGAGCAAATTAAACAGTGCCGCGAAGTTTCAGATTCGCTCGTAAGTCCCTAAAACAGTCAATACGATACACAGCAGCACAAGCAGCCTGTTGTGAAATCGGAATTCGTGGGACGTCCCAAAACCCAGTGCATTTCCATACTCTGCTTCCGCAGCAGACCAGAGGTTTCATGCAGACGTTATTAGAAGTGTTTCAGCCTCAGCTGCTCTATGAATTAGTGTAGAATAGGGCAGCCAATCCAAGCAGTGCTCATTTGCATAAACACCGTCTTAGAGCTTAAAGCTCAAAACCCCAGGTTTATTATTCGGTACCTGCAGGGAATTTGATGCAAACTGGTGGGGCTTTGTTTCCTTCACAAACTCATGTAAACTTCTAAGCGGACCTCAAAGATCAAGGCCAAATTCGAACTCAGTAATGTGTTTACACCACATCAGCCATAACATTAAAACCATGTCAACGGACCATGGACCATCCGAACGCGAGGAAGATGTCTGGAAATCGTAGCCAAGTGTTAAATGTTCTTTGATCACATCAGCTTCGTGAGAACTGCATGAAACCCGATAAGCAGACACAAGCTTGTCTACTTTGTTCTCTTCTGTCCGTGTCAAGTCCCAGAGCATCTCAATCACCATGCGAGAAGCTGACACCAACCGATCATCCACTACGGCCGATGACAGAGAGATAAACCGAGGCCAGCTGATGTGGCGACAGGCTGGCATGGCGATGTGGCGGCATGTCGCGATGCTCTGCAGACGATGACATCGGTGTGGTTTATGACATCTGACAGTGGCTTAGCTGCAGCCTTGTTATGTCAATGACATAACGCTTCTGAAAAGGATGACAACACAATTGATTCGATCACCAGGGAAATGTGTTCAATAAGAGCAGCCACTGTTGTCATCAAGGGAACTGGCTGGTGCGCAAATAAAATCAATTACAGCAAGGAGCTTGAATTTATGAATTTCATTACGGCTGCTGGAGAATCAAAGGCGGTGCTCCTCCGTCTTCTGGATGTGTTGTTTCACTGCACCGAGTAGCTTTCGCAAAGATTTGTTACCAAAATGAAGAAGAGACTGCGGAGGCCAGTGTGCCGTGTCTCCAGCACGGCCTAATTGCCATGTCCGAGTGTTAAAAATGCGACGGCTCTCTTTTAATCCTGCACCGTGAAGATGTGTTAATGCAGGCACACAGAAGAAGACTGGTGAGTCTCAGGGATGCTGGGGTCCAAGTCGAGTCTCAAAACTTTAAAGTCCAAGTCAAATCATGTAAGTCTGCGTCTGAGTCACGTCTCTACACTGTGAGACCAAGTCAGGTTTCAAATCTCTGCGGTGAGACCAAGTCGTGTCAAGTCCAAGTTGCATCTCTGGGGTAAGTCAAGTATCATGTCTTGTGCTGGAGTCCTCCGTCTGAGTCAAGTCCGAATCAAACCCACAGTCTTCCAGGTGCAAGTCCGACCAGTCTCTAAGGTCCTCGGTGAGTCTTAGGTCTAAGCGATGACAGTTGAGACTTGAGTCTGAAGTGAGTCTGTTTAATTCTAAAAGACAAAGAGAGACCAAAACTAAAAAAAGATGTCCCTGACAGCAACACTGTGTCACGGTGTCCACCACCCACATAATAGCTGCTCTGTGGTGGTCCTGTGGGGTCCTGATCATTGAAGATCAGGGTGAACGGAGTGTTTTGAAGTGAGAGACGAGGACAGGTGGACAGGTGGACATTTGCATGGAAGTGATTTGAATGTGCACTTGTAGGCAAAATCAGCTTCAGGTCAGCTCTTCTCTAAACCCAGGGAAACATTTCACAACTGCAGCCTCCATCCTGTGTCGCAAAGAGCTGTACTTTCATTTCTCAAAACAGAAATAACTCTAGAGAAACTCCTACCGATTTCTTACACGAATATATCCGATTGATTTACTATCCAAACACATCAGCGATGCTACCACCACCATGTGTTTTCTGGGCGTTATATGGAATGTTGCTGATGGTAAAATAGTTGCAAATCTGCCAAATTACGTTTTGTTTGGGGGCTATTTGTCGCAAAGTCCCCTCCATGTGTCCCTCCCCCATTTCAGTCATATGCCATTTTAAAGTCATGTGGTTAAACCGAGTTGCAGGCCTCCAGCCGAGCTCAGCCCTGCCTAAAAGAGAACTAGTGCAGAGCGGGAGCCACGTGGGAGCTTCGGCATGCCAGCTTACACACACTTTCTAGGAAACTTCATTCGGTTTACCCAGCATGCTCTCCTCCAGGCATGCTGTTTAGGGAGGCCACTGTAACACGTACACACACTCTCACTCTCAGCCCTGTGTAATGAGTTAAAACGCAGGCTGGAAAAAAAAAACGCCATAAAACATTGAGGAAAATTGATTTTGCTGCATCAGTGTTTGGATTGATTTGAACGGGAGGCTCCAGCATTCCCAGTCTTCTTCACACTCCAGAAGAGCTGAGACACACAGGTTCTGCTGCAGACGTTCATAATATAGAGTGATATACTGGGAAATACTACAGCACATCTCTGGATGGTTGTGGAGAAGTACTGCCAATAGAATAGGACTCACTCTCAGCTGTGGAGCAGTGGAACTGTGTTCTCTGGAGTGATGGTGCTCCATGCAGTACTTCATGGATGCTTTATGGACCTCAGTAACGCCTTCCGTGCGCAGTAGAGACAGTTACTCCAACATTTTCTCCAACATTTTCTCCATCAATGAATAATCAAGTGTCCCAATACTTTTGTCCGTATGGTGTATCTGGGTGTTATGTCACGAAGGACTGTTGCCTTGTCTAGAAGGTGTTTCGGCTCGTATCTGACAGTGTTTCCAGGAAGACTACGGACCACTGCAGTCCTCCCGTGACTTTTGGCCTGTGTGTTAACAGACTGTTACACAGCAAAGGGTTCATTCGTCATACAATGTCAGGAGTTCTGATACGAAACACATTCAGCTCTGAAACAATCGGAACAGCAAGTACAGCGTCGACCTTTGGGTGGAGAAGAAAGATTCACTCCTGTTCCAAACCATGCAAGCTCATCTGTCAAGCACAGTGGAGGTAGCATCATGAACTGGAATTGCGCGGCTGCTTGAGGAACAGGTTCACTGATCTTTACTGATGATGGAAATCACGATGGTGAGAGATGGTATCTACAACAGGACAACGACGTCAAACACCCAGCCAGCTTTTCAAACGTCGGATGAGTCAGTGGAAAGTTTCAGACCAGATCTGAATCTAACGCAGCCACTTCAGTATTTAGTAAAAACAACAGAACGGGCCTCGCCGTTCCGGTGACGTCTGCGCAGACTCATGACGCTGACGAGACAAACAATGCAGAAGTTTTAGCTCCAGGTGGAAAAGGAATGTCTTACTTTCTGTTTTACGCTGTATTATTACTGCGTCCACCATCACCAACACTTAACAAACCACTCCTTTACTTTCACTTCTCTATCACCCTCTATTATATACACCTACATATAGACCCACTATTATATACACTACATATAGACCCACTATTATATAAACTACATATAGACCCACTAGTATATACACTACATATAGACCCACTATTATATACACTACACATAGACCTCTATTATACACTACATATAGACACTATTATATACACTTTTACATATAGACCCACTATTATATACACTATATAGCACTATTATATGCACTACATATAGACCCTCTAATATATACACTACATATAGACCCACTATTATATACACTACATATAGACCACTATTAACATAAACTACATATAGACCCACTATTATATACACTACATATAGACTTTTATTATATACACTACATAGACCCACTATTATATACACTACCTTATGAACCCTCTATTATATACACTACATATAGACCACTATTATATGCACTACATATAGACCCACTGTATATACACTACATAGACCCCACTATTATATACACCATAGACCCACTATTATATAAACTACATATAGACCCACTATTATATACACTACATATAGACCCACTATTATATACACTACATATAGACCCACTAGTATATACACTACATATAGACCCACTATTATATAAACTACATATAGACCCACTATTATATACACTACATATAGACCACACTATATATGCACCACATATAGACCACTATTATATAAAACTACATATAGACCCTATTATATACACACATATAGACCCACTATTATATACACTACATATAGACCCACTAGCCTGTACACTACATATAGACCCACTATTATATACACTACATATAGACCCACTATTATATACACTACATATAGACCCACTATTATATACACTACATATAGACCCACCTTATTAAATAAACAACATATATAGACCCTTATTAAATGCAACATATCATACAAATAATATTTATTTACACGTGATATAATCAACACAGAGCACATACATAACAGCATATACAGTGACTATTTTATATATATACTGTATGTATAGACACCCCAAGGATACCTTTGACTGTCATATATTGAAACACATGGACTTCTGATCTACACTGTGAGATGGAGGTGGAACAACTAAAAGCATACAACTGAAGACACGTCCTTTAAAGTTATCAGTAAAATGCAATTTATTACAGTCAGATGCATTATTCATGAGGACTCTCGAGGAGCCTGTCTTAACCCTCAGACATTAGTTTGGTTTGCTCTTGATTGCTGAAGTGAATAAGATCTTTACCTCTAACCTCAAACATTAAAGCACACCCCCTTTGTAAATGGGGTTGTTAATATATTAACGTAACATAATAATAATAATATAAATAATAATAATAATAATATTATATTAATAATAATAATAATGATGATAATAATAATAATAATAGCCCAATGTGTAATAATAATAATAATAATAATAATAATAATAATAATATAATAATAATAATAATAATGATGATAATAATAATAATAATAATGATAATAATAATAATAATAATGATAATAATAATGTTAGCCAACAGTATCGTGTACCTCAGGTTAGTGTGTTCTATTAATGAATCCATCTTTGTGACCCTAAACCAGTTTAAGGTACTGGTTCGTTCCCCGCCGTCGGTTCCTTCACTGCTGACTCAGCATCATAGAAATCTGAAATCACGATCATGAATCAATGTTGAATTAACGTGTGGTTCTGAAACATTGTTTCACACTATTATTAACTTTAATGTTTTGTACGCATTTGTACAACCATTGAACGTGAAACATTATTTCAATGTTTTTTCAACGCTGATTGTGGGTCTGATGTACAGTGCTCCACCATAAACAACGTTTATACACAGTATATTACACATGTCCCCCATCCCACACCCCCCAATCCGTTACCAGTGGACCGCCTGTGGTTGGTGTAAATATAACACTGTCTGACACTGTAACACTGTAACAGACTGTTGTCTAAACGGTGGTTGATTCTGCAGTAGTCTGTGGGTGGTCCTTCACCACGTGTAGATGTACTGGCAGCTTCAGGCTCAAAAGCAACAGCAGCTTCCAGTTCATAAATGGTTGATAAACCAAGTCCATAAACTGTTTATTCATCGAAATGTGATTTCTCCTGTTTCTACAGTTTCGTTGTAATGCTTGGTTACTGACCAAAACAAGAAAATGAGGAAGAGCATCTGATTTCTTTCTCAAAACAAGAAAAAGTGTAGGAGTGTGGGAGTGTAGGAGTGAGGGAGTGTGGGAGTGTAGGGTAGGAGTGTAGAATGTAGGAGTGTGGGAGTGAAGGAATGTAGGGTAGGAGTGTAGGGGTGTGGGGGTTTAGGGGTGAAGCAGTGTAGAAGAGTAGGAGTATAGAAGTGTAGGAGTGTAGAAGTGTAGGTGTGTGGGAGTAAAGGAGTGCAGGGTAGGAGTGTGGGAGTGTAGAGGTGTAGGAGTGTAGGATTGTGGGAGTGAAGAAGTGCAGGGTAGGAGTGTGGGGTGAAGGAGTGGAGCAGGAGTGTAGGAGTGTGGGAGTGAAGGAGTGCAGGGTAGGAGTGTGGGAGTGAAGGAGTACAGGTAGGAGTGTATGAGTGTGGGAGTGAAGGAGTGCAGGGTAGGAGTGTAGGAGTGTGGGAGTGAAGGAGTGCAGGGTAGGAGTGTATGAGTGTGGGAGTGAAGGAGTGCAGGGTAGGAGTGTAGGGTGTGGGAGTGAAGGGGTACGGGAGTAGGAGGTGTATGAGTGTGGGAGTGATGAGGAAGTGCGGGGTAGGGTGTAGGTGTGGGAGTGAAGGAGTGCAGGGTAGGAGTGTATGAGTGTGGGAGTGAAGGAGTGCAGGGTAGGAGTGTAGAATGTAGGAGTGTGGGAGTGTAGGAATGTAGAAATGTGTGGGAATCGGCCCTTTAATCTCCACAGTGGCTGGACTTCTGCAATGGCCCTCTACAACTAGACAAGTCAGACACACACACACACACACACACACACACACACACACACACACACACACACACACACACACACACACACACACACAGTGGTAGATGTAGCTCTTCTGACCTAGATTCAGCGCAGAACGTTTGAGCTTTAGAGAACAGAGCTGATATTCTCACTCTCTCAGTTACTGCTCATGCATCCTGATTAGAGAGAAGACAGACAGACAGAGACAGAGAGAATAGAGAGAGAGACAGAGAGAGAGAGACAGAGAGAGAGAGAGACAGACAGACAGAGACAGAGAGAAAGTGAGAGAGAGACAGAAAGCAAGAGAGAGAGAAAGATAGAGAGAGAGAGAGAGAGAGAGATTAGAGCGAAGTGCAGGGTTAATGGCAGAGCACAGCAGCTCAGGTGTGGAGGTGTGTGGAGGGGGAGGGCCGGGGCAGGGAGGGGCCGGGGCAGGGAGGAGGGCCGGGCAGGGAGGGGAGGCCGGGGCAGGAGGGTAGTTTGTGGGATTTTTAGAGAGACAGGAAAGAACTGGGAAGAGCGAAAGCAGAAGTGGCAGAGACCAAACTCCAGGGCAGAGTTACATTGCAACAACAAAGAGAGAGAGAGAGAGTGAGAGAGAGAGAGAGAGAGAGAGAGAGAGGGCAGAACTCACAAGAATCAGGTTAAGTTTCAGACTTATGAAATAAAACTTCTTGTAAATGACAAGAGAGAAGAAAAGAGTTTCTCTGGTGGAGAAAGAGAAAGAGAGATTTTAGTTCTATCTTAGGTTAAAAGCTGAGTTGGTGGGGAACATGCCCGAGGATTTACAGGTAGTTCATACCACTGGTGAAAGAGAGAAAGAGAGAGAGAGAGAGAGAGAGAGAACAGAGACAGACAGACAGAGAGAACATCTGACCATGTTGATGAAGGAGTACAGGATCTGCATGCCCCTCACCGTGGAGGAGGTAAGATCTGTTCACTTACTCTGTGTGTGTGTGTGTGTGTGTGTGTGTGTGTGTGTGTGTGTGTGTGTGTGTGTGCATTAGACTATGTCAGTACTCTCTCCTGGATGAAGGCCAGAGTTTACAGTTCCTGTCCAACACCAGCTTTATCAGAAAGGAGCTTCTTCTCATCATTTTATTCTGCTGGAGATGATCATATTTATGTCACCTGTGACAGGTGGACATTTCAGGTCCAGCAAATCAAAATCTGTCCCGACTGCCTGGACAGTTCTGGCCCTTCTCTGCCTGTGACTGAAATGTATCTAGTAACATGTTATCACCAGCTCGAATAACAGAATGACTCAAACCTGTGGATTTCACATCCCAGTCCAGATGTGTGAAGGCTCCTGAATGGTCATCATCCCAATCAGTCACAACTGTCATCTTGGCATCCTGGCCAAAAGCAGAACCTGGTGGTCCATCAGCTCAATGTCAGAACACTGTGGTTCAAATTTACTGTCCACCTCAACCATAGTCCATTTAAGCGACATGAAGACATCACAGAGCTCATCAGGCTGAACCTCCACCTTCCACCTGATCCTCACTGAAGCTTCCTGAGGTCTATGAAGAACATGACGCCCATCATTGTTCACCTACAGGCAGAAACTAGATTCACCTCAGCAGAGACCCCATTCCCAGTTCTCCAGTCCAGTTCCTGCGTCTCTTTGCCCACCGTAACTGGACAACTCTCTGAGCAGGAACCAGGTGAGGCCTCTTGCTCCACTCTGCTCCATATGCTGATGGTCTGCGGTTCCTTGTGGAGAGTTCTTTCAGTTTGTGTTTGTGAAGGACCTGTGTTCTAGAAGCAGTTCTGACCTGGAAGTGAAGTGATTTTCCTTCACATGCTGTGAGACACGTGGCCGGTCCCTGTCCGTCAGTTCGGTCTTTCAGCCATGATTCAGGAGAAACGTCAGTAGACTGGGATTTCTGCGGTGCTGAAGTAGGCCAGTATGAGCGACGCCTCCATACACCTGCAGATTCAGCTCCTTCCTTCACTCTGTGGCCCAAATGATATCCCTCCTTCAAGCCAATCATTAACATCTACTCTGTGACCCTTTTTCCACAACGAGACGTTCACTGCACTGTCCCACTTCTTCTCCATCTTTGAATCTCAAAAGGGAAATGTCTCGATGTCAGGAACAGTGATTGAGTCGTGTCCATATACAGTACAATAATTCATATTCTAATATCTAATATTACTACTGTATTAGTACTGTGTTTGTACAGTGTTAGTACTAAAGTAGTACTATGTTAGTATTGTGTTAGTACTGTTAGTAATGTGTTAGTAATGTGTTACCACTGCATTAGTCCTGTGTTAGTATTGTATTCATACTGTGTTAATATTGTGTTATTACTGTGTTAGTATTGAATTAGTATTGTGTTAGTACTGTATTAGTATTGTATTAATATTGTGTTATTAATGTGTTACTACTGCTTTAGATCTGTGTTAGTACTGTGTTAGTACAGTATTAGTATTGTGTTAGTACTGTTTTAGTACTGTATTAGTATTGTATTAATATTGTGTTAGTACTGTGTTAGTAATGTGTTATTACTGCATTAGTTCTGTGTTAGTACATTATTAGTACTGTGTTAGTACTGTATTAGTATTGTATTAATATTGTGTTAGTGCTGTATTTGTACTGTGTTAGTACCGTATTAGTACTGTGTTAGTACTGTATTAGTATTGTATTAATATTGTGTTAGTACTGTATTATTTGCTGTGTGCTGTGTTAGTACTGTGTTAGTACTGTGTTATGTGTTAGTACTGTTAGTACTATTGTTGGTACTGTATTTATGTGTTAGTACTGTGTTAGTACTGTGTTAGTACTGTATTACTGTGTTAGTACTGTGTTAGTACTGTGTTAGTATTGTATTAGTACTGTATTAGTACTGTATTACTGTGTAAGTACTGTGTTAGTGCTGTGTTAGTACTGCAGTACTGTTTAAATTTCACAACTGATCCTATAGCACTGCTGTTTTCAGAAAATAAATTTCCAGCAAATGTGTCTTAAAAACATTTAAAGTTTTCATTCTGAGTTTGTGATCAAAAAGAATTCTATCAAACGTTATTATTACATTATATTTCAGATCAATGTGGGATTAAAATAATATTAGCGTTTCTTCAAAGTCCCCTGTGGGCAGACACACATATCCACGTGTACTGTGTTGAAGCAGGACACTGAGAAGGAGACGGAGAAGCTGCTTTCCTTAAGTGCTATAAAAACACCAGACAGCAACAGTTACGCAATTCTAATACAACAACAACGTTACGTCACAATGTAACACTTTAATACTGAGGTATGGAGCACTCTTCCAAGGCCTGTGTGTGTGTGTGTGTGTGTGTGTGTGTGTGTGTGTGTGTGTGTGTGTGTGTGTGTGTGTGTGTGTCTGTGTGTCTGTGTGTGTGTGTGTGTGTGTGTGTGTGTGTGTGTGTGTTAGTATGGGAAGTATATATCAAGTACCGTATGACTGTTCTGTGGCGATTCTACCAGATTAAAGTGAACTTTAGCACTAAACTGAAGCCAGTGAAGTGGTTTAACCTTTGACCACACCGGGGGTAAAACTTTAAACTAAACAATGTGTGTGTATGTGTGTGTGTGTGTGTGTGTGTGTGTGTGTGTGTGTGTGTGTGTGTGTGTGTGTGATACCAGAACACCTTCAGCTCCATTACATCTTAATAAGCCTGTGTGTGTGTGTGTGTGTGTGTGTGTGTGTGTGTGTGTGTGTGTGTGTGTGTGTGTGTGGTGAGGCGTTTATCTTTGACACTGTCTCCTCGTCTCAGCATGCCACTGTTTTCCTAAAAACAAGCTGGACTGGCTGTTTCACTCCTCCAGCCATTGAGGAGAATCCCCAAGAATAACACCAAGCTTTATAATCACACTCCAACGTATCACAATCCGACTCCGTTAAAGAGCAGAAACCGCACTACAGTGAAAGTACGGTACCGTATCACCAATCTAACTCATTAAGAAACAAACCGCACTACAGTGAAATGCGGTGATAATCACCATCTAACTTTCCATTAAAAACGAAACCATTTCTGAAGTGAAAGTGGTACTGTATCAATCTAACTCGTTAAGAAGCGAAACACTTTTCCCAGTGAGAAATGCAGTGCCGTATCACAATCTAACTCCGTTAAGAAACGAAAACCGTACTACAGTGAAAAATGCAGTGCCGTATCACAATCTAACTCCATTAAAAACAGAAACGTACTACAGTGAAATGCGATTGCATTTATCACAAATCGCTCGTTAAGAGCGCCTTTACAGTGAAAATGCAGTGCCGTATCGCAATCTAACTCCATTAAGGCGAAACATTGCTACTGGTGAAATGCGGTGCCATATCACAATCAACTCGTTCAAAGAAAAGCCGTGCTACAGTGAAATGCGATTGCGATATGTAATCATCCATTAAGAGAAAACGGTACTACAATGATGCGGTGCTGCTTATCTGTCAACTCCGTTAAAGAGAAGAAACCGTACTACAGTGAAAGTACGGTACCGTATCACAATCCAACTCCGTTAAAGAGCAGAAACCGTACTACAGTGAAAATGCGATTACCCGTATCACAATCTATCCGTTAAGAGAGCAGAAACCGACTACAGTGAAAGTCACGTGCCGTATCTAATCCAACTCGTTTAAAGAGCAGAAACCGTGCTACAGTGAAAGTACGTTACAGTATCTAATCCAACTCATTAAGAAGCAGAAACCGTTACTACAGTGAAATGCGGTACCGTATCTAATCTAACTCAGTTAAAGAACAAGCTTAGTACTACAGTGAAAGTGCGATTACCATATCTAATCCAACTCCGTTAAAGAGAAGAAACCGTACTACAGTGAAAGTACGGTACCGTATCGTAATCTAACTCCATTAAAGAGAAGAAACCGTACTACAATGAAAGTACGGTACCATATCTAATCCAACTCCATTAGAAAGAAGCCGTGCTACATTGAAAGTAAATTTACCGTATCACAATCTAACTCCATTAAAGAGCAGAAACTGTACTACAGTGAAGAAAGTACGGTTACCGTATCACAATCTAACTCCATTAAAGAGCAAGCATTACTACAGTGAAATGCAGTGCCGTATCGTAATCTAACTCCATTAAAGAAGAAACGTACTACAGTGAAGAAATGCAGTACCGTATCACAATCCAACTCGTTAAGGAGACGGCTATACTGAATGTCTCACAGATGGTCCTCCATCATTGTTCATATTCAGATTGCTCTTCCAGCGAAGCTGATCTTTCTCCCAGTGCTGAGATAATGAACTTTATGAGCGCACTGTTGTAGTCGTCATGGGTACTGGCTGATGAAAGTCGGATGATGAATGGCTGTTTTTTAAATGCAGCTTTCAAAAAAACGGTGAATGTGGAGACGTCTTGGAGGGTTTCTGTTGGGAAGCGACTGCCTCACCTGAAAATGCTGAGTCATAATCCCGTGTTCAAGACGACTGATCGATCGATCAATACGCACTGATCAGTTGTTTAGTATTGTACTAAGGGTGTGCACATGCCTGTTGCCCATAACCGCAAGGTGAAATTGCTGTGTCCTCCTTGATGCTGGAAGCAAGACCCCTTTTTGAGCGTGCTCATCGATCTTTGGGGAGGCGATGGTTTGCAGCAGACGCTGAATGCACAAACCTGTATCCACGGGTCTACAGTACACATTACAAGCTCACCCAACAGGTAGTCAGTTCAGGTTCTGCACAAGGATGATCAGCCTATAAATACCTGCGGGGTGTGTGGTAGGATTTGTACAATGAGAAGAGGTGGCAGAGTGTCCTGAGTTGAATGTATGGACAGTAGGTCCCAAACCAGTGTTCATGAGATTGGCTGATTTTGGGCCAGTGGACCAAAGACAGGAACACTGGTGGTTACGTTTCACAGCTGGTCAATGAAAATCTTCACCTCCGGTCTTTACTTACTCTACTGTCCAGGGAAGACCTTCTGCTAACTAGTGAGATCAGAACATTGGATGATCACCACCCCACCTCATCTCACCCACCCCAACTCGCCAGCAACTAACCAAACCTACTGTTCTCTCTCCCCCTTTAACCCTCTCTCAGTACCAGATCGGGCAGCTGTACATGATCAGTAAGCACAGCCATGAGCAGAGTGGGAGTGGCGAGGGGGTGGAGGTAATCCATAGCGAGCCTGACACACTTTTAAGTATGGACAAGGCAGAACCACAGAAAGCGCATTTACCTCAACAGGTAGAACTCGCACACATTCCTGCACAAGGTGGAGACACTCGGTAGGAGTGTCTAAGAGAGTGGACAGTGAGTGGACACAGGGTCTAAACACTCCAGCAGCACTGCTGTGTCTGATCCACCACCCACATAATGTCTGCTCTGGTGGTCCTATGGGATTCTGATTGAAGATCAGGGTGAAAGGAGGAGAATAAAGTCTTGCAGAAACAGATGAACTACAGTCTGGAATTATAGAACCACAAAGTGCTGCTGTGTGGACAGAGGAGCTGATAGGATGGACAGTAAGTCTTTCTCATGGTGATGGAACAACACTCAGAAGCACCGGGCCAGAGCTCCCAGTCCTCCAGAACCTCCTTCACTCCTTCAGAATCACTTTCCTCTCCTCCGTCAGCCTGTCAGGTAGCTGATGAAGGCTGATGATGGAGTCGTTTGCTAACGTCCTCAGGACTGTAATTACTCAGCTTTAGAGACTTTAGTTGGTGTGTGATGCACAGCTGGCTTACGCTCAGCCCTTCCTCTCACTCTGATTTCCTCTCAGCCCCTACGCTGGTCTGGGTGATTGCATTTGGAGTGGCTGGAGTGAACTGGAGCACAGACATTCCAACTTCATAAGCGTCTTTTAACCCCTTTTATTGGGACTTGTGGGTTGATGCCGAAACTGGATATTTCCCAAGTACACATCCATGGATGGCTGTACTGTTGGGACGAATGTATTGGGACACCTGCTCGTTCACGGTTTATTCAGAAATAAAGGGTTTTTAAAAGGAGTTTGACTTTGTAGTAGATTCTGGAGCATTGCTGTGAGGGTGGTGCATTCAATGATAATAATAAAAGTGTTCACCATCCTACCTCATCCCAAAAGTGCTGGATGGAGCCCCATCATTCCAGAGAACACAGTTCCACTGCTCTTCAGCTCAGTGCTGGGGCTTTAGACCCCTCTAATCCATGTGGTATTAGACAATAGGGTCCTGTTCTAGTGGCAGTACTTCTCTACAGGGACTAGACAAACTGTCTGTGCTTTTGCACATCTGTGTCAGCAATGGCTGCAACTATTGGTAGCTAAATGTGCCGTCACCCTCAGAAGGGGTGTCTGAGCCTGTCTTTGTCCCTTGTTTACACTGCCCCTCATATCTGCTTTTGAGTTCCCTGCTCTTTGACATTCCCTCCATCTGTGTTATTTGTAGCTCCGCCCCCTCATCATTGCTCCCAGCTGTTTCTTGTCTGGGTTCAGTGTACTCACACCCCTTTCCTTGGTTCGGGCCAGAATTCGGACTGAATCTAGCAATTCCGAAAGAAGACAAGGAACAGAAGCCAGAATAAAACACAAAGGCGTCCAAGCGTGCAGACAAGAACCACCCGGGGACACGAACAACGCTAGACCTGTTCCCGCTATGAACTATTCAGTCTCCACCATAATGGAGTTCCACTGTGGTTTTTCAGTGTCCTACTATGCCAACTCGGTATCACTATGAATTATTCAGGATCGATGAATTATTCAGGATCCACGATGGTGTTCAGTATCCACTATGAATTTAACTCAATTTCTGAGGAGGACAAATGAAGACCAGGGCCTTGAGTTAAGTGCTGAAGCAGACTTTCTCGAGTGGATTCACTGCAGTAACAGGCCATCTACTCTAGACTGGCTTTTCTAATAGTGCAACAAAACATGCGCACACACACACACACACACACACACACACACACAGACGTGCATATGCACGCCATCGCAGGCCGAGATAACACATAAATTACTCGACTGCTAGCTGTAGAACAAATTTCTTGAAGCATTAATGTGTTAGCAAAGGCCACAAGGGCAGAGCATTACCTTCTTAATGGGCAAATAAATCTGCTAATGTGGCTGATTATCACAGCAGCACAGAGAGCAACAGCTCTACAGCAACACTGACATTATTACAACACACACACACACACACACACAGTTTCCCACATTTAACGTCCAGGGTTACACATGTTCAGTCAAACCGAAGAATCCCGACACTCAGTAATGGAACGTGAAAAGGTGGGTAGAACGCAGTAATGGAGCGTTGGAGCTGCTGTTTGATGTATAAATATTAGTAAGTGATGTGACTTGAAGCGTGAAACGTGCTCAGATTACACTCGCCAGACCAATTTACCACCCTGTTACTTCACCCGACAATAAAACACTATTTTCCCATTTCACGGAGGGCTTTCCGAGGCGTGAGGTGGGGGCCGGTAAAGCGCTGCTCTGACTGGTTGGTTACGACACTGGCTCACAGAACCCACATACACTATACACAATGATCAGCCATTACATTATAACCACCACCCTGCTTGCGCCCTAATTTGTCATTTTATCAGCTCCTCTTATCGTACAGGAGCATGGAGTGGGTGGGGAGAAGGCCTCCACTGTTCTACACCTATTTCATTGAACGGCAGCAGCACTGGACCGGTCAGACATCCCGGGCCTGGCTGGTCACGCTACTGAAGTAAAGTGTTTGCTCTGTGCTGATGACCTTGTTCTAGTGTCCAGCTCAGAACAGGCCCTTATAGCAGAGCCTGCAGAGCTGCAGCAGCTCTACCAGTCACCTGAAACAACACCGGGTCAGGAGTTTTCAGAAGAGAACAGATCCAGATATGATTTCTTCATCCCTACCCACAAAAATGAGGAAAATGAATACAACCCCTGGTGTGGTGTGTGTGTGTATGTGTGTGTGTGTGTGTGGATGCGGTGGTCTGTCAACCTCATGTTTGTGCTGTTAGTACATGCTTGGGATGAAGAGTGATTGTACAGGCACAACAGGGCTTAATGATCTTTGCAGATCAACTACACACAATATTGGTATGGGGATGAGGTTATGGTGTTTGATCTTTTGTGGCGGGTTTGATCGTATAGTGTTCATCAGAATCTAATAGAAATTCTTATCTGGACACGTGGGAACAGTTACTCAGAATAGGTGGATAATTCTTTAATACCCTTGATTCCAGAAGAAGCAGTGAATGAGCAGGTGTCCCAATACTTTTGTCCATTACTCAACCTGTCTCCACACTGTAAGCTGTGACACATGAGCTTAACAACGTGTTATTAATGTCAGCGCAGTGGGATGTGTTAAAATGACACTGGTGTGCTAATAATTCCCTCTGTGACTTCAGTAAGCTTCCCGCCTGGATACGGAAGTTTGTGCCCATGATCTTCCTACGTGATGGAAAAGGCCTGGAATTTCTACCCATACACCGTCACAGGTGAGCTCCACACACCAGCTTAAAGCCTGACCAACCTACACAACCAGTATGACCACGCTTGACCAACTGGTATATACTACTGGTCTGGTGCTGGCTGACCTGTAGTTTATACTAGTCTGGTTTACTGGTCTGGTGATTGCACGGCCAGCATGCCAGTTCATAACACAACATTTACTGGTTTATACTACAATTGTGGAACTGGTGTTTCAACACATGCCAGTGCTCATGTACTGTTATAGATTATGATTGATTATCTTCCTCAATTTGAACAGTTGAAATATCTCTAATCTGTGCTTTGATGTTCGCTGGTGTTTACATTCATAATTCTAACTCAGTAATCTCTCTCTCTCTCTCTCTCTCTCTCTGTTCTCTCTCTCTGTCTCTCTGTTCTTTTACTCTCTCACCTCTCTCTCTCTCTCTCTCTCTCTCTCTGTTCTTTCTCTCTCTCTCTCTATCTCTCTCTCTCTCTCTCTGTTCTTTCTCTCTCTCTGTCTCTCTCTCTCTCTCTCTCTCTCTCTCTATCTGTTCTCTCTCTCTCTATCTGTTCTCTCTCTCTCTCTCTCTCTGCAGAGTATTCAGTAAGTATCCTCTCTCACTCATCAGCTTTGACACTGATGCAGACTTCATTCTCTGCCCATCTGAACGTACACTTTAATCATCCCCCCACCCCCAGTGTTCCTTGCCCAAGCTGAACATCAAGATTGAGACGCGTTTCGAGAATAACAACGGGAACAATGACAATGTGAGTACTAACACCCACCGTGCCACTAACACACACTGCCTGTGCACTTTTGTGTGTATGTGTGTTCCTACAGCTGCTAATCCTCTTAAAGCACAGACACCTATTCATCAGCACGCCGCGCCCTCAGTGTCCTTGTAGGAGTCACTGCCAGGGTCGGCCGACATTATACAGCATTATAGGCGTTATAGGCGCCCCTACACTTCCTGTAGTG
>CM067507.1:1319612-1337112 GCA_034509495.1 Acestrorhynchus altus | reverse complement strand
GATGGTTGGAGGAACAGCACTACGCCCATCATGTGCTCGTATAAACGAGTGCAGTGCAGCTTCGAGGTCTACGGTTTCCAGGGCAGGACAGAAGAGTTCGTCCACAAGGTGGCGTACCACAGACTACACTACCCACAATCCACAATAGGGCCCCTCCCCAAACTGCAACTGGCTACTCTTGCTGACCACCAGGAGGAGGCGCTTGTCATCTTGAACAGGCCTAATGTTACATCTTAACTACTGCGTCACTACCCACAATCCACCTGTTTGACACTAACAATGTTTTTGCCTCCCCGACATTCGTTCGTCATGTTCACCGCTACTGTATGAAACCAGTTTAGCCAGTTTGATTGGTCTATAAACAAAATATATTTAAATCAATTAAATAAACGTAATTATTTGGGAATGGTATGTTACAGTATTTTTATGGTCTCTTGCAGAACATTCGGGACATCTTGCTGGTGGGACACAGACAGGCGGTGGCATGGACAGATGAGTGGCATGGTGATTATGAAGCTTTAGTCCTACATAATATTACATACACTGATCAGCCATAACATTAAAACCAACATTGTGGAGCTCTGACCAATCAAGGCATGGCCTCCACAAAACCTGTGAAGATATCTGGCACCAAACGTTTGGTTAGATACTGACCCCACAAGACCTGGCTGATATTTTAGAGATGTTCTTTCCAGCTGTCCAGCCATCAGAGTTTGGTCCTTGTCAAAGGCTATAATCACAAGCTCAGCTAGAAGGGACTTGCAGTCATGTCTTGAAATGAGGAGAGACTGAAGGTGCTCCTGAGCTCCTCTCTAGAAAGAAAAGTTGGAATTCTCCTGATGTCGTAAACCCGGCACTCATAAGCAGTCTTCCACCACTACACCAAGGCGCCGTGCTTGTACTGATGGAGTGACCAGTGAGTTCTCAAAGGTAATGGCAAGATCATGGTGAAGATCATGGTTCCAGGGATCACAGGCTTTTCTGTGGAGCATCTTCATCAGCAGAGTGACCACGTTACATTGTTAGCTGAAGCCAGGCGAACGACGTCTGCTCAGGCCTTTAAAAGGCACTTATTACGACCGTTCTGTGTTTGAAGAGATTTCTAAAGACGTGACTGGACGCAGCCACTGAGGCGTGAATAATAAATTGGATTTGATGAGAAGATTTGATTTGGGCCACTTTACCTGCTGTGTGAATGGAAAGTGTCCCAGATTCATTTTTCCTGCATGGACTTGAAGGACTGAGTGTTCACCTTAACAGGAGCCACTGGGTCAACTGAGTCCAGATCTTCAGTGCTGGTTTTATTTTTATGGCTGATCTGATGTGCATAGAAGGCTCATTTGCATGTGAGCACTGGGTCCATACTGGTGTGTGTGTGTGTGTGTGTGTGTGTGTGTGTGTGTGTGTGTGTGTGTGTGTGTGTGTGTTGTTAATGCTCTCCATTGCTGTCACTCCTTCGGTGGCAGGCATGAATCTGGATCAAATGAGGGAGTTTGAGAAGAAGCTGCAGCAGGAGACCAACAGCAAGCTGAAGAACGACAGGCCCGAGTCAGGTAACGTCTCAAACACCTCAACAAAAGACTAAAGAGATCCGTCTGGGGTGTGGTAGGGAAGTGGGGGTTTGGATGATTGAGAGCAGCAGTGACAGAGGGATGAAGAGAGGATCAGAGAGAAGAGCCAGACAGATTTAGAGAAGGGCTGAGAAGAGATGTGGGAAGGCATGGAAATGAGGAGGTAGGTAGTGCAGGACACAGCTCGGGGGGGTGACTGAAAAGCAGATTTGCACAGTCGTATCCCTGCTTTATCTCAAATGTAGTGGATCAGCGAAGACAAGTGCTTCTAGAGTTTTGCACTGGAGTTACAAGGTTAATGTGAGTTAGAGAAGCTTAAAATGATCAACCATAACAGCCAGAAACATCCATGTTTCCATTCTATCAGCTCCTCTGTCCACACAGCAGCTCTTTGTGGTTCTATAATTCAGACTGTAGTTCATCTGTTTCTCTGCAGACTTTATTCTCCTCCTTTCACCCTGATCTTCAGTGATCAGGACCCCACAGGACCACCACAGAGCAGATATGATGTGGGTGTTGGGTCATTCTCAGCACCGCAGTCACACTGACATGGTGACGTAGGAGATTGCGAGTTCAAATCCCAGTCACGTGACATTTGAAGGACGCTTTAAATTTTAAAGGTGGTTGCTGTGGTGTCCCCACAAGACGAATGCACAAACACCTGCCCAACAATGTATGAACCCCTCTTGGCCGTAGTAAACATAAGCAGAGCTGACTAACAGGTGGCTCCACATGGTTACAATGTCAGATACTATTCAGAGGCAGCCGAAGAGGATAAGTCCATGCTAGACCCTACTGGTGATATGACAGCAAGGTATCATGATGTCACCTGGTTTTTCCAAGTGTACTTCGGATTTCAACGAATTTCAATCTTTATTTCTTTTATTTTTAACCACATTGATCGAAGGTTGTGAGTTCGAATCCCTTTAACTCATAAGGTTTAGTGCTAAACTAAAAAGCAAACTTCAGACACCACTGACTGATCAACTACTTTGTGGGATTGGGAATTTCTGGGTTTGGGAAGTATCACTTTAACTGTCAAGTGTGTGTGTGTGTGTGTGTGTGTGTGTGTGTGTGTGGTGTGATGATGCTGCGACAGTTGTGGTGATGAACAGTGTGATGTAGCCTCACTCCTGAACTCACCCCCGTCCCTCACACAAACTGCATAAATCATCCTCCCACGCTACACAACGCTAATGACACTGGTTGTGTGTCTGTGTGAGGGTATAAGTGTGTGTGTGTGTGTGTGTGTGTGTGTGTGTATGGGGTTTCCTCACCTCCCACTGCCCTCTGTTAGTGAAAGTGCAGCAGTGCACGGTGGTAATGATATCTCTGACAGCAATTACAGAGTGGTCAGCAACGTCGCGCCACTTTGAGCCCATGATGAAAACCATCGTGCGCTCCACCAGCAGCTTTTTAACACCAGGGATGGAGCGCCCCCTCAGACAGTGCAGTGCTAATGCTGTGCGCACACACACACACACACACACACACACACACACACACACACTCAGATAAAAGAAGAAGCTCTGTAGAAGCCTTGTAGTTCCACAGCTAGTCCACTATGTTACATATGGAGGCTTTTTAACCTGTTTGGCCTCAGAAGGTTGTGGGTTCTAGTTAAAATCCATCAAAAGCAGTCTAATGCATTGTGACACAGCTGAGCTGAGCACAGGAAACAGCACCTGGAACCACTAGTTCCTTCTCACTGTAGTGTCAGGAGCTTGTGTGTTCGAATCCCATTCGGGGGAGGTTTCAGAGGAAGCAAGGTGGTGTGGTGTGGTGATTAGAACCAGTCGCAGTCAGTGGAAGGTCACAAAACAAATAACATAGTGGCTAGTGGTTGGAACAAATCACAGCCAGGAAGAGGTCTCTGAACCACTCGCACTCTGATGGAGGTCACAGAACAACCAAGATGGTGGTTAGAACCCGTCCTAGTTGATTAGAACTAGTCACAGTTAGATGGTCACAGAACAAACATGGCGCTTAGAACAAATCACAGTCAGGAGGAGAGGAGGTCTCAGAGCAAACAAGTTGGAGATTAAAACCAATCACAGTCTGATGGAGATCTTAGAACAAACAAGGTGGTGATTAGACGCAAACACAGTCCAGAGGTGGTCAAAGTGCATTCCACAGTACTTTCCAGGGCCCCCGAGTTCCTTTTCACTGTACTGTCAGGAGCGTGTGAGTTTGAATTCCAAGAGAATCCAAGTGATAAAAGAGAAAAGAGGGCGGTGTTGTAAATGTGCGGTGGTTTCTGACTCACCTTTTTCATAACATTTTCTCCTGTCTGTCATACCATCCCATCCCCCTTCCACAGGCTCAGCTCCCCTGCGCTCCTCCTTATCCCGATCCCTCTCCGTCACGGATGAGTCGTCGCTGAAGAAGATGGGGCTGAACCCTGTGACTATCCCAGACTCTTCAACCAGTCCCTCCTCTTACCCACTCAAGAGTCCTATGAGATTGAACTCAAATCCAGAGTGACCTCCGCACCACCCCAACACCACCCTCCACCCAACCACTCAACCTCTCCTCCTCTTTTACGGATTGAAACCTTCTCAACGGCAACTGCACAGAACTTTTCAAAGCTGTCGCCATTTCACTGTTGAGCGACTCGCACATTATTTATATATCCAGGGAAAACCTCTGAGATGATCCTGCTGATCTGCCAAACCAAACTTCACTTCAGCATCAAATTTCTCCTCAAATTATTCCATCCATGCTATGTTGTAGAAACTGTCATGCTCACATAAGGAACTCGGGGTCCAATGCATGTTCAGAACCCATTTATGTCAGAGAAATACTCCATTCTGGTGTCAGAACTAAAGAGGATGGTGACGGGAACCAATAACAGTCAGGGATAAGCCTCAGAACCAACCAGGAAGTGATTAGAACTAAGCACTGTCAGGTTGAGGTCTGAGAACAAAGAACGTGGTATGAACCAATCCCAATCGAAGGAGGTTTCAAAATAGACAATGTAGAGAGTAGAACCAATCACATTCTGGGGGCGGTTCCAGAAAAAAATGATGTAGTGATTAGAACCAATTACAGTTGGAACAACCAAGAAGCAATCATATCACATGAGGGCTGAGATCAAGCAACATGATCACAACCAATCACAGTTGAAATAAGGTGGTGCTTGGAGCCAACTGGAGACAGGTGGACGTCTATGGAGGCGGCAATGATTTGAACCAATCCTAGTCAGGTAGAGGTCTTAGAGCAACATCAACGGTCATTAGAACCAATTAAAGTCAGGCGTTTGCCCTTGTTGGCTTTAATGTGACAGTTTTTTCATGGCAGTCTTGCGTTTATAGTATTTGATAGTATTTATAGGAGTCAGTCACACAGGCCAGATATGTTCAGGAGATCCTGGGCTTCTCATATCTGTCCTCATTTCAGAGAATTTAAATCATTGATCTTGAATTTGACCTTTTTTTGATCAAAAACAATTTGTGCCAACAATTATTGTGTTTTTTTGTGTGTCTTCTTTAGTTTTGTTTTGCTTATAAGGAATAAAAACTGTTTATATCTAAGAAATACTGTTGAAACCAATTTTCCGGAGGTTCTCTCTGATTCCGAAATGTGCCACGACTGTCATTTTTCCCAACTGTGCGCTACATCAGTAGAAATTCCCTCTTGTCAAACAAACTGTAAGAATAAGCTCAGGTTATATTCGGCCGGAGTGAATTGTGGGTAAATATTCCCTCATAGGCGGTGAGGAGGTCAGTCTGCATTGAGTGAGATCACTAATGGGTTAGATTTGGTCACATTTTTGGAGGAGGGGTCAACGCAATTGAGCAGCCACACCCATCCATCAAGTGAACTCTCACTGACAATCGTCCTGATTCGACTTTTCTTAAATTCAGTGCTGCAGAAGCCTCATTTCTCCACGACCCTTTCTACTGTGATCCCTCCCCACCTCATCCACAACTCAACCACTCGTCCCAAAAGCACAGGATGGAGCTCCATCATTCCCGAGAACACAGTTCCACAGCTCAACGCTTTTCGACGCTTGGCATTTTCATAATCAGTCTTATAAAGAGCTGAGGGCCACAAGAACATGGTTGCGTTCCCAACAGAAGCTACAGCTCGTTCATTGTAATCAGCATCAGCGTCATCTGCTGGACGTTTCTGCAGATCAGACCTCAGGGCAGGTCACCTGCATTGTGCGGTGACCTCCAGAAACCACCTCAGGGTGTTTTCCCGTTAACTGGCGTTCCTGGAATTCACAAGGCAAGACTGAACTGAAAGGAGAACAAAACCTGACCAACATCTCCTCCACGAACGGCTGTTTCAGGCTGTTCATGGCGCCGCCGAACACATAACCTTGGCTTATTGAATGGGGTATTGAGCCGTTATATTCACTCTGTAAGCAGGAGATGCTCAACCGCTACCGCACATCAATATGCTGACCAGAGCATTGTTTAAAATTCAGGCTGGACCATGACTCACATATGAGTTGATGTGATTTGCCAGGATGATTGATCATATGTGCACAGAAGCAAACAAAAACCCGTGTGTTGATCCACCAGGTTGATGCAGTGAAGTCTCAGCCAGGCATTTCGAGCAAAATCCTCATTTTGTGACATAACTAGAATCTGACTGATGTTTATAATTCATAACATATTATATACATATATATAACATTTGCAAATGACCAAACGTGTATCTGTTAAATATATTATATTTCTAAAATGGATTTTAAAATATATCTGTTCCAGTTAAAAAACAATATCCTACACTGATCAACCCCAACCTGTTTCTACATTCACTGTCCAATTTATCTAACATCTACAAGGTGGAGACACTCGGTAGGAGTGTCTGATAGAGTGGACAGTGAGTGGACACAGTGTTTAAACACTCCAGCAGCACTGCTGTGTCTGATCCACTCGTACCAGCAACACACACTAACACACCACCACCATGTCAGTGTGACTGCAGTGCTGAGAATGACCCACCACCCACATCATATCTGCTCTGTGGTGGTCCTGTGGGGTCCTGATCATTGAAGATCAAGGTGGTCATAATGTTATGGGCGATCAGTGTATAGATAGATATTGGCTAATATTGACCTGTGATATATGCGTGTATATGTTTATTATTTCCCATCTATTTTTAAATATATTTGGAATAATTTATAATTTGTGGAATTTAATTCACTGTATTTTATCATGTGGGTCATAATATGTCATGAGAAATTGACCAATAGAAACGCACCAAAATAAACCAGTTGTTTACATTGAAGTGCAGCCGTTTTGGTATTTTGTTTGTTTGTTTGTTTGTTTGTTTGTTTTTGATTTTCCTGAAAATGACCAACACTTGAGTCCTCCAGTCTTCATTTCCTAAAATTTAAAATGCATGTGTTTAAGAACTGTTGACGTATTTTTACTGTTTTATTTAAAAAAAAAGTGTTTTTCTTTTTATTCCAAGTTGTTTTAAAACCTTTCAACTATCAATTAAAGCTGTCAGACGGTGTAAGACCTCCGCAGGACTGCGAGAAAACGGCTGTTTGGAGGAAACAGAGCAATTGTTCGAGGCTCTGAGGCCTTTAATGAGTTTTGACACCTTGATGTTTCGAGACATAATTGCTTTGGGACAGTAGGAGAAAATAAATCTGCGCTCCTCAGAGAAAATCCTGAGAGCACATAAAAGAGAGAGTTACGGCAGAAGAGAGAGTGTGTGTGTCCTCTTTACCACTGTCATCCACATCAGTCCTCACATATAATTGCAGCAAAACAACCTCCTCCTTCTTAAGGATATTGCAGGCTTTTTGCTGTTCCCCTGCTTTTCCTTTCCTTTTTATCTCTGTGACGTTAACCCCTTAAACCCTTTGCTTATTATCCGGTTATTAATCTCCAGACTTATTATTCAGGAAAGTCGAGGATGTAGTTTCAGTTTCTGAAGTGGAGGAAATGCGACGAAGTGAAGGAATGAAAAAGAAACTTATGCACACATTTGTTCAAACTGTCAAATTTACTTTGAGAAAATATTTGAGAGTGCTCTAAATAATATCTAAAAACCTCCTGGATGTCCTGGATTATTTTCCTTATTTATGAATGTATCGCTACAGTTCCTCCTCAGGACTTTTATTCTGAAATTTGAACCCAGTGTGAGCAAAGAAAGAGAGCAAACAGCCCCTCCCTTCTCATTTACCTCTATAACCCAATATCTGGGGCAGTGATGTCATTAGCCCCTCCCCCTCTAAAGTTCTAACTCAAATTTATGCAGAAAGGATTACAGCGTGGAATCAGTGTCCCATAACCATGGAAATGAGTGTAGTGTATCCATGGAAACGGCTGTAATGTGACCGTGGAAACCATCATCCATGCAAAGTGCCACAACTTCACTCCAGATGAATTTGATCGATTATTGACGGAGTTTGAATTCTGTAAACTCGGTGGGAAGAGTAACAGTCCTCCCTGCCCGACCCCGGCTGCAGTGGGACCCCCTGGCTGTGTGTAATGATGAGAGTGATGAATGGAAGTGTAAGAGTTTAAGGGGTCTCGGGAATCTTGCATTAACCCATGTAAGACTGGGCACAGAGTTGGTGTTGGAGCGCTGTCTCTCTGTTCTTTCCCGTGTCTCCGCTCTCGTTGCTGGGCTTCCCTACGTCGCTCTTTTTTTCCCCCTCGCAAGAAAAAGCTTCCCAGAGCTGCATGAAATTCATTAAAAGCAGGGAAAGCTCTCGCATCTAATCCTGAGCAGCAGCACCAGCCGCACGGACATGAAGCACAATCAGGGCCTCGCTATCAAAGCCAGGGCAGAGATTAGAGCGGATACGAGCCGGCGAGGTTCAAAGTGGGTTTTCTTCCGCTGGGCTGCTAAATGGACGACAGCCTGTTCTGATGTTTAAAAGGAGAATCTTCCTGTGTGAGCGCCGGCCTCCTGCCCCTTCCCTTTCCCACATTTTCGTTCCTCTGCTGAGGAGCAAAGGTGGGCAGAACGCAGCTCCATCAACTCCACCTAGTTAACTTCCCTACTGCTCAAAAGTTTTGGACACCCCCATGTTGTTCAGCAGGGCAGAAGAAGCCTGCATTTATTATTTTCTCGTCTTTGCAGTGACACTCTTACCGCCACTCGGTCTGCCACACCTTCAAACCCTCGCCCGTCTTCTCTTCCCAGCTGGACACACGAGCTGATGACTCTCAGAAACTGGTCTTCTGATGCTGCTGTGGATCCGGGACAGTGCCTGACTGCGCAGAGACCTCGGGTTCTGCTCGTGAGGGGCTTGGATCCACCGGATGGGGTAAGTGTCCCTGACCGCCGTTGTCGTGCAATCAACCAGGTGTTTGTTTTCATTCAACGGGAGTGGGGGTCTCCGATGGTCATTTTCATTCTGTTGGGGCGAAGTGAGGGGTTGATGTTAGAAGGTTCAGGGACATAAGGTTAGAAGGTAAACTTGTACAACCCAAGATCAGCACTCTGCAGGCAACCGCACAGGTAAGCCGAGACTGACCTGCTCAGGAGGTCTTAATCATGTTATCTAGCACAGCAAAGTTCTAACAGCAGCGTTCTCACATGCCAGCTGGACTGCACTCACAGAGTCACAGCAGCAGTGTTGGTTTTAATGGAACTTGTCCTTCAGTCACTGTGATCCTGATCTGCTGCAGTGAGGTTTTAAGCTTTAATTCAGACTCCATCACCACAGCAGGTCTCCGAATTAAATTAATTAACGTGATCAGGTTGGGTGATCACTCACAGGTAAACACTATCCTCACTGACTCACAGTTCTATTACACACACACACAAACACACACACACACACACACCCTGGAGCTAACATCACCACAGCCCTGATCAGATGGGTTTATTTCATCCTTGAGTTCTCGAGTCCTGCCAGGTCGCTCGGCTTCAGCGTTGAAGGTGAACACCCTGCATCGCTTGCGGCATGTGCTGTAAGCAGATGGAGCACTGGTGTAAATCTGCAGGCCTTGGCAAGGTCCTACGTTTGTAATGGTCCAGGCTGGATGGAGAGTCTAAAGATCATGCAGAAGAACATCACAGTAATAATGACTCCAGTGTAACATAGTGTTGGGCTGTAATTGTTGGGAAACCAAGGAAATAGCTGTGATGTAGGCCCAAATATGGGTGGAGGGTCACCATGGAAATGAGTAATGGGTAAACATTAGAATAAGTGTAGTGTAACCATGGAAACAGATGTGGCATAGATATGGAAGAGTGAGTAATGTTACCATATCAATACGTCCAGGGTAAAGTCTCATTTATGCTCAGGGTTAAATGTGGACAGAGTCTTCTGTCTGTACTCTGTGTTTATTTTATCCATATTTCTTCTTTTTTATGAAGGTTTATGGACACAGATGGAACAAAGCAGAATCACTGGACATCATGGAGGCAGTGCAGCCAATAGTTAACCTTTAGAACTCTAGAATTCTAGTTTGACGTACTTTTATTCAGATATTGTAATTTTCACATCTTCAATTTGTCTCATTTGAGATGTAAAAATGATCAAAATGTAAATATTTGTATTAATTTGACAAAGTTTTGATCAAACGATTACTCAAAGAAAGAGCGCAAACAGCCCCTCCCTTCTCTTTTTCAAAATATGGGTCAGTGATGTCATCAGCCCCGCCCCCTCTCTCTGATCAGTCAGAGTCTGTGTGCAGGTTGAGCATCAGCCCCGCCCCCTCTCTCTGATCAGTCAGAGTCTGTGTGCAGGTTGATCATCAGCCCCGCCCCCTCTCTCTGATCAGTCAGAGTCTGTGTGCAGGTTGAGAATCAGCCCCTGAGTTATGAAGCCTAGACAACAGCATGTCACTGCCCGCAAAGTGCGGATCTCAATGAAGCATCAACACTGTCATAACAAGAGGAATTAGTATAGCGTAACAATGGAAATGGGCGGAGCGTAACCATGGGAACAACGTCATCTCATAAAACATGCCATCTCTCTATTTGTTTCAATGAACTGTGAGACAGAATTAATTAAACCTTTAATAATTAGGCCTGTGGAGGCGTGGAGGCCAGCAGGCACTTGGGAGGGTTAATCCAGCAGCACCAGTTTTGACCTTGCATTGTTCCGGTACTGTGTGTTGCGTGTTACTGTACGACCGGGGCCTGCAGGTTCAGGCGGCGGAGGCAGAGTGGAGGGATGGAGGACGCACTCGGGTAGCTGTGTTTCTCCTCTCTAACCCGTCATCATTACCATAATAAAGTGCAGGTGGGTTAAAGGGGTAATTCTCACGGGTAATTTATGAACAGCAATTATGTTGCTGGAGTCCTACGCATAAAAACACACACACACACACACACACACAGACGCACACACACACACACACACATTCTTCGTGCAAGCCATGCAACTAACTCACACACATCGCAAATTCACACTCTCCCTTGGGACCGCGGGAATGTTTGGGAGGCATTCATTGAAATTCAGCCCCTAAATATGGCAATCAGCGCAACTATAAAGGGCCCAAATTTAATTGGCCCACCCAGGCCATTAATTCCATACTTAGTGCTGCACTGCAGAGCAGCATATGCTCACTAATGAAGCCCGATGGCTCCTAATAGGAGACGTTTTATTGATCCACGAAGCCGGAATTACCTGTCCCCTCGCGACGCTGCCAGGGAGGTGTACATCACAACCCAAATACCTCGACATGCACACGGGGGGTACGACACACACCTGGAGAGAGACAGACGCACTTGATCAGTCAAGTCAATGATCAGTCGGCACTTACGCACGAACCAGCTTCAGGGAATGAAACATTCCCGTAATTCCTAATCGATTCATGGAATATATCAGGAATCATTTCCAAACTGAAACCATAGTTTAGAATAAACTGACAATATATTTCATAATGCTGTTTACAGAGAGGCTTTAAACACACACACACACACACACACACACACACACACACACACACACACACACACACACACACACACACACACACAGCATCACACACAGGGGTCATTATGCATCATTACAGAAAGAGACTTCACCCTGTGACAAACAGGCAGAAAGCCTCTCCTCCCCGAGCAGCAGAGGAATACCAATGAGAGAGAGAGAGAGAGAGAGAGAGAGAGAGAGAGAAGAAGAAGAAGGAGAAGAACTGTGCTCTGCTCTCTTTTTAAAGCGATTGCTCAGCTGTTCAGGCCAGCCACACCATACTTGAGCTATCTCCTCCTATCTGCGTCTCCTCCAAATATAAGCTTCTTTCCTTTACATTTCCGACTCTTTCATTCTCCCCCCTCTCTCATTATTTACATTTTAAAGTGGAGAGGGAACCCTTCTTGATGATCAGTCTGGCCTAGTTCCCTTTTTGTCTTCCCTGTCTTTCTCTCTCTCTCTGTCCCTGTCCCTTTCTCGTTCACTCTTTCCCTCGCAATGTTTCTCGCCCTCGTTCTCTTTCCCTCTGTCTACTTACCACCAGCCTCTCTACTTCCTCTGTCCCTTTGGGCCTCTCACCCCTTTCTCTGTGTGTGTGTGTGTGTGTGTGTGTGTGTGTGTGTGTGTGTGTGTGTGTGTGTGTGTGTGTGTGTTGTAGTTCACTCTCAGGACTGGTATCTTGGTCGATTACTGATGTGTAATAACTAGTTTATAAAGGATGAACTCCTCTCTTTCTCTCTCTCCATTAGCATCAGACCCTGTGCTGTTATCAGACAGATAATGACTTCAGCCACCAGCCAAATGAGTAACCTGCATGAGCTGGACACACACACACACACACACACACACACACACACACACCACACCATGCAATGCCCTCACATTGTGCTGTATTATTGAGGGTCTCTGTGAGCAGGATGACCATCAGTGAACAGCCCACTCAGTCTGAATTAAGACCCCTGGGATCCAACCCACCCCAGAGTTCACCCCATCTCAGAGGAGAGACTGACCCAGCGCCTGCAGTCCAGTGCTGCTCTAGGGCATTAACCCCTCTGCACTCACCCGACAAGGGCAGCCAATCACAGCAGCTTTCATCACAGTCCATAAATACTGCTTACATATAGCTGCATAAACCGTGTGGACAAAAGTATTGGGACATCTACTCATTCAGTGTGGCGTCCTTCAGATGGATCATCTGGGACACCATTGAACCTCTACAACTCCATGCAGAGGCGCCTGGCGTGTTGCGTTAAACCCGACGCCGTCCTGAGAGACACCACTTCTGCATGAGAAGATCAATAAATACTGATCAGATCAGACTACAGATATCATCAGTTATTGATCCTGATCACCTTCATCTTCCTTCACTACAGAACTGCAGTCCCACACGTCACGAACACTCTTGTGCTTAATCAAAATCCTCACAGCAATGTTCCAAAATGGTAGTAGGTTAGTAGAAACATTTTCTGGACAGTAGAGACAGGATAAACTGTTTCTGAGTATAAACTTGATTTCAGACAATGAAAGGACAGGTGTCCCAAAACTATTGTCCAATATCGTGTCCCCCTCATGCTGCCAAAACAGTACTGACGCAGCAAGACATGGACATAGGCGCATCATACGACCCTGTACGGCACAGTGTACCTAAACCCAGCTCATCTAACCATCTACATGCAAACTCTGGGCTGTATAGTATTATCTCTCGAGATCATATGTGCATTTAAGATTCTCAGAAGCTCTATGGGCCCAGAGAGCCTGACCTTCAGAGGAGAGGGGAAGATGGTTCCGCTTTCATAAATATCGAGGGGGCTGTGTCCCAGCGGGCCGAATACTGCAGCCCATCTCCAGAGCGCGGCCTATCAGATCATTACTATTAAACTAACATGACTACAAGCCATGGCTGGAGGAGAGATAATGAGTTGGTGGAGGAGGAGGTGGAGGTGGAGGAAGTGCACAGAGAACATGCTTGAAGAAGAGAAGAAAACTGTGGAAGACAGAACATTAAAGGGCACATGGAATGGTGTGGTATGGAAACTGTTTCCCTTCCAAGATTCCAAACCAGCCCATTTCAAATTGAACTCTTAGAACCTGAGAGCCACATTGGGCAGTTGCGTGTGATGTTTTCTGGGCACTTCGTAGCTCAGGATCAGAGTAACCTACAGCGTGATACACATATCACAACACACAACAACACTTACCCTATAAAACCCACTACAACGAAACAATTAAATTCACTTAAATGCCAAAGCAGCTTCTAGTGCATGTTTTGCCTGCTCTGTCCACATATAGATGATCAGCCTGCACCTGCCGCCTCCGGAGTCTGTGGGTTGATCATGAGCCGCCCCCTCTCTCTGATCAGTCCAGGTCTGTATGCAGGTTGATCATCAGCCCGCCCCTCTCTCTGATCCAGTCAGGTCTGTATACTGGAGTTGATCATCAGCCCGCCCCCTCTCTCTGATCAGTCAGGTCTGTGCAGGTTGAGCATCAAGCCCGCCCCTCTCTCTGATCAGTCAGAGTCTGTATGCAGGTTGACGTCAGCCCGCCCCCTCTCTCTGATCAGTCAGAGTCTGTATGCAGGTTGAGCATCGGCCCCGCCCCTCTCTCTGATCAGTCCAGGTCTGTATGCAGGTTGATCATCAGCCCCGCCCCCTCTCTCTGATCAGTCAGAGTCTGTATGCAGGTTGATCATGTTCATGTGGACAGAGCAGTAAACATGCACTGGAAGCTCCTTCAGCTTTTAAACTGGGATTTAATTCAGTTGGAAACCAGTGAATTGGTATGTAATGTTCCTGAGAACCCATTTCAATCCTGCTGTTTAATTCTGTGGTCAGAAAACGGTCATTCGATCATGAATCCCTCTCATTGTTGTGAAGAGAACCGAACGGCCTTTGTGGGAGCTGGCTCTCTAGGCAGTTTCTGACTGACAGTGAAGGAAAGATAGTGTAAGAGGATGAATGGCGAGGCAGGAGAGGGCAAGTGACAGTGTGTCAGAGATATGGTTGTGTAGAGCTCTTGACCTGGATGTGAGATTCTCTTGTTTAATTGAGGCTGTAATTACTCTCTCTCACTGCGTCGTTCAGATAGTCATCTACATACTGCGAGAGCTTATTATCATTAACTCAAGTGACTCTGAATCCAACCTAAATCCACTCATACACTCTTTCCCCACAGCCCTCAGCCAACATGCCTGTTCCAGCTGTTCCTCCAAAACCCGCATCATAAAGACCCAAAAAGAGCACCATCCTACTCGACTCCAGCCCACTCGAGAGGAGGACACTGGTCAGAAGGGGTCCGTCGGAGTGGACCAGACGGAACAGTTCTACTACCACGAACAAATGTAGCTCATGTGCAAAATCACAACTCAAAACTGTTCTGGATGCAGTGTACAGAGGAACGTGATGGTCTTCACCCTCTCCACCTGTGTCTCATATGTAGAGGTAAGGTAAGCCCTTGGATAGTCTGTCACTGGTCAGAAAGAGTCTACTGGAGTGGACTGAACTGGGCCGTGCGGCTGGGATGGTGTCGCGATGCCGAGCGGCGGCCTTTAAGGGCGGTAGTGACCTTGTTGGTGTTGGCGCTGTTGACATGTAGAAGTAATGATAGGCCGGTCATTATGCCCAATCATTTTCTCTGGCTTCATTTGGCTCCCACAGTTCCACCTGTTCAAACAGGCCCCCAGCAGAGACAACAGATCTGCACAATGTGCTTCTGCTCTGCCTTTTACTCTCAAACACACACACACACACACACACACACTCAGACACACACACACATACTCTCTCACACACACACACACACACACACACTCAGACACACACACACATACACACTCAGACACACACACACATACCTCTCAAACACACACACACACACACACACACTCAGACACACACACACATACTCTCTCACACACACACACACACACACTCTCTCTCAAACACACACACAAGAGCGCACACGCACATTTGAGTGTCACGCTTTGACCTCTGGTCTAATGAACCGCTGTGCAGAGAATGAACAGAAATAAAACAGAGGAATGAACAGAGGAACAGACCAGAGTTAAAACTGGTTATTGAACTGAATTATATTGAATTGAATTGAACCAAACTTTACTGAACCAACTAACATCTGTTCTGATCTAACCTCAGTCCAATCTGTCCCAACTAACATCTGTTCTGATCTAACCTCAGTCCAATCTGTCCCAACTAACATCTGTTCTGATCTAACCTCAGTCCAATCTGTCCCAACTAACATCTGTACTGGTCTAACCTCAGTCCAATCTGTCCCAACTAACAATTTCTTTGCAGATGTGAATAAAGTTGTGTGAAAATCTAATAAACATCAGGATTAGAACTGTGGTATAATCACAGTAACACTCGGAGTTGTAGCGTGGGTTTCATACGTGAAATGGCCTTCTCAGCTTTTCATTTGCTTTTTTGAGTTAAATCGCCACCTTCTGACAGATGCATCGTGGTCTATTAATACATTTCTACCTTTAACTGATAAAAAGTGCTTCTTCTTAAAATATTTGAAATGGTTAAAAACAACTACAAATGGAGTTAGCTTTCTGGACAGTTTGGTGTCCGTGAAGCTCTGAGACATTTCAGTTCCAGGCGTCGGTCTTTTACGTACGTACTGAGGAATCTGCAGTAAAGCCCTTAAAGCCCGGCCTCCTGGGTCAGATGAGTGTGTGAAGGGCCTTGGGGCAGTGATGAGGGACAGTGTAGAGGCTCAGACTGGACTGATGTGCGTGAGAGTGTGTCTGCAGTGCCTAATGGGCCGAGCATGGCCGAGGCTGTAAAAATGATCACAGGCCAAGGGAAGAAACTTCAGTGATCAATAAAGGTTGGCAGCATAAAGCAGAGCGTGATCAGTGGAGCCTCATTAACAAAACGTTTTACCCACAAAACAAAACAAAACCTTAATTGTAGCAAAAAAACATTTTAATTTTAGTAACAAAGTTTTTATTTGCATCAATTCTTAAATAAAGCAACTAAAGCTTCAATTCCAGCGACTTTAACCAAAGTGACCAAAGCTTTGAAAGAACAAAAACGTTCCTCTAAGCAATTCATGTTTTAACCAAAACAACTAAAGTGTTCATAGTATTAATTACAGCATCTAAAGCTGTAAATGTAACAATCAGAACTTTAAAGCTGTAATTGTTGCAGATGAAGCTTTAATCATTATAACAAACTTGAATTCTTGTATCTAATTAAACTAAACAAAGCATCTATTTATAATTGTAACAACTGTATTATAAAATAATTCTATTGTAGAAATTTTAATTTTTAAAGCTTTAATCAAAGCAGCTCATGCTTTAATAATAATAGCCCTACAACTTATATCAACTGAAATTTGACTCTTTTTTAACTTAATCTTTAACCAGCAAAACCTTAATTCTAGTAAATAAACATTTACTCACTAACTTTTTTTTCATCAACAAAAACTTGAACTGTAGCAACTAAAACTTTATTTATTATAACTAAAACTATAAATAATATTCATAGACCAAAATTTATTGCAGCAACTAAAATATGAAAGTACCTTCACCTTTTATCAACTGATATTTTAATTGTAGAAAAATAAAATTTGAGGTTGTTAACATTTCAATAAATTGAAAATAAAATAAAAATATTAAAAAATAAAAATCATTATTTCCAGGCTGAATAATTCCAGCATTTTGACTTTTAAGATGAGAATTCTGAGTTATGAGGTTGAATTCACGATCACATGATAAATACCTTTATTAAATATACTGGATTGTTACCCAGTCGTCGTACAGTCTGTCCACTCTACAAAACAGTGGCTGTGAAAGAACCCAGTGGACGAGGCCTGGACAGACCAGTTACACTGTAGTAGTTACTGGTTTTAAGCTGAGTAAGTGAGTAATGAGTGTGGAGTTGACAGAGTTAAATGGGCTGTCTTTCATGTCGATAACACACCATCACAACACTGAGTGTGTGTGTGTGTGTGTGTGTGTGTGTGTGTGTGTGTGTGTGTGTGTGTGTGTGTGTGTGTGTGTGTGTTTACAGGATCAGCTCAGCTAACTGTCTGATCATGCTTAGGTTGAGCAGAGGTC
>CM067507.1:959612-1317112 GCA_034509495.1 Acestrorhynchus altus | reverse complement strand
TGTATAGAACCACATATAAAGGGTAATAGTGGAACTGGTGCTGTAGAGAACCACATATAAAGGGTAATAGTGGAACTGGTGCTGTATAGAACCATTTTTAAAGGGTAATAGTGGAACTGGTGCTGTATAGAACCCTTTTTAAAGGGTAATAGTGGAACTGGTGCTGCACAGAAACTTATAGACAGCTAATGAAGCACTAAAGTAATCGGAACCTCTATTTTTAGGAGATCTCTACTCTACTTTAGGGAAAGTCAC
This sequence comes from Acestrorhynchus altus, assembly GCA_034509495.1. Classification (NCBI taxonomy): domain Eukaryota; kingdom Metazoa; phylum Chordata; class Actinopteri; order Characiformes; family Acestrorhynchidae; genus Acestrorhynchus; species Acestrorhynchus altus. Next base: position 1,316,857 of record CM067507.1, on the reverse strand, counting down.
TGGAATTTCTTTCCGGAACTGTAACTTGGTTGTGTGTTAAGTTCAGGGAAACATCTCGTCCTTATTTTCGGTGGTAATCGAGCGTGCACTGCAGATGCAGCAGGTGGAGAGGAGGTGGAGGTGGAGAACCAACGCAGCGCTCCTTTAACGAAACCTTCGGCTTCAGACGAGCAGCTTTAGATGAACTCCGGCTGGCCTAGGAAGTAGGCCAAGCGGAGTAATTACACTTCACAGGTGCGAGGCGAAGTGACTGCGGCTCCTCGTCCGAGGTGAACGAGTGTGTAAAATCTGATGGATTGTGAAATCCAGAGCATAAAAAGCGCAGGCCGGGCCGCTGACACTCCAGTGTTCTAGAGAAACGTTATGTGCTCTGAAATCGTTATTGAAAGCCTGAAGGGCAGGAATGTGAGATGAAAGCTCAGAGAACGCCTCGACTACCTCAGATCATTTCACACCAGCCATACCCATTTTACTCCCCGCATGCGTCTGCGCAGGGCACTCACTCAGCGCGGCGCAGTGGGCGTCAGACACAACTCCAGCTACCTTTCGAAAAGTGCTTCAGAAAATAAATAAATAAATGTTCAATAAAACCTAAATATGGAAACTCAACTCACTGTGCAGCAACACGGTGCCTTTCAGCTCATATATATGTAAATGAGGGCTGTTCTGATTGGCTGCCCTGTACACTTTAAAATGCAGATACTGCTGTGGATTAAATGGGTGGAGCTAAACAGACTGAGTGGGTGTGGTGAAGGCTCAATGGGTGTGGCCAAATGGCTGTAGGCTCAATGGGTGTGGCTAAATAGCTATGAGCTGAACGGGTGGGGTAAATTGTTATAGATATAATGGGTGTGGCCAAAGTGTTATAGGCTGAATGGGTGGAGCTGCACTGCAGTAGAATTAATGGGTGGGTTTAAACCAGTATTCCTTGAGCATGCTCCCAGAGGCACCCCTGCCCCTGTGCTTCTGGGATTATAGCCCTGAATAATGACCACAATCTGACCAAGATAAGACAGCGAAACTGACCATTCCCCTCCGTTCAATTCTACAACAGCTTCAACTAATCAGGTCATTAACAAGTTGACTAAGAGTGAGTTAATGTGGGGAATTCAAAAGAGTGTGCAAGGCAGGGGTGCCTCCAGGACCAGGGTTGCAGTTGGCAACCCTGCTCCCAGACGCACCCCTGAACAAGGGGCATCTGTGGATATAGCCCTGAAAATTTTAAAACATCTTACAACATCAACCCCTTTTCCACCCCCACCCCTTCGTCCATGAGGAATGGGTGTGGCTAAGGTGCAGTAGGCTGATTGGGTGGGGTAAGGTTGTCATAGGCTGCATGGACAGGGGCTATAATTCTGTCCAATCAATGGGCAGAGCGAAACTGCTGTAGGCTGATCAGGTGGAGTTAAACTTGCAGGTTGAATGTGAATGGGTGGAGCTTAAGTCTTATGACATCACAGTCGTGATGATTTAGGAACAGGCTGTTTCTTCTGGATGAAACAAAAACTTCCAAGACCCGGTTTTGTTTATACGGGCTCTATATTTTAACAGTGCCGCGGAACCTCCAGATGGTCCGTACTAGGCATAAGTCATCCCTGCCGGTGGCTCTGTTAACGGAGAACAAAGCTGAAGACAAACGACAGCAGATGGGAAAAATCAATTAAGACTTTAATTTTCTTTTTCAGCGATTACAACACAGTTTTAACATGGAGAGTTGTCAGATTTGATCATTTACTCAATAAATATGATGATAAATAAACACAGAGATGGATTTAGGGTTGGTTGTGGGGTTGGTTGGAGAGGAATTGATCCCCCCTCAGTCTTAAAGCTTGGGTGTCCGACTGCCAGCTACACATTTGCCGTGATTCTCCGGCACCTTTCCGACCCCCTGATCCCGAAGAAGCGCATTGATTATCAAAAACGCTGTCCTGTTCAAACGCGACGGAAACATCTGAAGCTCATGTAGATGTAGTGTACCTGTTCACCAGTTATCAGTGGAAAGGGACCACCATGGGACCCCCAGTGAGATAGCATTTGTATGTTATATGTGGCACTGGTATGAGTGTATCAGTTGTTGGGTTTTCAGACACTATATTAGAAACCCCTCTCATTGTTGACTTTCCTCAAGCATAGAGGTTGCCAAACCACACCTCACATCCAGAGCATTGCTGCATCCCAAAGTACTGGGGGAATCTGGGGGTCTAGGAATCTGGGGGTTTCTGAAACTTCTGAAGTTCTAAAGCTTTTCAGGCATCTATGGGGACATGCTTCCTTGCAGAGATTCAGCTATTCCCAGCCCTAAAACACGTCCAGGTCATGAAGAGGTGGATCAGGTGTAGTAGAGGTAGAGACCATCTGCAACTATGTTGCAGGTCCCTGGAACTAATGAGAAACTATAGGTACCTCCAGTTCCAGGGACCTTCTGAAGCTGTAGGAAACTGTTCTATTCATAACTCTATAGGGTTTGGTTTGCAACCCCAACAAACACTGCTTCAGTTGTCTGTCCCACAGTTTGAATACCAACACTCTAACCCTTCCTCAGTGGTCAGTTTCTGACCACAGAACGTTTCTTGGCTAGAAGTCTCTGGTTGGAGATCGGTCAGTAAGGCTTTCCAATATGGTTGATGTTTCTGATAAATTGGCCAATAAATATAGCTTGGGTCGCTCTTTGGACCCACAGATTCAGCAGTTCCTTGGCCTTCCCCAGTGTGGCAGAGACCACCTGAGACTCCAGTATGTACGTCCCTGTAGCAGAGGGTACCTGACACTATAGGTTCTTCCAGTTCCAGGGACCTACAGTGAGGAATTCGGTTCTAGATAGAAGGAAACAAGAAACTGTCAACTCTGTAGGGTTTGGTCTGCTTTGGCAAGTGACTGAAAGTATTTGTCCCCACCCCAACAAACACCACCCTGAGACAAATTGTCTGAAAGCTGGGAATCATATTGGGAATTTTTGGCCCTACGCCAACCCTGGGAAGCAGGTGCATCTCCTGGCAGTGTAATGAAAAGCAATGTAAAGGCATTTCCATTCAAACTGCATCCCTCTGGAGAACCGACTGCCGATCCGAGGCCTTTTTGGCTCAGTGCCAGCGCTTAAAATGATTGAGGGCGTTCCTGAAAGGTGAATTTTTGGGAATTGGAAAACAAGTGCATGCAGATGTTTTAGGCACCCTGGCACTCACAGTGTGCAGAAACGTGAAGGTACAGGAAGTGTCTGTACGTGTGTATGAACGCAAATACAGTAATGCAGCAAAAAACAGCTGGAAAAAGAAAAGCGTACACGCAGGGAGCGCATACTCTTCCCTGCCCGCGCACACAACTTGCACGAAGCCCCCTGCTGACAATCACGTTCGCCCCCCCGGTGCCGACGGTTCGTCTGGCTCCGGGGTGAAGGCGTGCGTCTGCAGGAATATACAATATAAACACATATAGCCATGTTACACAGGAAGGTCGTCGCTTGTTCTGAAGCTGGTATGTGTGCACATGCAAACCTGTGTGAAATCATCTCTCTCTCACTCCTTTCTCTCTCTCCCGACGTTGCGTAGAGCAGAGGGTCTGTTTGGTCACTTCAGTGGACAGAGATGGATGGGTGTGGAAGGAAGGGATGGATGGGAAAATGAAAATAGAAGGGGGGGTGAGGTGGAGGGTCACCTCTCCGGGGAGATGCCATCTGAAAAGTGGATAATTACCCATCAAGCATCCAATTATACACACACACACACACACACACACACACACACACACACACACACACACACACACTCACACTCGCTCTTTCACAATTGTTCACGGCTTGAAATCCTGGTCTGAACCTGACAGGATTCCATTTTAGGGATTTGGGATTCAGTCTGGTACATAAACACACATCAGGTTCTAACTGAATCCAAACCTGTAGCTGATTGGGCCGCTTATGAACTGCAGCTACAAGGCTAATGTACACTATATGTCCAAATATTTATGGACACGCCTTCTACTGATAGCAGTCAGCTACTTTAAGCTGCACCTATTGCTGACACAGATGTGCAAATGCACACATCGCTCGTCTAAAGTCAGATTTCGACTCAAGGCGGGTTCTTTTTCACCTTCTGTTGATTGACGAAGGACAAAAACCTGCCTCAATCTCCTGTAACTGGTCCGAAAGTCCAAAACATCCAAAAAAGTGTTTTCACACTGCAAACAGACTGGACTACGGTTCATCAGATCCCGGGCCCAGACCACCTCGAGGTCGGACCAGGTTTTGGTTCTTTGGGCCGGACCGTGGTCCACGGCACCTTCCAGGCTTGCGATTTTGGTTCGGACCAAACAGACAGGTCTGTTACTGACATTAGCCTCATAACTGTAGTTCAAAATGGATACCAAACGTCTCCTGGTTGATTGAACACGTTTGGCGTAAAAGGAGAATTGTGTCATTGGGGGTCAGATCGGACTTTGGCACAGAATGTTCGAGGTACTAGCACTGGCTAGCGTCCCTCACCACCACTCCACATCAGGTCGAGAACTCGGTTCAGGTCCGAATCCAAATCGCTCTCCAGGAAAGGAGCGGCCGGAGGGGTGAGGGGCTGCAGGCCAGAACTCAGGGACTCCAGCCAGTCAGCGGGGTCAAACGTCGGCACATCCGACCTCCTCTTCCTGGAGGGGGCGCTGAGGGGTGGAGTGGTGCAGATGGGTGGAGGTGGAGGGGGGGCAATGTTAGAGGAGCTGACAGGGGAGGGAGGGAGCTCCAGCAGCAGAGAGGAGCACAGCGGAGACGCTGACAGGATGGTCTCGTCTTTAGAGCTGCGCAGGGTGGACTGGAGCAGGTCGGGTGGGGGGCTGGGGGACGAGCCCGAGCCGATACTGCTGGATGACTGGACGTCAGAAATAACGGGGGAGTCTTCTGAAATCAGAGCAATGAAATAGCAACTTAATTGTTTTCAAATAGTTTGTTACATTTAACAGTTAACGATTTTACCTTCTTTGTTAAAGTTACTATTTTGGAGATACATGTTTTTCATTGGTCAGCGACAACGACAGCATTGCTGTCAGTGCCTTCAGTGACAAGAGCAAGAGGTCAGGATGTTGAATGATCACCACCCCACCTCATACCCAACTCCCCACCTCATCCCAAAAGTACTGGAGCTCCATCGTTCCAGAGAACACAGTTCCACTGCTCCACAGCTCAATGCTGGGGGTCTTTATACCCTCTAGTCCACACCTGGTACTAGACATGTTTGTTCATCTGCTCCAGAAGGTCCTATTCTATTGGCAGTACTTCTCTACAGGGTCTCATGTTTATATTTCAGAGCTGGTGAACTCACCAGAGCAGCTAACAGGATCCTCCAGAATGTCGTCTATAGACTCACTCGGGTCCATCTGAGCAGATATGGAAACATACAATCCAGTTACAACAATTCATTCATCATTAATCCCAAATACCAGGCAGTCACGTCACCAAATAAACAGCTGCACCTAGATGGAATCGACCGATTGCCATGTCTGACTGCAACAGTGTCATACCAGTGGCATCTCCGGACCTGTCCCTGATTGAAAATGTGTGGGACGCTCTATCAACACTCCACCCAGATCAGATCAGACTACATTTTTCGTTCCTTCTGGGGGACACTGCAACCTTTGATGATGAGGGTATGAAGTGCATTTACTTTCCTTCCTCACACATGTTCAAATACACACACACACACACACCTGTACTTTCTGAATGGCCTCCTGCAGGAGCTCCTCCAGGCTGCGGCCCACGGGGGGTGAAGCCTGCGCTGGACTCGCTGTGATTTGGACAGGGAGCTCAAAGTCCTGGCCAATAGGCTCACATGGCTGACAGGAGAAGACCTGCTGATCCAACAAGAGAGCCAGAGAAGGGGGCGAGAGAGGGAATGAGAGAGGTATCGCTTTTACAGGATGACCTGACCTGAAGGTGACCTTTTAACTGTATCAGTTTTCTAACGATGTGAATATACATTTTAGATATACACTGTATATATTCATAGTTCTTCACTGTGCTCTGAGGTACTTCTGAGAGTGTGCGGTCGAGCGCTGTGGTCTATAATCCACTGCAGTGTGGTTTTGCTGTGTTTCTGGCAGCAAAGCTGTTTTCCACAGCAGTATTCCCACCTGCGTGAAGAGCACTTCCTGGCATTCTGTCTCCGGTTTCCCTCTGGAGCATCCTGGGTCCTGTTGCAGGAAGGGATGTAGGGAACCTCCACATGACTGGAAGAGAGGAGATGCACAAATGAGCTGAAAGGAAGTAATTAATTAAGTGACACTAAGCAAAGTTTTAACTAGTCCTGCCCATTCATTTCACAGCAGTTTAGCCCCACCCATTCAGCCTATAGCAGTTTAGCCCCACCCATTCAGCCTATAGCAGTTTAGCCCCACCCATTCAGCCTACAGCAGTTTACCCTACCCCCATTCAGCCTATAGCAGTTTAGCCCCACCCATTCAGCTTACAGCCTTTCAGTTCCACCAGTTCTGCCAGAAGCACTTACCTGCGTAACCGCATCCAGTATTTTTTCTCGGGGTCTGGTTCGAATCCTCTCCCTCATTTCCAGCTCAACACTCAGCTCCTCTGCTGCCTGCTCTGACCTCCAGAGGGCACCGGTAGACATTGGAGGTGAGGGGGCCTGCAGGCTTGGGCTAGAGCCAGCAGAAGAAGCAGGGGATGTCAGGTAGGTGACCCCGGCCAGGCCCTGCTCTACCAGTCCTGAAGGCTGGATGTAAATGTGGGAGGGGCTGGTGGTTACGTCCACATTAGCAGTGCTCAGAATGGGTGGCTGAGAAGGGTCCAAGGTGCCCTCAATGGGGCAGAGAGGGGCAGGGGTTATCTGGGGACGGGGCCTCTGAAAGGGGCGGAGTCTCTCCAGGAGGGCGGGTTTGGTGCCAGAGACAGGGAGCCCACGTTTGCGCAGCTGCTGTCGGAGTTCAGACACCTGGGACAAAAAGACACATGCAAAAAATCTATATATTTAATTAATGGACATTTGGTCTTCATTGTGTCTCTGCTGCGAGATGGAGGTGAAATAACTAAACACTTACAACTGAAGAAACGTCTTCAAACATCACTTATAAAAATGGTAAGAATTTCTTGTCTCCCACTAGTATGGTCTCTTTCTGATGGTAGAAGCTGCACTTTGACATCAACTGTGGTGAGAGCTTCCTGTAGGTCTGTGATTACTTCTTTACTCATCTTCTGGTTCTGTTCTTGGTCGGAACTTGCTAGGACGGTCAGATCTGGTCATGTGGGCAGTTGTTCTAAATGTTCTCCACTTGTAAATGATGTTCTGATTTCTATTTGTTCTGAGATCTTTTTAAATCCATTCTCAGACTCATCTGCATCTACAACCTTCTTTCTGAAGACCTCAGAGAGCTCTTTGGATCCGACCATGATGATCCCACTCACTTCAACAATCAAGAGCAAACCAGTCTAATGTCTGAGGTTTAAATAAAGCAGACGCCTCCAAAGTCCTCTCTAATGATGGTCTGATGATTTAAAGCTGATGTTCTGCACCTGGTTCTAATTTTAGGTATTTTAAGTGGTAATAAATGTGGACGTGTCCTCATAAAAAATTTTATTTCTAATCATTAAATTTTTACAAATGTTTAACAGACATTTCTGCATTTAGTGACATCACCACCATCTCGATATAGTTCAAATGAAGATCAGATGTGGTGACCTTTAATAAGATTCTCACCGTAAGGTCGTCAAAGTTTGTGGGAAGTAACTCTGGCTTGTGGGCGGGACTTGCTTCTGGGAGGGCGGGGGTTGTTGCCATGGGAACAGGCTGAAGACAACTTTGCGGTACAGCTCCAGAAAAACTGACTAGCTGGTTCTCACTGCTGGACAGAAGATGTGGACGTCAGTAATTCCTTCGTTCTTACTCTTATGAACAACTTTCTGGATGTTCATTATACGATAGAACGCAAAGGATTGTGAAAATGGACTTTAATGCTTTAATGATACTGATTATTAATAACTGTTCAATAACTGTTGAAGTTACCAGATGTTTTATTGTGATCCGATGTTTGAAATGCTTTGTTAAGACAGAAAAACATACATTTACACTGTATTATATTTGATACATGAGTTCCTTTCTATTTTCTGCAAATAACAAATAAACTGAATGATAATAATTAATTCCAGCTATGTTTTCTGCCCCCTGGTGGATTATCTGTGCACTGCTGCACTAGAAAGATACATACAGATTCCTAAAATGAAATGACTAAACTCGCGTTTTAAAGGTGAAACATTTAGTGATATTTTCATGATGTTTTAAATATGATACAAAATAAAAGTCATACATATGTGCTGCTTATTAGAAATGGCCAGAAGGTCCAATAAACACTGCAGTTTAGAATTAGAAATTTCTATTATGTGATGGTTCAGGTTTATAAACCTTTATATGAAATATATTTATATTAAATAGTAAAGACAGTGAGAACAGTCATAACTCTGGGTCTCAGGGTTAACAGGTATCAGAGTGACCGGCGGTGGTTCGAGGTTCAGTGCATCAGTGTAATGTGCTTGTTAACCTGGTTGCCACAGTGAGCTGCTGCTGCTGGTTGAGGATCTGCAGTTGCAGGAAGACCTGCTGTTGCTGTAGAAGGCGGGAGTAGGCGGGGTCAACGGGCTGAGCCGGGCTGGTGCTGCTCTTTTGAGAATTATTCCCAGAGCCACCTCCTGACCCGCCCCTCTGGTCTGGGGGAATGTACTGGTGGTACTTCAGCTTCCTCATTTTAGGCTTGCATTCACGCGTTTTCCGTGGCCGGGGAGGACGGGGTGAGGACAAAGACCCACCCAGAATGGAATGATTGGGCGTGGTCAGGGGCTGAGCTGTCTGAGAGAAGCATATTAAAGCACGTTTATTCAAATCAGAAAGACGAAGATTGGAAACCAATGCATAATTGAATTAGAATCGTAGGACTTTTATTACTATTATTATTATGAAATAAATAAGTGACGTAAAACTCCTGGTGGAGCAGAAAAATGAGCCGTATCTAATCAGTTCCACCAGTATCTTCACTCCCAGTGATAATGGAACTCCAGTGCTTTACAACAGCAAATGCATCCAGGCATTTTATAACCTTTCGACCTGAGCTCTGGCATTTATGTTCATACCTTTGGCAGCAGCGGCGTTGTCTGGGAAGACATATACATCCCTTTGGGCCTCCCAGTCATTGCTATGGAGTTTGACCCTGCCACCGTCATGGTCACAGGCTGACTCATGCCCTCAGCTGCTGGGAACACTGCTAGACTGCACTGCTGTTGGACACAGTACGAGATACAACGAGCTTTAAAACGAACAAACCCTACAGACCCAGCAGATAGAGGTCGGCTTGATCTGCAAAATACCTGAACACTGCTTGGACTGTGGTTGATGGGCGTCGCGACAGGTGACACATCACTCAGTGATTGGTCACTACTCAGTCCAGGTGATGAGGAGAAGCCAGGCGATTGGTGGATCCCGAGTTGCTCGGGAGATGCGGAGGAACATGAGGAGACGTCATCTTCGAAGACGTCTGAAGGCAAGGTGAAGGAAACCGAAGCTGAAGCGGAGAACAGATCAGTCCAGGATTAGAGCTTCATTCTGGGTGTGAATGTTATATAGCTTTAGATGTAAATAAACTGGTTGTTGATGTTTTTGGTGCCTCCACTCACTGTTTTCCAGGGGCAGAATGTGTTTCTGGAGAAGCTCCAGGCGCGCCGGTCCTTTGTGACCTTTCTCAGCTGCATCCTCGGAGAGACGAGCCTTCTTCTGTCTCTGGGCCGCTCCACTAGTTCTGTCTGTGGAGAGAGAGAGGATGAGCGCATGGTCTGACAGCAAAGAAATGTCACTCTGGGACTTCTGGCTTTGGACTTAAAAATGGTGGTTTGCTTCTTATTGAAATTTTTTGGTTCCACCTTAACAGGTGCACTATTTAAGGTGGAATGCAAAACTCAAATGACAGGTTCAACCTAACTGGAAGAAAACACACTGTAGAATGTGTTGAGAATGGGTCTCTCTGTTCCCCGAGGTGCATATTTTGACCTGCTGGAACTTGACATGTCTAAGAAGAACGCTTCAGGCCATGGCAGATAGCAACCGTTCCTTAGAACCGACTGGAGGGTGAAGACAGAGCTTGGGATTGGTCACTGGGGTCTAACTCGCACCAATCCTGTTAAAGCATACAGCTGTGTGCCAACATAAGGCCTGATGTTGTGACACTGTGGCACGTCCTGGGATAACCTAAGAGCCACAAAGTTGAGCGTCATCACTTTCATGCACAAACCTCACATGTCCAGAATGACAGCTTTTCAGGAGGAAAAACCGTCTGTCAATGGAAGTCAATGTAAAATTATATTAACTAGTACGAGTGGATCAGACGCAGCAGTGCTGCTGGAGTGTTTAAACACTGTGTCCACTCACTGTCCACTCTATCAGACACTCCTACCGAGTGTCTCCACCTTGTAGATGTAAAGTCAGACAGAAGCTCATCTGTTTCTGCACAGTTTGTGTTGGTCGTCCTCTAGTCCTTCATCAGTGCTCACAGGACGCTGCTCACAGGACGCTGTCGACTGGACGTTTCTGGTCGGTGGACTGTTCTCGGTCCAGCAGTGACACTGAGGGGTTTAAACACTCCAGCAGCACTGCTGCGTCTGATCCACTCGTACCAGCACAACACACACTAACACACCACCACCATGTCAGTGTGACTGCAGTTCTGAGAATGACCCACCACCCACATCATATCTGCTCTGTGGTGGTCCTGTGGGGTCCTGATCACTGAAGATCAGGGTGAAAGGAGGAGAATAAAGTCTGCAGAGAAACAGATGAACTACAGTCTGGAATTATACACTGTATTATAGGTGGTTGTTATGTTATGGAATTGTGGTGCAATTTGTCATTTTAATTTCATATATAAGCAAATATATTAATTTTCGGTGAGGACTGACAGGGACAGACAGAGAGAGACAGACAGAGAGAGACAGACAGAGAGAGACACTATAAAGGTCAAAACATCATTTGATCAACCCCGTCCCAGTCACCTTGTGCAGTTTCAGCAGCCAGACCACTAGGGGGTGACTTCAGAGTGGTGCCATCCTCTGTCTGGTGCTGCATCAGGGAAGAATCCAGTGAGGTGAAGCAAAAGCACCAACACACTTCTTCACAAAACACACACTGATAACAGTTCAGTTATAACCTGAAGGACATTGAGCTTCAATGACTTTTCAATTCATTACAATCATTCATAAGAGATACTCAATAAATGATCATTCATAGTAAATACTGAATAATTCATACTGAATACTCAACGATTTATGGTATATACTGAGTAATTCATAATGAATACTCAACGATTTATGGTATATACTGAGTAATTCATACTGAATACTCAACGATTTATGGTATATACTGAATAATTCATACTGAATACTCAACGATTTATGGTAAATACTGAATAATTCATACTGAATACTCAACGATTTATGGTATATACTGAGTAATTCATACTGAATACTCAACGATTTATGGTATATACTGAATAATTCATACTGAATACTCAACGATTTATGGTATATACTGAGTAATTCATACTGAATACTCAACGATTTATGGTAAATACTGAATAATTCATAGTAGGCAGTGGATAATTCATACCGAATACTCAATAAGTCTTGGTAACTACTAAATAATTAATAGTACATAATTTATAGATATATAATCAGTATGATATGATATAGTTGCAAAAAAATGCAAAAATTGCAAAAGAGGTGAAAACATTTCTACAGTTTCATCTCCTGATTAATCAGATGGTGTGAATCTGATCACCACGACGTTCCATCGGCTTTGAATAACTATGACAACGCAGAATCGAACCGTGGCCCTGTGGACAAACAGCTCCACATTACATCTGTACTTTATTTCTAACAGAACGACGTCCCGGACTCACTCACCACAACACCGCCGGCCTGCTTCTCCCCCACTCTGTCGGGGCAGGAGGGCTTCACCGCTGCTGACAGAACAAAATAATCATTACTGGATTTAAAATAAATAACAATAAATAAATAACAAACAGTCAATACATAGTAGATACTGAATAACTGATACAGTTTAAAATACACTTAATAATTCATACTGGATACTGGAAATGTCATAAGAGATGCTCAGTAATTAGACTGAACATACTCATGATTCATATTAGACAGTGAAGAATTCACACTGGATACTCAATAAGTCACAGTAAACACTATTAATGTAGATGATAATTTAATGTTAATAATTGATTTGAAAATCCGATACTTATAGCTGACAGAGATTCATACTGGATGTTCAGTAATTCATACTGGACACTAAATACTGCAGAGCAGTTGGTGAGTAATAAGCCCTGGAGTTCAGAGAGTTCGGGAGTTGAGAAGAAGCAGGAAAGAAGGATACAGAGCGGCGAGGACAGACAGAGAGACAGAGAGACAGAGAGACAGACAGACAGACAGACAGACAGACAGACAGACAGACAGAGAGACAGACAGAGCATGCGAGGAGAGCAGTCACTCACCAGCGTCAGCATTCAGCTCCTTCTGCTGCCTGCGATTCTGGATCCTCAGCTGCAGAACTGCAGGGGAATCAGAATGAAATCATCAATCATTGGAGTAAATCAGCCGCGCGGCCGAGAGCAGGCCCGGTCCGACTTCTGAGACCAACAACGTCACAAACCGCAGGACCAACTCTATCAGACGTACTGAACACCTTCACCTGGTGTGCTGATGTAGGCCAGCAGTGAGCACCACGATAAGCTAGTCCGTAGGTTGTCCTCATAGTTCGAGAGCAGAACCAAAGAAGCACATTTCTGCTGATTGAACCCTTTGGGACTGTAGAAATGAATCCGTCCACACACGGTGGTCACTACAGTGGACAGCTCTTTAAAGGTCATTCATTCATTCATTCATTCACTTTATTTATTTTGTTGGTTATTTGGACAGTTAATATTTATTAATTCAGCTGGTTAGTATTTAGAGATTGATTGATTGATTGATTGATTGATTGATTGATTGATTGACTGATTGATTAATTGATTGGTTTATTGGTTGATTAATTGATTGGTTTATTGGTTGATTGATTGATCGGTTGATTGATTGGTTGATTGATTGATTGATTGTTAATTAGTAATTAATTAATTAATTAATTAATTAACTAATTAATTAAAATTAATATTAATAATTAAAATTAGTATTAATTAATTTAATGAATTTAATTAATTAATCAATTGAGTAATTAGTTAATTAATTAATTAATTCCGTTAATTAATTAATTAATTGCAATTGAATTTAATTAATTAATTAATTGGGTAATTGAATTTAGAAGTAATTTATTAATTAATTAATTAATTAATTAATTAATTGTAATTAATTAGTTTAGATTGAATTTGAATTTAGTTGGGTAGTTAGTTGGTGGTGTTAATTGGTTAATTGAATTGGGTCAGTGGTGGTGAGGTAATTAATTAATTAGTGTTAATTGGGTAACTAATTAATTGGAATTTGAATTTGTGGTGTGAATTTGAATTTAGATTGGGTAATTAATTAATTTTAATTAATTAGTTAATTAATTAATTAAAACTAATTAATTAATTAATTAGATTTAATTAATTAATTAATTAATTTGAATTTAATTAATTAATTAATTGGTGTGGTGTAGTGTAATTGTTAGGTGAATTTAGTTGGTTGAATTTAGTTTAGTTAATTAGTAATTAATTAATTAGTGGGTAATTAATTAATTAGGTAATTAATTAGTGTAGTAATTGAATTGATTAATTAATTAATTAGATTGGGTAATTAATTAATTAATTAGTTTAGTGGGTTAGTAATTTATTAGTCAATTAAATAGTAATTAATTAGTGTAATTAATTAGTTGAATTTAGTTTAGATGTATTTAGATTGGGTGGTAGTTTAGGTAAGGTAATTGAGTAGTGAGTAAATTAATTGGTGGTTGGTGGTCAATTAATTAATTGGGTAATTAATTAATTAATTAATTAATTAATTAATTAATTAGTGGGTAGTGGGTAATTAATTAATTAATTAATTAATTAATTGTTAATTAATTAATTGAATAATTATTAATTAATTAATTGGTGTAAATAGTCTTAATAGTAGATATCAAAATCATTTAAATGCTCACATCCACAATTTAATATCATATTAAGAAATTCAAGTCGATTTTTTCTCTGGACTGCCGCTTTTAAAATGACAAGCCTTCAGTCGGCTGTAAGCTGATGTAGAACTGTAGGAATGAAGGTGTAAGTTTTATGACTGTAGCTCAGTACAGCTGCTCAGGGCCTCTGCACCATCATAGAGGTGGCATGTCACTGGCAGCCTACACCTTTGCCATGAAACACACATTGACCTGTTTATTAATTTAATGACTTAGATTTAAATGAATTTTTACAGAAAAAGTATCACTGAGATCTAATTCAATGGATTTGAACAGAGAGAAAGAACAACGACAGCTGAGAGCGATGAAGGTCAACCTGGGTCTGGAAGACTGAGAGAACTTACTGTGGACGATATAAAAACAGACCATCTGAAAACCAGCTTTAGGAGGATTGGACTCTGGGGTGGTGGTGCTGTTCTACGGTGCAGTGACTCCTGCACTAATATGACCTTCACAGTGTCCGTTTGTAGAACCATCTTGTTTACAGATGCTGTTCTGTTTGCATCCAGAATTAGTCCTCTAATCGTGAAATATTCTGTTCACTGGATTTTGCTTGCCAACCCCAAGCATGACGCTGATCCACCCCGTGATTAACAGTTTGGAGGTGTTCTTTTCATGAAATCTCGTCTCTTTTCATCAATCCCAAGGAACAGATTCAAGAAATTTTGCTAATTTCTGTCACTGGATTTGTGGTGAGGATGGAGAGAGATGTTCTTCTGATGATTCAGTTTAACTTCCATTTCTTGAATTTCCATTCAAAACACAAAGTGGACAACCTTCTGTTGTCCTTCTTTCTCTTACACACACACACACACACACACACACACACACACACACACACACACACACACACACACTCTCACAGTTGCGGATTGACAGGTGAGGCCAACTATTTTATCTTCCACTATGTCTCTTTCTGTCACCCCATCCCCCTTCAGCTGTCCTCTCTCTCTCTCTCTCTCTCTCTCTCTCTCTCTCTCTCTCTCTCTCTCTCTCTCTCTCTTTCTCTCTCTCTCTCTCTCTCTCTCTCTTTCTCTCTCAATACCAATGTCCAATATACTTTATTGGTATGATATGATATTAGGCCTTTGTTTCCAAAGCTGTAGACATTAAACTCTGTTATAATTAAATATATAAACAGATGGTTGTACTGATAAACACATAAAACAACATTATATGGTCTGAAGCTATAGATATGAGAATTTGGCTTACCGTCATCTTCCTCCCATAACATAAACAAAAAACAGAAATATGGAAGAGCTTGTTCCACAGCTTCACCTCTGTTCTGAGTGTAGGCAGCTGCTTAGAAGAACCCACATGACTGCTGTTTGGAGCACGTATGAGAGTCTGGGTTTTCACTCAGTTTGGAAATCTGCGGTTTTCACTGTAAAACACGTTTAACATAATAATCTGATCTGATTGGTGGATCGAGACCTAAATCTTTAATGTATCGGTATTGATGTTGGTATCAGTATCGGTACACTACACTCATTACCACTAAGCTGTCCTCGATCTTTCGGGACGTCTCCGTCCTGACCTGCGTGAAACAACAGCCAAACCTTACTCACAGTTACCTGGGAGCTCTAAACAGCTGGTGAAAGAAGAAGTGTGTGATGTGTGGATACCTACTGCCTCTCCTTCCATTCCATTACATTAAATGCAACAGAAAATAAGACTATGAATCATAAATCATATTCAGTTTATTACCACAATCATTAATAGAGACATACAGAACCTCAGGATAAAGCACAAGCCTTTCCTTCTGCCTGATTCAAAAAACCATGCTCTGCCCTCACTGAGGGCCTGCGGAGTCACTTGCACCAGTATACTTCATCGACTGGACAGAACATGTGGTGTCCCCTTGGTGTCTATTTACATGGAGGTGAGTTGTGTCCTAACCTGTGGGACCCAGTGGGCCTTAGTCTGAAACTGGGCTGAAGTGGAGCTCATAAAAGTACACCCATTTCTTTTCCCACCACCAATCTTCTTGAAAAACAATTAGGGAGAGAATGAACTAATGAGAATGCTCCCAAAAGCCTGGGAATCATTATATCGGATCCCAGCGTGTGGACTTGGACTGGGACAAATGACCTGGCTGGGAGTCTAAGTCATATGTTTATTATGTCAGAGATGCCGACTTCCTGGCCTCCCCGCGCGTCAGCGTCCACCTTTTTCGTGACCGAGGCCACTCACAGACGCTCACAGAGATCTGTCATTGACACTGGGAGGTTGTGGCGGGGTCATCATAAGGTCAGGGAGCAGCCGACGGAAAGCCCGCCGTGTGGTGTGACCAGAGGAGAAGAGGAACTGACCATCCTCAATGCCCACACTTCCCCCTTAATGAACTGTTGTATGTATAATAAATCCACCCCGTAGTCATAGCTAAAATTATCGAGCAGTAAAATCACTTCAGCTGTGGACACGACTCAAATGTTGTGGAAATAAAAGCAGCCTAAATGCATGTTTGAGCGACTTCCATGGACACAAGCTTCTTACGACACCGAGGCGTTAAAGGGCCAGTACGATGGTAAACAAAGATCTAACAAATGGGTTTGATATGGTAAGGATCCAGACACGGCGGTGCTGCTGGGTGTTCAACCCTCGGCGATCTGTGAGCGGCGATCACCAACCCGAGGCGGCGTCCTGTGAGCAGCGTCGGCAAACAAGCGTCCTGTGACGGTGTCCGCAGCGAGCGGCGTCCAGCGCCGGCGTCCTGGGCAGCGTACTGAGCAGCGTCCAGCGACAGCGTCCTGGGCAGCGTCCTGTGAGCACTGATGAAGGACTAGAGACGGATGACTTCTGTCTCTGACTTGCATCTGGTGGAACGCTCGGTGGGTATGCGCCAGAAAGAGTGGACAGTGAGCGGACCTGGTTCGTCACTCCCACCCCATTGAGGCTTCACGGGTGGACTGGGAGCGCGAGGTGTCGGTGCCATCTAAGGCCACTCCTGACCAGACATCTGAAGAAGAGGCAGCTTCGATGATAATCCATCACACCCGCGAATATGAAAGCAGACGAGAAAGGTATCAGACAGGTAAGGCACACAACCGTTCATTTGAGTGAACTATAATAGGGTAGTCAGTGAAATTGAAGAGGCAACCACGTTTCCAGACACAAATTAGAACAAAAAGGCCTTAAAAATGTTCTGCCTTTAATACATTTCTCTCCGGAGAAACCGGCCTTCTCGACGCCGGACACACAAACGTGTGGGATCAGTGTGTGTTTCTGCGGCTGACACACACGCGAGGACATTGTGTTTAACAAGTAAATGATGGGCCAGAGAGGGTGCCCAGGCACAGCTGGAGGGTTTGTTTGAGAGTGTACCAGTGTGGTGTGGGAGAAAAGAAGCAAAGAGCAATTAGAGAGACATGGGGAATAGCGAGGGGAGGAGGTGAGAGAGTGAGGAGTATAGTTTTGAGGAGTTCAGAACAGAGAGAACAGAAACACTCTTTATACGCTCTATTTAACCAACTCTTTTCATTTCAATTACTGTACATATATATGTATGTTGTCACCCACATTATTCTACACGTCAGAAGGTCTGGGTGTGATACTGTGGTTGCAGTTCTGTCACGATGTCAAATCACACTTGATCTTCATGCAGACTTACTTTAACATGAATAGCGTTCGTTAATGAGTTCCTGCAACCAGTGGTTCTACCTTTTCTGAACACACACTCCGGTGTTCGTCCACACACTGCTGCCGTCTCAAGATCTGGTCTTGAAGACACAGATACTCATGATGAGTGGTCTCATCCAGACATCTGATTGAAAATGTGGCGGGCTATTGGACTCTTATCAGCTCTCCCACCCCTACCACACCATCACAGAACTGGGGAGAACATTCAAGCTGCATGGGATGGATCATCCCTGGGACACCATTAGGAACCCTCCAACTCCAGCGCAGAGGCGTCTGCCATTTCAGAGACACCACATCTGTATACATATATTGTAGTTCTCCTTCTGCTCCCTAAACAGCTCTGACCTGTGAAGCATGGGCTTCACAAGGTGTCTGAAGCTGTGATGTCTGTCAACAGGACTAATAATCCTAATAGTCCTATAAGTTGTGAGTGGAACCTCCACAGTATCACTGAGCCTTAGTTTATCTTAACCCTGTCACTGGTTCACGGTTTTCCTTCCTTGAGGCACTTTGAGTCAGGGCGGCCACTGCCACAAGAACGTCTGACAAGACCTGCAGACTTTTGGCCCCAAGTAACTAACACCTAGTGTTTCTAGAACATAAATTGAGCATACAGAAAATAACATCCATCAGGTCTGGAACAGTCCAATCTCTCAGAAGTACCTGTTGGGACTTTTAACCATTTTCAAGTCGCCTTGAAAACTGTGGGACAAAACGGTCTGAATCATCTGCTGATGGACCAATTGATGGTTCTCCAACAATTAGGTTTCTAAATCCATATACAGTGTCTTAGATTGTCCCCTCACATGTAATTTGTGCATGGTGCTTGTCATGCAAGGTGGAGGAACACTCTCCCAGTTTGTTTCATAGACTGTGTTCATTAAGGACTCAGCAGGAATTTGCACTAAGCTGAGACTGGAAATTAGACATGCTGACATGTTAAAGCACTGCTTTAAGCCTCTCCACCAACCCCTAAACCCGTCTACTCGAGAAAAGAGCACTGATTTCCATTGGATCCATAGCCCAGGTCTTCCCCAACAGAGACTTGATCTGAGTCAAATCAAAGCAGATAAAATCAATGTGCTCTCATGCAGCAGCCATAACCAGTCTGCAAAACAACGCTAAAACATCAGCCATCTAATTCATCACCCCAAACCCTCCACACACACACACACCTGTTAAATCACCTTATTCAATAAATAAAGCCAGTCCTGCTTGTCTGAGCTTACCCCTTCACAGCTTCCAGATCTTCAAGTGAACCTGATAACATTCTCCTTAACGTTAACATGCCGAGTAAAACAAAATTCAAATGTTTCAATGTCACTGTGACCTGGGACGAGCCATGAACACCTCTGACTTTAGTACGTTTAGACATATGGCTGGAAGAAGAACTTCCCTCTCCTCAGGCAGCATTCTTTCAGAAAGATCATGATCTGCAGACGTTTCTCTCAAATCCGTGCTATTTACTGTATCTTACCTAGTAGATTTTATAACAGGATGAGCAAGCGAGCAACCTCTCGGAGGCCAGCAGGGTCATGGCGGACAGAAGTAGAATAGCAGGACGAAGGGATGGATGGAGCAGGTATGAGGACTGCTGGTTCTTTCTGGTGCTTCTTTCTGGCCACAGAACATCAAAGGAATAGAAGGGTCAGAAACTTCAGGACAAGGAGAATACAGTTCCAATACTCAGATGCCGGCACCAGATAAACACGAGACTATTGGCACTATGCCTAATGCTAAGCATGAGTTGAGGGGTATAAAGCCCCCAGCATTGAGATCTGGAATGATGGAGCTCCATCAGCACTTTTAGGGTGTGTTGGGAGTTGGTGATGAGTGGGTGGTGACTGAGTCAGCATTTGGACCTCCTAATGCTCTTGGTCACCTGAAACATTAAATCCTCAGCAATGCTCATGAAATCCTAGTATAAAGTCTTCTGGACATTTGAGACAATTATCCCAGAAGCAGGATAGTCTCTCTTTAATAATCTCCTAAATATTAGTAATGGAACCATATTCTCACAAGCAGTCAAACACAAGCCCTTAAATATGTCTGTTCTTTATTTCATGTTCTAGATAACAGTGTCCCAGAATGAATATAATGAAGTCTATTTGAGATATACCCCAATGATACACCTTTAACTCTTAGAACCCAAGATCTGCACTTCCGACATGTTGTTTTCTAGGTTTAATATCTCAGGATCAGAGTCACCTAAAGACAGCATTACAGAAAACTAACTACAGACTCTACATTTGAATCCTGGTCTCATCTGAACACATCACACGTGTTTCAGTAAATCCCAGTTTAAAGCCAAGGGCTTCGGAAGAATTATGTTACTGCTCTCTGTCCCACATAGAACAAGGGAGGGGCGGTAGTCGCCTGCACAGACTCCCCCATTAGTCAGAAGAGAGGGCTGATCAGCACCACCACAGACTCTGACCCCAGTCCAGAGAGAGTGGTGATGATCAACCTGCACACAGACTCTGACTGATCAGAGAGGGGCAGGCTGATGTCGCCTGCATATGGGCTCTGACTGATCTGAGAGAGGGGGCGGGGCTCATGTCAGCATGCCAGACTCTATTTCAATCCAGAGAGAGGGAAGCGAGGCTGATACTCAACCTGCATGAGCTCCCGACTGATAAGAGAGGCGGGCTGTGCTCAACCTGCATACAGGCTCTGACAGCTGATCAGAGAGGGAGGCGGGGCTGATGCTCCAACCTGCATACAGACTCTGACTGATCAGAGAGGCGAGCTGGAAGTCAACCTGCATACAGACTCTGACTGATCAGAGAGGGAGGCGGGGCAGTAATTATCACTGTTTCTTGGTATGTGAGGTGGCGTGATTAGTAAAGTGGTAGCTGTGGTTTAACTGGCTGTAGCCTCTCGCTGAGCTATTCGTCTACATTTGGACTAAGAAACTGTGTTTTAATTTAGCGAACTATTGTTTCACCAGTACTGACTAGACAGACAGTAAAGGTGGAAGTGTAGACACAGGCGGGCGTTAACCACCATCATCTAACACAGGCTGGTGAAGCACGTAAAAATGAGGCCTTCATTAAACAGGACAGAATCCCTCACTCACAGCACCCCAATGGAGGATTTCAGGCCAGCGTTTCTGCGGATAAGCGGGCGAATTCATCTCCGCAGATGAAACGTTCACACCAAGGACCGCGGAGTTACAGCGGCGCCGCACAGACAGACAGAATGATTCCTTTATTTACAAAACTCAGCCCAAGGGCGAGCGTTCAATTACGCACCGTACATCTGCCTGCAATACCCCAGTTAAAGCAGGCGCTGCTCAGACAGCGTCACCTGGTATACACTTCGCGGGAGAACAGTGAATGAAGGCTTTATTCAACAAACACACACATACAACCGCGTAAAATATCATTCACTTCATAAACAACGTGACCACTAATATCATTAATATCCAGAATGAATCTCTAATATCATTAATATCCAGAATGAATCTCTAATATCATTAATATCCAGAATGAATCTCTAATATCATTAATATCAGGAATGAATCTCTAATATCATTTAATATCAGAGACAGTCTCTAATATCATTAATATCAGAATGGATCTCTAATATCATTAATATTAGAGAATGAATCTCTAATAACAATAATATCCAGAATGAATCTCTAATATCATTAATATCCGGAATGAATCTCTAATAACATTAATAACCAGAATGAATCTCTAATATCATTAATATCCAGAATGAATCTCTAATAACATTAATATACAGAATGAATCTCTAATATCATTAATATCCAGAATTAATATCAAATAACATTAATATCCAGAATGAATCTCTAATGTCATTAATATCCAGAATGAATCTCTAATAACATTAATATTCAGAATGAATCTCTAATATCATTAATACATCAGAATGAATCTCTAATAACATTAATATCATTAATATCAGAATGAATCTCTAATAACATTAATATCCAGAATGAATCTCTAATAACATTAATATCCAGAATGAATCTCTAATAACATTAATATCCAGAATGAATCTCTAATATCATTCATATCAAGAATGAATCTCTAATAACATTAATATCCAGTATGAATCTCAATAACATTAATATCCAGAATGAATCTCTGATATCATTAATATCCAGAATGAATCTCTATTAACATTAATATCCAGAATGAATCTCTAATAGCATTAATATCAGAATGAAGCTCTGATATCATTCATATCGAATGAATCTCTAATAACATTAATATCCAGGAATAGATCTCTAATAACATTAATATCCGGTATGAATCTCTAATAACATTAATATCAGAATGAATCTCTAATATCATTAATAATATCGAATGAATCTCTAATAACATTAATATCCAGTATGAATCTCATATCGGCTAATATCCAGGAATGAATCTCTAAATGCTGAACAATATCCAGAATGAATCTCTAGTATCATTAATATCAGAATGGATCTAATAACATTAATATCGATGTGAATCTCTAATAACGTAATATCTAGATGAATCTAATAACATTAATATCAGAATGGATCTATGTCATTAATATCAGAATGAATCTCTAATAACATTAATATCCAGTATGAATCTCTAATAACATTAATATCCAGAGAATGAATCTCCTAATAACGTAATATCCAGAATGAATCTCTAATAACATTAATATCCAGAATGAAACTCTAATAACATTAATAACCAGAATGAATCTCTAATATCATTAATATCCAGAATGAATACTAATATCATTAATATCCAGAATGAATCTCTAATATCATTAATATCCAGAATGAATCTCATATCATTAATATCGAATGAATCTCTAATAACAATAATATCAGAATGAATCTCTAATATCATTAATATCCAGAATGAATCTCTATTATCATTCATGTCAGAATTGAATCAGCTCTCCGAACAGATGTTTGGACTCATGGTAGATGGTTATGGATCATGACTTTCATGGTGTTTAAAGTACAGTTTGAGTTATGAAAGTGTCTAAATGATCAAGCATCCTGCTCGAAGTTCGTTCAGCTGTGACTTTGAAGAGAGACGCTGAGGCAGTACTCACAGAAACAGGCTGTGCCCTCAGGCCAGCAGAGGGCGAGAGAGGTGGGCAGAAACTCTGAAAGAAGGAAAACTGAGGCGAGAGAAGGCAGACAGGAATTCAGCTGCATTTAGGGGCTCCCATGCCAGGCCTGCGTTCTTCTGGTTCCTTTCTCCGATCTGTCCACAGTTGTCCTGAACGTGTGTCTTTGGAGACGAGAAGTTGAGAGTTCCTTCCTCTTTTCCTTCTCAGACTCTTCCTCCCCTCTCTCTCTCTCTCTCTACCACTCTCAATCTGTGCCAGCTGTGTTGGGCTGTGAGACCAGACCACCCTGCCCCCCCAAAGGCCTTAGGACACACACACACACACACACACACACACACACACACACACACACACACACACACACACACACATGTCTGCTATTTGAGTTGATGCTGAGCTTGAAGAATCTGAGGCTTCCATCTCTTTCCCTGTCTGACTCTACAGCTGAAGATTAGTTTCAAACACTTATCTGTAGGCTGTATCTGTAACAAGCCTTTGATTGAAGAGCAGTTAGATAAATAAATGTCACATTTTCAAGCACTTTTTTTCAAACTATGCTGGAAGATGATCATTCTAAACTGCTAACGTCCACACACTTTGCGCGGTTACCACATTTCTTTCCAAGTGTCACTGGATCAGGAGTGTCTTGGACATGATACATCACAGACTCTGACTGATCAGAGAGAGGGCGGGAGGCTGGCATAACCTGCGCCACAGACTCTGACTGATCAGAGAGAGAAATGGGGCGATGCTCAACCTGCATGAACTCTGACTGATTAGAAGCTGGGGCTGATGCTCTGCCTGCATACGAACTCCTGACCTGATTAGAGAGAAGGCCGGGGCTGATACTCAACCATACAGACTCTGACCTTTGATCAGAGAGGGCGGGGCTGGCCGCTCAACCATACAGACTCCCGACCCCAGTCAGGAGAGAGTGGGGCTGGCGGCTCTTACCATACAGGCTCTGGCTGATCAGAGAGGCGGGGCTGGCCGCTCAGCTACGCTCTGGACTCTGTTTGATCGGGAGGCGGGGGCTGGCGCGCTCCCAGCCTGCGCCACAGACTCTGACTGATCAGAGAGGGGGCGGGGCTGACGCTCAACCTGCTGCAGACTCTGACTGATCAGAGAGAGAGGGGCAGGGAGCTGGCAGCTCAACCTGCATACGAACTCTGGCAGCAACTGAAGAAACAATGTAGAGCAGGTGTCCCAGCCACTTTTGTCATGCATAATGTACCACAACAAATACCAGCTAGTATTAGTAGTCTTCAGGACGAGGCCTCAAGCCTAAATCACACTCTCAGACCCTGAGGGGAGGTGTTCAGTAATCTCTGCTCAGACTGGATTATGTGACTCCTGCGAACCATCAGGATCTCCAGCGCAGCGTGATTTCGCTACTTTGTGCTTGCGCTGCTAACCTCACAGCCATATGGGTACAGTGCACTCAATATGCAGCCGTCATGCTTCCAGAATGCTGTGAGCGCAGCCCAGCAGTCGACTCGGCCTGTGTTCGGTTTCAGTGGCCTTCCAGTGCTGCTGGAGTTCCAGGAGATCGAGACTAGCTCGCTGTTGTGAAACCTTCATGTCGACATTTACTGCGCCCAGCCATATGAAGAGAGCTTCTAATTGATCTCGCTCACGTTTACAGCAATGAGGCCCACTATATCAATCTAGTGTGTGTGTGTGTGTGTGTGTGTGTGTGGTGTGAGTGTGAAGAGGGGGTTAGGTAGATGGTGGTCATTGGCACCTGTTCAACTACTTTGACAGACACGTTGGTGTGTGCTGCTGTATCAGCAGGTCAGTGTGTGTGTGTGTGTGTGTGTGTGTGTGTGAGTGTGTGTATGTGTGTGTGTGTGTGAGTGG
Source organism: Acestrorhynchus altus (assembly GCA_034509495.1). Lineage (NCBI taxonomy): Eukaryota > Metazoa > Chordata > Actinopteri > Characiformes > Acestrorhynchidae > Acestrorhynchus > Acestrorhynchus altus. The sequence continues at coordinate 1,292,093 of CM067507.1, read as the reverse complement.
GTGAGAGAAAGAGAGACAGAGCGAGTGAGAAGATGGCTGAAGGGAGGTGGGGTGCAGGAAGTTCAAACCTAATTATTTTATGCAGATTGTATATATAGTGCTCTCGACTGAGAGGAGCAGATGTCGAGGCCACAACAGAACGTCTGCGAGAGCAAAATCCAGAACCGCACTGAGCAGAACTGAGATTCTGACGCAGCTGATGGTGGAGTATCAGCAGAATATGGAACATCAGGCTGATTGCTTTCGGAGAATCTTTTAAATCCTACCTGAAAAATAAGAACCAACAAGCACATTATATAGAGAAAAGCACCACCACCCAATCCCCACCTCCCCACCCGATCCCTAACTCCCCACCCGATCCCCAACTCCCCACCCGATCCCCAACTCCCCACCCGATCCCCACCTCCTCACCCGATCCCCAACTCCCCACCCCATAACCAACTCCTCACCCCATCCCCAACTCCCCACCTAACCCCCAAACTCCCGACCCCATCCCCAACTCCCCACCTAACCCCCAACTCCCAACCCCATCCCAAACTCCCCACCTGATCCCAAACTCCCCACCTAACCCCCAACTCCCCACCCGATCCCCCCTCTTGTACTGGATGGAGCTCCATCATTCCAGAACACAGTCCCACTGCTCTACAGTTCAACGCTGGGTGGCTAAGTACCCCTCACGATTGTTTATCTGCTCCAGAGAGTCCTTTTCTATTGGCAATAGTTTGAGTTCTTGTCTACAGGGACTAGACAAGCTGTGTCAGCAATGGATGCAACTTAAAGTAGCTGAATTAGATAGAATAGAACTTTATTGATCCCTTGAGAGGGTTCCCTCAGAGATGGGGTGTCCACATACAATTACATATGAAATATGATCAAGCTGGTGACCACACTAGATGATCAACATGAGAATCAGCTTTTCAACCACCTTGATCATCAACGTCCTTCTTAGACCATCTCAGACCAGCACCGGCAAACCTGTTCTACGGTCCTTTTATTCCAGCAGGAATATTTCAATAATATCCCAAATTTCCACAAACACCCTTCCCACTCCGTTCCAGTTCACAGTCACACACCTCAGCAGACCAGGTGAGAACCCAGAGGAACCTCCACACTGTGAGACATCAGAGAGTGTGAGGAGAAATGCTACAACCCAGATAACAGGAGTGTGTAACAGCTGGTTAACAGCAGAACAAACGCCGGAACCGGCAGCTGCTCAAACACACGTCATGCTGACATTAACTAGTTAAGTTACCGTTAGCAGATTCTAAAGTTATAGAGTTGAAATGAGTTTCAATCTGAGTTTTCTGTTGTAGATTATGGTGTCTCGTGAGCGAGAAGGTAGATTCGTGGAGATTTCAACGCATCTGATGCTGTGTTTCGCTCGTCTGTGCTCATTTTCAATCAAAAACATGGCTATAATTGACTTTAAGACATTTTATCATTGTTTATTTCTTATTGTTATTTATACAATAAACAGGTGCAGTTCTAAAATCTGATTTAAAATATAATATAATGTTTAATTCACAGAAATATATAACACACAATAGTGTAAAACGCACAGCATTGTATAACACGTTCATGTATAACACACAATCGTGTGGCCATGAAATTACCCCCTAGGTGTGTGTGTTGTACTCTGTGTTGGACTGGTGCCCTGTCCAGGGGGTATTCCTGCCCGATGACTCCAGCTGGGCTCTGGATTAACCCTGACCCTATTCAGGAAGAAGCACATAAGACAATGACTGACTGACACAATGATGTGTAATACACACACACACACACACACACACACACACACACACACACACACACACACATAACCCCACCTTCTTACAATAACCCCACCTTCTTACGATAACCCCACCTTCTACCTTCTTATGATAACCCCAACTTTTAAAGACATGGTTCTACATGGTCGTCTGGTTCTACTGACAACCATTATAAGCAACAGCTACTTGGTGGAACACAAACTGCTCTGTTTGGTTGTGTTTTACATTAAAACACTTAATAATGCTGAGCTTTTAAAAAGTGGGTGGAGCTCCCCTTAAAGTGTGTCGAGCTGATGAGCAACTGGATCCACATGAGCAGCAGCTTCAGTTCTTCCTTAGATCCAGACCAGAAAGACAAACTCGACAGATGGGGAGAGTGATCAGGTCATATGAGTGTGTGTGTGTGTGTGTGTGTGTGTGTGTGTGTGTGTGTGTGGGGTTGGGGGTTGGGGGGAGTGAGGTATCTAAGGTGTGTAAGCACTGTTCTCTGCACTGAGTCACACAAACACAGCGGCGTGACACTGCGAGGCCTATTGAAGGGAAAATGATGTAATCTCGCACTCCCTCGTCAAGCGCCTCCATGCATGCCTCCCTTTTGGGAATCCCGTCCTGATTAACACCTGTTACACTCCTTCTCCTGCACCCCCTCCCTCACTCTCTCACTCTGTCCTCCACCCCTCGCTCACTTCATGCAGGCTGCGGCATTCGGCCCACAGCATTCGGCATGCAGCGTTCAGCGGCGCAGGGGGACGAGGCCCTGTCCTGGTGCGTCGGGTTCTTTTATTGATCAGCGGGGAGTCATTAATCCAGTAGAACCGTTCGTTTAATGTGGTCCGACGTGCGAAGTTAAGAAAAGCAGGGGTCAGTATATCTCCATTTAGGCCTACAGGACGACAGGACGACTGGACGACGCCTGTAGAATACTGTCAGAGTCACATGATCACTGGCTTCTGACAAACGCATCCGTCTCATGAGCAGAGTGCGAGCCGAGCATGTGATTCCTGGTTACAGTATTTTATAAGACATTTTTAGTCTTTCCGTGTTGACCAGCATAATGAAATCTGGACTGAAGCTGCCCCCTAGTGGCTGGACCATGCTGTAACAGTCCAGGCCCACCACAGCAAGGTCATTAGTCATCTGAGGACAGGTTGGCAATTGGTAATGACCATCTCTGTAGACCCTGCACTGACCGGCTAAATGCGAAAGATCACATTACACATTTCTCCAACTACCTTAAAACAGGTTCTTTGATCAAACCCATTCAGAAGGGTTCCCTCCCACCAAACCAGGAGCACGAAACGCTTCATCAGAACCCTTTAAACCTTCATATTTAAGACCACAATAAACCAATCAAATGTGAATATTTAAATGGTTCTTTGCTGGTTTAACCTTTAGAACCTTTAGTCCATTTTTGTGGTATATTTTCATTGTTTGATGTACTTTTATTCACCATAATGTATTTTTACTCTAATTTGTCTTTAGAGAATTTTAATATCTGTACAAATTGGATCATGTTTGGATCAAATTATTTACTTGCACCTACATTATTGTTGTTGTTTTTAATTTGTTGTTGTTTTGTTTTTGTGGGGGGGGGGGGGGCAGGTGCTCATAAGGACTAAAAATCAGAAATTCTGTTGGAAATGGAGTGTATTTGTAATAAATGTAATAATTATGAAGTTATTTGTAACAGATTAACAAGAATATTTATAATAATACTTCAAAATACTTGAATCCAAAGTTCCACAGTAGCAGCTTTCCAGCCCACAGTGGCCAGAGATGACGTTCTCCATTAGTCAGTAGAGCATCGACCTGATCCTGAAGCTGCTGATATAAGACAGATAAAGGTGAGTCAAAATACTGTTTATCTCAAGCCAGCTCTCTCTCTCTCTCACACACACACACACACACACACACACACACACACACACACACACACACACACACACACACAGTCAGTTTGCTTCTGCTAGGTCATCCACTCCTTTGAAGATGCTGCCAAATGGAACACAGACCAAAGGCACATCTGGGATGTCACTCATGCAAGCGCATTCTTCTACCTCTCTCTCTCTCTCTCACACACACACACAGACACACACACAGACACACACACACCTGTGAGGTGAAACAAGATTAAAGTGGAAGTCCACCCATTTACCAAAATTGCATAATTCAGTGTTTATATTAAAGTCATTTCCGAGTCTGATTTCTTGGTGGTGATTGGAGGTCGCCATGACTACAAACACCACCAGTGAAGCGAGTCTTCTGAGTTTTATAATGCATTTTTAGGGGGTGCATTTGGTGCATAACACACTGCGTGTATCCCTCCACCAGTTTACAGAGTTTAATTTCATACAATAATTATACAAAACATACAAAATCAAGTTTTATTTTGAGGCATTTTATTGAAACATCAGTGATTCAGTGTGTGACAGAGATTATACACCACGTAACAAACTGTATGACCAACCGCAGCCCCTCTGAGTGACCCCATAGTGTCCGCTCCCCAGCCCATATAAGGAAACTAAGTACAGCCCCTTTCTAAATGAATTGTTTTTGTGATGTCACAAAAACAAACATTTACATAGACACACCCACTCGGCCTTATTGCAGTTTAGCTCCACCCATTCCCACTGGTGTTACAGATTTTCCTCTGCATGGTACCTACACTACTCGGCTTTAGTACCTGGTAGGTGGTACTATTGTCATACCTGCTCACTCGGGGTTCTAAGCGATCCGAGTAGGGTCTAAAATGTGACGTGTAAACCTTGCTGAGTGCTGATTGGTCAGAGTGAAGTTAAGTAGAGCCAAGTACAGTTAAGTATCGAATACGGCTGAGCAGAGCCCAGTAAAGTTGAGTTGAGTCGATTAAAGTTGAATACGGCTGAGAAGAGCCGAGCTGAGTAGAGTCGAGTAAAGTCGAGTAGAGCGGAGAACAGTCGAGTAGAGCGGAGAACAGTCGTGTACAGTTGAGTAGTTGTGTAGAGCAAAGTAGAGCCGAGAAGTAAAATCGAGCAGAGTCAAGCCGAGTACATTCAAACCGAGTACAGCTGAGTACAGTTGAGTACAGTCGAATGGACTTTACTAGAGCAGAGTACAGTCGAATGGACTTTACTACAGCAGAGTACAGTCAAGTAGAGCAAAGTTGAGTAGAGCCTAGTACATTTGAGTAAAGCTGAGTACAACCCAGTAGAGGTGAGTTGAGGTGGGTACAGCCGAGTAGAGGTCAGTCGAGGTGGGTACAGCCGAGTAGAGGTCAGTCGAGGTGGGTACAGCCGAGTAGCGTAGGTCCCATGCAGCGGAAAAGCAGCTCAAGAGGTTTAAGCCTGGACTGCTTTTTCGTACGAGGATCAGTACAAAGTAGCCAATCAGAAAAGAGCTGATTTTCAAATCAGTATTAAAGCCAAAGTACTGACACAACCTACTGCATTCAAGGGCTAAAGCGAGGTTAGAAAACAGTGAAAAGGATGTGGGTCTTTAAAGGTGCTGACACAGGTGTTCAGTTGTGCACACACAGCTTCTATAATCTCCATACAAAAGCACCAGCCATACAAAGGTCACCGTGCTCCTGCCCAACGCCGAGCGTGGGCCTGAGGTGTATATGGAGCTATGGGCTCTGTCTGGAGTGATGGAGCTTCATCCGATACTTTGGGATTAGTTGGAGTACCTTCTAAAGCTCTAATGGGCTGAATGCAATCAAACCTCCCTGCCTGCAAGAACTGTTGTAAGGCCTGTCCCCAGAAGAGTAGAAGCTGTTACTGCAGCAAAGGAGGACAAACTCTATTAATACCTTTGCTTTCAGATGAAAGGTTATGGTGTCCACAAACTTTTGGACATATAGTGGAGTGTACATGTACAGCTGTGACAATGCAGTCGACTGTCCAAAATATGTCCTAATGCTTATGGACACACCTTCTAATGAAGCATTCAGCTACTTTAAGTTGCACCGATTGCTGACACAGATGTGCAAATGCACACACAGCTTGTGTAGTCCTTGTAGAGAAGTACTGCCAATAGATTAGGACTCTCTGGAGCAGATAAACAGACATGACTCTATTGTCTCCATGTCTAATAGCAGGCGTGGACTAGAGGGTGTAAAGCCCCCCAGAATTGAGCTGTGGAGCAGTGGAACCGTGTTCTCTGGAATGGTGGAGCTCCATACAGTACTTCTGGGATGAGCTGAGGACGAGGTGAGGCAGTGAGATGGTGATCATCCAACGTCCTGAACTCACTAATGCTCTTGATGCTGAATCCAATCAAATCCTCACAGCAATGTTTCAGAACCTAGTAGAAAGCCTTCATATACACAATATGTGCAACCTCCTAGAGTTGCAAGGGGTGTCCACAAACAATATATATAACATTTTAATTTAATAACATTGTACTGTAGGTCATAAGGCTACACAACACCACTGCAAGCCCTTGACATTAACCTACATCCACGTTTTCCACGCCGGTGCTGTTGCCCCCTCCTTTGCACATTTCAGTGGGTTCCCTGCTTTAGCGCACCCTGCAACTCTGAAAAGGCTCGTTACTGATCTGAAACACTCCAGCAGCACTGCTGTGTCTGATCCACTCACACCAGAACACACACTAACACACCACTACCACGTCAGTGTGACTGCAGTGCTGAGAACGACCCACCACCCACATCATAGCTGCTCTGTGGTGGTCCTGTGGGGTCCTGACCACTGAAGATCAGGCAGAAAGGAGGAGAATAGAGTTGACAGAGCCAACAGACCAATGCAAGTAGATGGACAGTGAACGTAGAACCAAGGCGGTGGTCATAATGTTGTGGATGATCAGAGTCCTTCTGCTTTGTTACTGTTGAAGTGAGCTTGGAAAGACTCTCCTGGCTTTCCAAGTAAGAAGAAGTAAGACTTGTGGGAGCATTCCAGTCGGAATTTCCAGACATTCCCGCGTGCGGGTTGAGATGGAACGCAGCGTTGATGCTGATCATGTAAGACAGCTTAAGTTACTGGTCGAAAGGGGGAGTGTAATCGCGGGTGCACGGTTACGTCGATCATCATGAAGGGTTTCTGTAGGTGTTTAACTGTCCCTTGACAATTACGTATCATAACATGGCGTTCAGAGCTACAGCGTCACTCCGTGATGAAGACCCGAGATGAGCTGAATAACTCCGTGGTCTGTGGCAAGTCTAGTGTGAAATGAGTTCGGTAAATAAAAGCGATCCAAATCCATTTGAACGTAAAATGAGGACGGAACGTCGGCACAAACCAAATAGAGCCGTTTAAGTGATATTTCTGAACGGCCCGGCCGAAGATCCCTATGCTTCCGGTATTTGCGGTCCAGTGAGGCTAAAGCGGGGTAAATTGCCTGGATAATTGAGCACGGGAGGCAGGAGGGTCAGCAAGCACGGTTTAATTACAGTGTGCAAATATTCCCGATTTCTAATTAAATCTGAAATACAAGCTATAGGGAGTTCAAATTAACCTCAGGCCATCGGACCCAGGCTGATCTTCTGTTATTTACAGGGGAATATATTAATATATTAGAACAATATATATATTTACTCTGCAGACTGGACACCTCGCTCGAGCAGGAGCCACGGGAAGGATGATCAAATCCACGGATCAAACCGTTCCAGGATCTCTGTGCACACCAGAAATCCGACTAATGCTAATTACAGGTTCATTATACCAATCACGGAAAACATAAAGGTGCTACAAGAGTCGCTGGAGTGATGCCCCAGAAAAAGGGTTCTAGATCCACTAACCAAAAGCTCTAATAGGATCTCTACCAACACTAACGCTGGGAAAGGCCTCCCTTTGCTCCCAGCACAGCCTGAAGGTATGGATTCCAGAGGACTCTTGCTCATTCTTAAACATAAAGGAGCTTATAAAGGGTTCTTGGAGTGATCCCGTAGAAGAATCGTTCCTGGTTCCACGAAGAACCATACTGAATGAAGAACCTTTTGAAAGGTTATAAGAAGTTGATGTAAAGGATGTTTATCAATAATCCGATAACTGCTGAATATGGGATTTTGTCAATAATCCCACCAACTCCGGGTCTACGAGAGTCAGGCAGTAACTGGGCTTCTGCTTTCCAACCAGCCAATAAGCTCACAGAACAAGACCTGATGTACACAAGCTGTACCTTCATCCAGTGCTTTTGAGCTGAAATGTAATGATTTTAATTAATTAATTGTAATTATTAGATTGATAAGGGTACTTATAATAAATAAATAAAAAATCCTGAGTGTCCTTTATTATTTTTGCTATTTATGGATCAGTTTTATCCCTTCATGGGACTTTTATTCTGTAATTTGATCACTGTGTGAGCACAGAGAGCAAACAGCCCATTTTCCTCTACAACCCAATATATAGATCTGTGACATCATCAGCCCCGCCCCCTCTCTCTGATCAGTCAGAGTCTGTATGCAGGTTGAGCATCAGCCCCGCCCCCTCTCTCTGATCAGTCAGAGTCTGTATGCAGGTTGAGCATCAGCCCTTGAGTATCTTCTATGACCCACATCTTCAATTGTGGACCATAAATCCAATTTCCAGTCCTGGATTTGGTTCTCGCTGGAAGTTGAGAGAACACTTAAGCCGATTGGCCATATAGTGTCACACCTTTCCAGGACTCCAAGTCCAGCACTGGAAACAAGACTTCTGTTGGTGTCATTCAAAGAACCCTTTGTAGCACCTTTATTTATACGAGTATGATGCAGAACTTAAAGCGAAGGATCCTGTCAGCACCGAAGCGTCCTGAAGCATCACTGACAGGTGAAGATCATCTCTCCAATCAGAACGTTCCACAGCAGCAATTTCAAAGCAATAAGACTGACCTCAGAGAACACGAACGGCAGATTAACGTTCCACCATGCACAATGTTCTGAAAAGCAAAGGCGCAGAGTTCCTCAATGCAGTGAAAACACAAAAACAATCATTGAAGGCACGAAGGGCAATAAAACATCTTCACAATCTGCTTCCAGACAATAAATAAGAACGCAATAGAAACCTGTCTGCACTCTAAACATCTCAGTGTCAAAAAACAAAGGTACCAGAAAGGGTTCTGCCATAGAAGATACACATTGTTAAAGAACCTTCATGTTCTTAAAGCCTGGACACTGAGTGAATTCTCTTGAATCCTAGGAACCCACGACTGGTTTATAATCATCAAACATGGTAATAAAGACTGAAGTGAACTCTTTAATTGGACAAAAGGTTCCACCAATTAATCTAAGCAACAGGGGTTCTATATAGCATTGACAATGATTCATTACCTAATAATATTGGAGCTCTTTTCAGTGCTTAATAGAACACTTTAAACATCTACAAAGATTCCACTGATCTCAAAAAACCCTTCAAGCATCCATATAGTTCTATGATTTGGCATGGTTTTATCTACAACCAAGGTTCTGCCAATCCCTAGAACCCTTTAAGCAAGCTTTATAGAACCTTTTGAAAAATCTACAAAAGGTTCCACCAGTGGCACCGGTGCTTCATAGAACATTTCACCAATCTCAAGAACCCTTTAAGGATCCACATTGTTCTTTGAACTGTCATGGTTCTATCTAGAACCACCATCATTACTAAAGAATAAATAAACTGATTAAAAGCACCAGATGCTGTAAATTAAAAAAAAAACCTTGTGGAACCCTATTTTTAAAGGTGGCTATGTGGTCATTTCAATAAATTATATGGTAAGAATGTTCAATGAAACAGAACCAAGTTCCACAGCAATGAGATAAAAGTCCCAGGGAACACAATGTGAAGCATTAATCATCCAGCCTCTGCTTTAAAAACATTTGTCTGGTGTGATTCTAAAATTCTTTAGAACTGTTCTCAATTTTGCCCCAATTTAGTCATTCCCAATCCACTCACTATCTAGAACTCCCATCATATGATGCTACTAGGGCTGGGAGAGTCAATGCAAGCATGGTCGTCTTCTGAGACTGATGGTAAGATCGAGCTCATCCTACCCAGCGAGAGAGAACGGTTCTAATCTCTGGGACTCCCAGACATGAATGGCTATGGGCAGCGCTTAGACAGGTGGGCCACTCGAAATATATCTTCATTTTTGATCACTGATCATATTCGTGCCTTCAAGAGTAAGATTAACTTGGGGTGTTTTAACAGCCCCAGGAGCGATGGCTCCAAGGGTTCAGTACAATCGGTCAAAAGCGAAGGCTCTTTCGAGCTTGGGAGCAATCCAGAGAACCAATCTCATGAAACTGGTGGTCTCAGGTTCGCTTTCAGTGGGCTGATTTCCCCCCAAACGTCTTGGTTGTGGATGGGGACGGATTTATTTGGGACAAGTGGGAAAACTGTCTTAATCAAGCTAATTTGGATTCCCTGGGGCTTTGAAAGGCTTTCCAAATATGGTTCCTTAGAGATGTGGTTCTTCTATGGCAGCACGTAGGAACCCAGTGTGGCCCAATCAGTTGTGTTTCTGAAGGGCTGAAAGCTTATGTAAGAACTTTGATGCTCTATTCAGAGAGTAAGTACGTCTGATGACGGTACCTTCACGGCAAAGCGGATCGCTCTACCAGAGCAGGTAATATACATACTTCTAATCAAGCTGATCTAAGAAGTGAGAAGGTAAAACAGCCACAATACTGACTAATCTAATCATCTGTAGATTTAAATTAAGCAAAATTAATCTGGTTAAAGCAGCAAGAAAAGGAATGTATGTGTAAAATTAAGACTGCAAGCATAATTTACATAAACCACACACAGCAGTCAGGCCAGAATCAAACATATACAGTTTTCCCATTGACCCTGAATGTAGTCCATCAGCCAAGAATAGTTTAAGATTTGCCACCTTAAAGGGACAATTTGGTAAAAATAAAACATGCAAACCCCTCAGTGTCACTGCTGGACCAAGAACAGTCCACCAACCAGAAGCCGACAGCGTCCTGTGGGCAGCGTCCTGTGAGCACTGATGAAGGACTAGAGGACGACCAACACAAACTGTGCAGAAACAGATGAGCCTCTGTCTCTGACTTTACATCTACAAGGTGGAGCAACTAGGTAGGAGTGTCTAATAGAGTGGACAGAGAGTAGACACAGTGTTTAAGCACTCCAGTAGCACTGCTGTGTCTGATCCACTGATGAACTACCGTCTGTAAGTTCTAACATTCACTTAGGTGGTCTCTGTTGTCAAGACATATCATGAGACGAGTGATAATGACAGCGTTCAGACTTTATGATGCAGGAAGGAGAAAACTTGGCAGACTACATTTCAAGATGAGTGGAAAACTGCATAATCATGAATCTGCTAAGCTATCGATTTAAATAGATAAAAGAAATCTGATATTTTTTTAAATAATCTGATCATTCTCCCCCCGTGTCGTTGTCAGAGTCCATTTCAGTCATTGTCGAGCTGTACCACTCTGCGTTCTCCTCGTGCTGCCCCTGAACACCAAGAATGGAGACCCCTTCGGTCTCTGGCTTTGCTTTCATGTTCATCGCCTCCTGCTGTTGACCCTGATGCTTGCGCTTGGTGTGCCGCCGTAGAGTGTTGCGTTCAGCAAACCGCATGTGGCATAACAGACACTGGAATGGCTTTTCACCTGTGTGTACCCGCTGGTGCCTCGTCAGTTCCGCTGCCTCTCGGAATCGCCGCGGGCAAAGCTGGCACACAAAGTTCCGCTGACCTGTGTGGATATGCTTGTGCCGCTCCAGATGGCTTGATCGTTTGAAGGCTTTGCCACACAGCTGGCACACGTGGGGCTTACTCTGAGAGTGTGTGATGGAGTGGCGCTCGAGGTCCGAGAGGTAGTAGAAAACCCGCGGGCAATACTGGCAGTAGAGGATGCGGCGTGGGCCTAATGCCTGTGAATCCTGGTTTTTCGGATGGTTGGTTGGGAAAATGGGTGACGATGGATGAAGAGGTGAAGATGATGGCGGAAGGTCATTATCTGAGTCTGACCTTCGTAAAGAGTCTGTCTGGTCCACCGGAGTGGACGTTGGCTCAGAGAGTGGTGATACAACTTGTTCAGTCTTGGAAAGTTCCTCGGCAACATGAGTTGCTGAAGGGGACCCCATCAAGGTTGCGTCGTTACTGGCTGAGGATGCAACAACAGAATGCGCCTCAATGGATTTAGGGTGGTTTTCTGCCTTTTGTACAGCAGATGCTGCTAATCTGACAAGTGCCTCCTGGAAAGAAGTGGGTGTGTCAGAGCAGGGTTCAGTTTTAATTTGCTTAGTTGGACTCTTGGAGGGGATAGTCTGTGAGGTAGGGGCAGGAGAGGAATTACAGGGCTTGTTATGTCCTGAGAGGTTTGTAGCAATAGTACAGGAGACTGGTTCTTGTTTAAGGCCAAGGGAACCTGAAGCTGAGGGAAGTGTGACAGATGATGTGGCGGAAATTTGAGAAAGTTGTCCTGATCCTTGAGGAGACGAAAGGACAAGAAAGACAGAGGAAGAGGAAGACTGGCTGTTTTGAGCAAGGGCCAAAGGTAGTGACAGGGCCATGACCCCAGGATTACCATTAGTCGTTGTTGATGACAGTGTCTGAAGTTGAGACTGCGGGAGAAGAAGAATGGGAGTGTTTGATCCATTATTATTAGCCATGATCTGAAGAGGAATGGAAGGCAAGTTAGATATAACAGGCAAGGTTGTTGAATGAGCCTCAGCAGAAGAGTCAGGCAAAGATGTCCTCTCTACCTTTAAGGACTCAAGTGAGGTTTGTAGTGAAATATTAGGAGAGGACTCTCCTAAAGACAGATCTAGGAGAGGCATCTCTTGAGCAGGGTCAGCAACTCTGTCGATCACGGTTGCCTCATCCTCAAACTGTGCAAACGCCGCACCCATTTGCTCGTCCTTTGGCATCTCGGAAGGATCTATCTGGGGAACCTTCTGACCGTCTGGAGTGAGAGTGTAGGGAATGCCTTGGTCGTCTATGAGCAGTGTATCCTTGGGATCAAGAGACGAAAAGCTGGTGCCAGGAGGAGACGGTATGGCTATATGAGAAACAGAATGCTGATCCCAATCTTCTAAGCGAAAACTGCTTGTATGATCATCGCTTCTTGAGGAAAGCCAGCATTCCTCCTCATCCTCATCTTGTTCTACTTCTATATGTGGCGTTTCATCCTCAATCTCATCTACCTCCATTAGTAACGACCCCTCAAATCCAGAATCTAGAACCCACTTACACTTCTCTTTATCCCTGACCTTCTTTTTTGGCAGGCTTAAATCTAATGCTTCACACACCTCTTCCAGCGCTATTACTTGTGTAGCACAAGTCAGAGCTTCATGCACTGCTAAATCAAATCCCTTCTGTCTTTCAGAAAATGGGATTTGGCTTTTACAGTCAGCTTGGTTGCAATCTTGACCGAATTCTGGTCTTTTTGTGTCTTCAGTTTTTCCCAGCACCTTGCAGTTTTTACTTCTCCCATGAGCAGATTCATTCGCAGAGTCAATAATATGAGCAAAGTCCTGCATCTTGACCTCCTCTTTGGTAATGTGACTGGATCCTTCATCAGATCCTTTGCTACTAGAAGAACACCTTTTTAGGGGGGATTGTCGTTGAACTTTCACTGGTGAATCACTGAATGAGAGGTTGGAATTTAAGTGCATCGCTTTGGTAACTGGTTCGTTCGTTCCGACCAAAGTGTCCTCAGACATGACGTTGGGTGTTAACTGTGACACTATTGGTACAGAGTCTAGTTCGGTTTTTGGAGATGTAGTACCGTTCATGACAGCATGACCTGACTGAACAGTGTTTGGGTGAAATCTTGCTGTAACAGCGGTCAATGCTCACTTCATCCAGCTCTTCAGATACCCCTGAGATGGAGGATGACCCCTAATTTGGAGGATTTGGTCTTCAGGTTCAAATTCCATTGAGAATTTGACTTAACTTGCTTCAGTCGGCTCTGGGTCTTTGATTGCTGTATGGGTGAGAAGGTCCTGACCAATCTCCTCTGATGGTTATACCATGAGTGTCCCAACTTCGGGTTTTGGCTCACCAGAGGAGAAGTGACGTCACTCAATGTTTGCTGAAGTGGTCAGTTTATGACTACCTGAGAAACTGCAAAAGGATTTCTTCCAAAGCCTCTTGTACCAGCGATGCAAACAGAACCATTTCTGGAGGTGATGCAGATGTTTGTCTCCATCCATGTTATGGCTGCTGTTCTGGGACATTAATCTGGAGACAGACAAAGAATGGCAGACTTGAAGAAACTATTTGTGGTGCAATGATAACAAATGATAAATGTGCACAATTAATCTGGAATCGTCCAGATTAATGTAAACATAAGACAGAGCGATATATCGATATTTATACCTATATCGGGATATGAACAGAACGGGGACATTAATCTGGAAAAGACAAAGACAAAATATATAGCGATATGATTTTGTTTGTCCAGCTCTGGCTGCAGGCAAGCAGCATGTCCAGGGATTCAAACCACCAATCCACTGCACTGAATTTTACACTGTTCAAATCACTACTGACCGCTGACATTCAGAACTGTTCTGACCGATTAGCTTTCACAGGTTTCAACATGTACGAAATAAACGCACAAATCCAGACGGGATGGGACGTTAGAGCCCGGAACACGCCGCAGTGGTAAACGATGTCATTTAGTTTGGGCCGTTGCTCTTGATTCAAATAACCTTTAAACGACCAATCAGCAATGCTGCTGAGAGCTCCAGGAAACAGCTGAATACAAAACAGCTCCAGAGCGGCACCCTGTCCTGCTTACAAAGAGCTTTTTCCAGTGACTGATCAGAGACGGGGTGACCCACTGAGTCACCCTTAATCCATATTTCACATTTTAAATGTTTACACTGCGTGGACAAAAGTATTTGGACACGTACTCGCTCATTGGGTCTCTGGAAAAACAACTATTCGACTAATCCTACCAGAGTTTGCAGTGATGTCGGGTGGTCACCACCCCACCTCACCCCCAACGCTCTAATCATCCCAAAAGTACTGTATGGAGCTCCATCATTCCAGAGAACACAGTTCCACTGCTCCACAGCTCAATGCTGGGGGGCTTTACACCCTCTAGTCCACGTCTGGCATGGAGACAATAGAGCCATGTTTGTTTATCTGCTCCAGAGAGTCCTATTCTATTGGCAGTACTTCTCTACAGAGATTAGAGAATGTGTGTGCATTTGCACATCTGTGTCAGCAACGGCTGTGGCTGAATGTGTTCATTAGAAGGGGTGTCCATAAGTATTTGGTCATCTTTGGGCACATTTCGTTGAATTCCACTGAACGGTAAGGCTTTCCACTTCTCCCATAAAGCTGCCGTTTTGGAGACGTGAGGTTTTGGGAGACGATGATGCACAACATGAGGAACGAGCCTGAAGCATTCGCTGTTATGAGGCTTTACCTCAGCGAGTGAGGTCAGACGTCTGCTCCAAAGCCATTACAGGGCGTCACATCATCGTCTGTACCTCAGCAGGCTGGTCACGACGGGATTCACATGGCACGCTCTTCCTCACACCTCTACAAAAACACAAAGAACAACGGTGGACATGATTACGAAACACCTGGACTGTGCAAAAAGGTCAGCTCGACAAGCTGAGGGTGGGAACCTGTGGTCCTGGACTCCTGCACAGGTTTGTGCTCCCCCTGCTCACCTGGTTAAGGCGGGGGACTCAGTAACCTGGGCATGAAGCTGGCACTCCAGGACCAGGGTTGCCTACCCCTGAACTACGCCGCTCGTGGGTCGGGAAGACCATTAGTGGTCCATCCTCAGGGACGGAAGTATTTCACAGAGGGCAGGTAACCGATGATCGTATTTCAGCATACGATTTAATTACTGAAGCGTGAAACATAAAAAGTGAAACATAAAAAGTGAAACATAAACGCTGTTTATTTTTCCATGAAAGCTGCACCTTCAGGGTTCAAAGGTTGTTTTGGGGTCATTTTTGACCCGACGGTTATAAAGTCATTTACATTCCATGGTAACCGAGTCTCTGCTGCAGCTGTGAAAGCCACACCTGAGGCTTTAAAAGGGGGGTTTAGAGAAGGCAGGTCATTTTTGAGGGTCAAATGATATCAGTTTGAGACAATGCAGCCACGGGAACCTGATGAAGACAGCTGGTGCAGCGGACATGCAGATGTCTCTTAATTAAGAAGGATGAAGGCACTGCAAGCAATCGTCCACAAGTAAAACCCAGACTACGACAGACATGAGATTCTCGACGCGGGACACATTCAGACAAAATTAAAGACATAACTACACGAGTCGTCTGATATCAGTAAGGTATCGTTCCTGCTTGTGGTTGTGAGGGACATTTAGGACAGATGTTTTTACCAAGACGTGCGTATTTAAGATGTTCAGAGCGAAATTAAGACCGTCAGGTGGACAACGAGAACTGTCGATTTGTACTAGGTGAAATACCCTATAGTACTATAAACACCACGTAAATGACTGTAACTCTTTACATCCAAGCAGTTACATCGTAACTGTGATGCAGGTTACCATCTGCGTACAATTTATTCCCAGTATAGAGTGCGAGTGGGGGGTTGTGTGGAACTGGTTCGGTTCCGGATGGACGACGTTCTACAGTGTACAGTCCTGTTCAGGTTATATCGTAGAAACATTGTAATTAAAGTTTATTATTTTAATATACACCCCGCTGTGTTTCTGCTGTTACACAAACACTGATACGTTACACTCTGTTCAAAATGTAGCGCTGTATAACTTAACAACCGTACTATAGTGTTCTGCGTTGTTACCACGTTCATGATTTGTTACATTTATTAAGTGCAAATTTGTTAAATTTTAAATGAATCCAGAGGAAAATTACAATAAAACAAAGGTTGTTGATTTGAAACAGTACAGGAATATTACGGAACCCAATATTACACGGTATTATAAACAACCAGGCTTAAGACGTGGATTGTTTCAGGGCTGAGTATTTAAGATGGTTCTTTATAGTCAAGAAACCAATCACAGGGTGTGGTTTATTACAGTGTTCCTTCCGTACAACAGCACTACAGCAACACTGATCAGCCATAACATTAAAACCACGTGCTTTACATGGTGCAGGCTCTGCTTGTGCCGTCCAATCAGCGATGACCCGTGGAGACGTGGACCAATCGGTGGTATCAGTCACAGTTTAAATGTTACGGCTGATCAGTGTATAATCATCTTTTTAATCTCACCGAAGTCAGTTTATGAAGTTAAAGGATGAAACACAATGACACACAAACGCTGTTTCAGCTTCTCGCTAATTTTCCACCTTTTCGTGAAAATAATCTACAATGTTAAAATATTTTTGGATCACAGGGAACGTCTCGCATCCCAGCAGCCTTAAAACAATTTAGAAAAATAACGTAATTACAATTTACGCAGAGAACCGCACGCCATCGTTCAGTGTAAATTATTCGCCCAAACTTTTTTTTGTTTTCCGGTGAATCGTTTTCGTTGCGGAATACTCGCAGCATCCCGAGAAAAGTTTTATTTCCAAGTGGTTTGGAGCATTCCCATTGGTCCGTCCCTTGGGAGAGTCTGACATGGTGTACTGACCTGTGAAGGTACAATGTTACGAAGGTAACCGTGACGATGTATAACCGTATAGCGATTATTATTCCTTTACGTTGATTAATCATTATAATACATTACTGCCCTTCCACGTAGACGAGGACGTCCAGCACGATCCACCTGACCAACCCAGTTGACCAGGACGACCAGCTTCACGCTCACAGAGCAGGGTGGTCTCTAATGAGAATGCACTCCGCTTTACTGGTCAACCAGCTGGTACACCAGTATACGATGTGTTTCAAACCATGTGACCAGCTTTTCAACCACCCTGACCATCGACATCCTGTGACCGGTTTGTAACAGCTGTCCATCACCACCCGGCTCTGCTGGGGGTCAGAGGGTCCCGGTGGGCTTCGGTCCGTCCCACTTTCACTTCTTTATGTTCCATCACTCCCTGGGAGTGGGGACAACAGGGGGGGGGGGCAGGTGGGTAAGGGCAGGTGGGAGGGGGTGAGACAACAGGGGGGGCAGCAGGTGGGTATGGGGGGCGGGGGATAGAAGCTGCGGGGGCGGGGATAGGAGGCGAGGGCGGGGACCGAGGGGATAGGAGGGGAAAGAGGGGGGGGGGGAGGAGTGAGGGAGGGGTGCAGAGATGGACGCCCACATGCGGAGTCGAAGGTCTGACGGAGGTGAAGGACAGGATAGGGCCGCTTGACCTGAGTCCTCCCGCGCGCTCCCAGCAGCGCTTCGCTCCTGCACTGGCTCATGCTGCATGGGAGCCTGGGCACAAGCAGCTCAGGACTCGAACCTGTGACTGCCACATTTCCTCACCACGGTGACAAACACACACACACACACTCACACACACACACACACACACACTCTCTCTCTCCCAAACACACTCACACACTCCGGTAGCGCGTTAATACTCAGTATGAAAGCGTTCTCACCCCGACAGACAGACAGACACAGACAAAGGCTAAGCGAACCTGCTCGCGCACTTCCGGAACACCAAATCTGAATTTAATGAGGGGCGGAGCCAGAGTAGGGCAAGTCAGGGGGCCATTTATATATATATATATATATATATATATATATATATATATATATATATATATATATACATACAATTACATATATATTTATATATATACATATAATGAATTGCATATGTAATTGTATAGTATGTGTGTGTATATATACAGTATATATATACTTACATTATACTTTACATAACACATACATACAATTCATTATATAGAGTTTTATAGATATAATTGTGTATATATGGGATGAATTGCATATGTACTGAGTGTATATAATTACATATGCAGTCTGAGTATATCATACCTCAAGATATTTCCAGCACTTATTACAATCTCAGATGATTTATTCCATATTTATTCAATACAATCAAGTGTGCCCTGTTGTGTTTACACTGTGTGAGTTCTGCTACACACAATTTCCCTGTTTACAACAATGTTCTGTACCAATCTGCATACTGCCACCACGCTATAACATTATAAACTAATTTCCAGGGTAATGGAATGACAGATGATCTGGTTCTAGGTTCTCCTGTGGAGGAGAGGGGGGCTTGCAGTGGATGTCAGGTCTTCGTTGATGTTGAAGCAGGAAAACGGACAAGAACCAAATCAGATGTTCTATTAATAACTGGGTCAGAACATCTCCAGAACATCAGGTCCGCGGGAGTGTTCCCAGTATGCACTGCTCAGTAGTTACCAAATGTGGTCCAAGGAAGGAGAACCAGTGATGGGGTCATGGGTGCTCACTGAAGCTCATGGAGGTCCCATGTCACCACTTACTGGACTTAAATGATCTGCTCTAACATCCGGGTACCAGGGCACCTTTCAGAGGTTCTAAGTGGAGCTACGTACAATATTTGCAGGTGGTTTTACGTTATGGCTGATTGCGGTTGGACCCTACGATGGAACATCAGCTAAATAAAACATTTATTTTTAAATAAGCAGAAATAACAACAAAAACCACAGAATAAATCGTATATAGCTCAACAACGGAAGAACAGTTTACAGCACGAATCGTAACAGAAGAGTAATCCCAACATCACAATTATGTAAGGCACTCGCCAGCATAAACCATCACAATGCGAAACATCCGCCGCTAAAGCATGAGGAATAAGGACTGTAACAGAACCTTGTCAGTGCGATATGAAGCGTAAAGGAAGGTTGACCTCCCTCATGGGTAACACAGGACAAAATAACGGAAACACTACATTAGCTGCTTCAATACTAATACAAACAGAATTGCAGAGTGGACAAAATAATGGAAACACTGTTAGCTCACGTAAATTCTAACACAAGTAGGTACAGAATACAAAACACCACACGGGCCCCTGTGGCTCACTCATGGGCCAAAATAACAGAAATGATCATATTGGCCCCTGTCATAGTGAAACAGCAGTACAGGGTGGTTAGAATAACAGAAACCCTTGAAGAAGCCTACAAGTCTTTCTTGTGGGTTTCACATTTGTCCAGTCCGCATTGCTGCTGTTAGTATTACAGGCCCAGTGCGTATTTCATGAGGCGTTTCCAGTATTCTGTCCATCCAGCGTATGATGAAAGCAGCCTGTCCTGTACGTTCCCGCTGAAAGTGTCCAGCCTGGGAGACGTGGGGGGTCCTTCAATGGTTAATCAATGTGAATCATGAGAATCGGAACTCGTGGAAGTTCGAATATTAGGTTATCTGTCTGACCCGGAGCGGCCAGTATCCTAAACGAGTCAGTGTCGTTCCTGCTGTTTACACGACCTAGAACCAGATCGAGAACATCTTCACTGCTGTCCGGCCTCCAGGTCAGCGGGGTCACACGGATCGATCTCGGACACCAGCCGGTGAGGGTAGAGTTTGTACTGAACCAGGTGGGGGTCTGCAGAGACAGAGGGGTTATATAAGTGTGACAGTTCACTGCTTCTACTCATTTCTATATCAATTCTATAGAACAGTGTTCATACTTAATACGAATAATAACAACACTCATAAGGTCACATGTTTATATGTGTTTATATAGACCAAATGGTGTGTGTGTGTGTGTGTGTGTGTGTGTGTGTGTGTGTGTGTGTGTGTGTGGTGTGTGTGTGACTAACCCAGGTAGCAGCTGGGTGCAGTGAGTTGCCCATCAAAGCACGAGGCCGTGGCGGTGTAGCTGCAGTGTTTTTGTTGGTGTTTACAGAAGAATGTTACTTCTTCTCCATGAGCTACCATCCCATCAGTCAAATCATAGGGCCAACGCTTAGCCCCGCCCACTAGCACTCTGCTGCGCTGTGCTGGGATTGGACAACGGGCTGAGAAGAGAGTTAGAGAAACAACACTTCAATATTGAATTAGTCAGTATCTACTATGAATTATTCAGTATCTACTATGAATTATTCAGTATCCACTGTGAATTATTCAGTATCCACTGTGAATTATTCAGTATCTACTATGAATTATTCAGTATCTACTATGAATTATTCAGTATCCACTATGAATTATTCAGTATCCACTGCGAATAAATAACGATGAAAGGTCACTAAAGGTCACTCCGTACCTCGGCAGAAAGGTACCGTACTCCATGTGCCATTTGACTGACAGGTGACTTGGTTCGGCCCATCCAGCACGTAGGTTTTCTTGCAGAGGTAGTAGATGGTGTCGCCCACGTGGTATTCAGATTTCTGGACAGCCACCAAGTAGCCTCGATCAACTTCCAATGGTGGCGGGCAGAAGACACCTAAGGGACAAACGCAGTGCACTCTTAAACATAAGGGTCCCGAAGGGTGGAGAGATGCACCTTTTCACACTGGTGTAAGTCCCGCCTGCCAATCAGAACTCCTCAGGTGTGCTTGGGCAGGAAAAGCACAAACCTCTGCAGGAATCCTGGCCTCCAGGACCACGATAGACCACCCCTGCACTGAGACATACAGGAAGCTCAGATCGTGTCCTGTAAAAGGACGGTTATGCTTTCCTTCGGACTTACAAACAAGACTCTAAAGCACATCTGACTTTATACCAACTGATGTTGTGATTTTTATTGACCACCAGATGGTACAAGAAGACCACAGTACTGTGTGATGTTGAAGTCATCCAGCAGAGGGCGGTGTAATCAAGGTAGAGTCTTAAACTCTGTCTCCAACACCTCCACATCTGTAGGGTGTTGAAGGGGTGGGCAGAAAGACAATGTAATATAAAGAACACCACCGTTTGAAGTGTTTGAAGATCGGCAATATTATACTGATGATAGTATTTTACCATCATATTTTATTATTTTATATCAAAAATGATTAATTATCCATTAAATGCCACATCAGTGCCATGTGTTCTCCCTCAACCTCGTGTTGGCCAACAATGGTCACGTACACAACTGTTAGAAAGATGCTGCTGGAGTGTTTAAACGTCCTGTGAGCACTGATGAAGGACTAGAGGACGACCAACACAAACTGTGCAGAAACAGATGAGCTTCTGTCTCTGACTTTACATCTACAAGGTGGAGACACTCGGTAGGAGTGTCTAATAGAGTGGACAGTGAGTGGACACAGTGTTTAAACTCTCCAGCAGCACTGCTGCGTCTGATCCACTCGTACCAGCAACACACACTAACACACCACCACCATGTCAGTGTGACTGCAGTGCTGAGAATGACCCACCACCCACATCATATCTGCTCTGTGGTGGTTCTGTGGGGTCCTGATCGTTGAACAGTACAGCATTTACATATCCTACACTGTAATGATGTTATATTCTTCACATAGTGCCTAAACACACACACACACACACACACACAACATCCTCCCCTCCTACATGGCCTCCCACACAGTCTTCAGCTCTCACTCTCTCTACACTCTCATTTACATACGCACTCCGGTTTCTGACAGGTCCGTTTCTCTGCATGTTCCACACATTCAAACTCATCTCTTACCCTATTTCTATTTTCCAAAACATTATGACCACCTGCCTGCCCTTAGATATGTAAATGAGCTCTGCTCTGATTGTTTGCCCTGTATTGTCCATCATACAGAAGGCAGAATGTGTGTGTGGAGGCACCGTGGTCAACACCAAGATCAACGGTTTGTTCTTGTCACACATCACATGTCCAGAAGGTCTGTTGTCATGGTGTGGGTGCTCTATTCCAACAGGACGATCTCGTCTTGAAGACACAGATACTACGCCGTGGACGGTCTCATCTCCAGACCTGTCCCCGATTGAAAATGTGTGGACGCTATTGGACGCTCTATCAACACCCCTACCACACCATCTGCAGAACTGAGTGAGAACATTCAAGCTGCATGGGATGGATCATCACAGGACACCATTAGGAACCTCTACACCTCCATGCAGGGACGTCTGGCGTGTTGCGTTAAACCCGACGCCGTCCTGAGAGACACCACTTCTGTATGAGTAGATCAATAAATATTGATCAGATCAGACTACAGTTATCATCGTAACCTTTATCTTCCTTCACAACAGAACTGCAATCCCACACGTCCTTCTGGGGGACACTGTTCTTATGTTGATGAGTTTATAGCTTTAACTTGGTGACTTTAATGAAGAACCCATTAAAGGTTCTTCCAGCTCTCAGATCTTCTTCACTAACCAAAAGTGATTCTTCTGCAGCATCTTCTAAGAGTCTGAAACTGATTGGACGATGGAACAGCCCATCATGACATAATCTCATTCATGGGACATTAATTGGTTTGTTGTTCCTCTTAGTGTTCTTGTGAGGTTCTCTTGGTGTGTTCTCCACTCAGGTGAACCACATGGAGTGCAATAATTTTTGCCATTTAATACATACATACACACACACACACACACTTACGTTGACAGATGGGGTGAGGGTAACGCCACGTCTGGTTCTCAAGACAGACATTGTCAGAGTTCCCAAGCAGCACGGTTCTTCGAAGGGAGGGAGGAAACAGACAGACAGACTGAGAACACTGAAAGGCTACTTACTGTACCCCCGCCCCCCCGTCTCTGTCCGTGTGTGTGTGTGTGTGTGTGTGTGTGTGTGTGTGTGTGTGTGTGTGTGTGTGTGTGTCTCACCCTCCGGTACACTGGTACTGGACAGAGGTTCCCAGCTCAGCACTGCCCCGCACCACCAGCAGCTCATCATCAGGCAGAGCACACGAACCCCTAGTCTCTGAAACCACCTTCACCTCACCACTGCCCACTGAGAGAGAGAGAGAGAGAGAGAGAGAGAGAGAGAGAGAAAGAGAGAGAGAGATACTGTGGCAACTGATAGACATCTAAACAGAGAAAAGTTTGCGGACACCCTTCCTAATGAACCTTTTCAACTTTAAGCTGCACTTGTTGCTGACACAGATGTGCAAATGCACACACAGCTTGTCTAGTCCCTGTAGAGAAGTACTGCCATTAGAATAGGACTCTCTAGAGCAGATAAACAAACATGACTCTATTGTCTCCATGTCTAATAATGTGTAGAGTTGGGGATAAGGTGACCATCCTGACCTCACTAATGCTCTTGTCATTAAATGCAATCAAATTCTGACAACAATGTTCCAGAATCTAGTAGAAAGTCTTCCCTGGACAGTAGAGACAGTTACTCCAACAAAAAAAAATCCATGTTAGTTTGACATCAAACTGTTGAATTTCAGTTGGAAAGCAAAGTCAGATATCCATCAAAGATCTACATTGGGATACAACAAGCGTGAACATTGGGCAGATGCTGAATTTTGGCTGGACAGCAAATTTTGATATCCATCTGAGACCAGTGGTGGGTTTACTCAACCTCCAACACTTGACAGATCTTGGATTTTGGCTGGATGACAAACTTGGATATCTGGCAGAAGTCTGTGTTGGGTTGGATCTCCATCAAAAGCAATACTGGGATAACATCAATCTCCACGATTGGACAGACATTGAATTGTGGCTGGAAAGCAAAGTGAGCTGTCCATCACACACACCAGTGGTGGGTTTACATCAAGCTCCTACTCTGGACAGATGTTGAAGGTTGGTTGGACGTTAAAGCTGGATATCTATCGAAACCCATGCTTTTACATCAAGATCTAACATTGGACAGATGTTGAATCATGGTTGGACAACAGCCAGATATTCCACCAATAAGCAATGTTGGGTTGACCTCAAGCTCCAGCGTTAGATAAATGTTTAATTTTGGTTACCTCATGACTAAATGTCAGGATTCAACGTTAGTACAACCAATAAAATATCAACGTCAGCTGTTGTCAAATTGACATTGGCATTAGACGTTGTCCTAATGTTGGAATTTTACTACCCAGTGTCCTGACCTACATTCAACCAGACAGCACTGGACCATGGGGTTCTCTGGTGTTGGTACCTTTGGGATGAGCTGGAGTGAGCTGACCTCACTGTCGCTCTCACTGTGCTGTATGCAATCAAATCCTCTTCACAGCAATGTCTCAATAGTCGGTATAAAGCCTTCTCGGAAGAGTAGCGATAAGGAGAGCTGTTATGGCCGTGAAGGAGGACAGATTCCCTAATAGTACCCTTGTCTGAGTAGGCGTGGAGAACCTTTTTGGTACACAGTGTGAGAGCGAGAGAGCGAGCGCGACTGTTGGGAATGTGCTGTAGTGAGTTATTTAGGGTTTGGCAGTTGGGAAGCGGATAGGTGAAAGACGTGTTTCCCTTCAAGAACAGGACGAGGGGGGATTGTGTGCACAGGAGGGCTGGCGATGGTGGGCAGATGGGTGAGTGAGTGGGCGAGCGTGTGTAGGTGGGACGCAGCACAGATGAATAGGACGAGTGTGCGGTTCTCCGGTTTAAACGCTGCAGCCTCGGATCATCCATCTGCTCTGATCTGTTCACACATTCCACTGACTCAGATCTGACAGCCTCTAATGTGTGTGGGTGACTTACTGGTGAGACTGGTGGAGAAAGAGAGGGGGAATCTAACACATTTACACTGTGTGTATTCCATGATCCAGTGTGTGTGTGTGTATGGTACAGTAGGTGATCAGATTCTTGATTCTGAAAGACATCGAATATATCACTGCATGGGCAAAAGTTTTGGGACACCCACTCATTTTCTGCTGTAATCACTTTCTACTAGATTCTGGAACATTGCTGTGAGGATTTGATGGCATTCAGCCATAAGATCAGTTGGGAGGTCAGGATTTTGGATGATCACCACTCCACCTGATCCCCAACTCATGCCAAAAGCTCCATCATTCTAGAGGACACCGTTCTGCTTTGGGTGGAGGCACTCCATCTATTGATGCACAGTGTGTATCCATCCTCTAGACTTTCATCGGGGGTCAGTTTCTGAACTCAGGGCTGCTTTCAGTGGGATATTTTTGGGTGGTGGACCCTCACTCAATCCAGCAGTGACACTGACGTGTTTAAAAGACCCCAACTGCACCAAAACAGAATAATCAGTGGTGGTTCTGCAGTCAGGGGGTACTCTGAACTGTTTGAGATCACACCTGCAGCACAGCTGCTGGTATACTTTCCGTACCTGTGCATACAGGTTCATCGCCGCTCCACTGCCGGTCGCCCTGGCAACGGCGAATGATGGCATCCACACCGTCAGCCATGGTGTAGCCTGAATGGCAGCGGACCTCCAGCAGAGCCGAGAATGAGGGAGCTGGAGAAAGGAGTGTCACGCTGAAGTTCTTGGCCGAAGGAAGAGGCCACGGACACGTCCGACCTGTTCAGATAGAGCATCCGTTTATGATGGGGGTCCCGACAATTTTAGAAAATGAGTCAAACTGATCAAATCAGATCAAAGCAACTGAAAATGAAGCTGCTCTGTCTCGCCGATTTTCTCCAGAAGGAGGCACTGTTGTGCTGTATGTGAAGTGAGGCAGCAGCAGGGTTGTTATGAGGTTTTATTAGCTCCAGCTGAGAATCATTAGTGGTCAGTAATCCAAGCTCCAAACTCAGTTTTAACACCTCGTAATCCCCCAAACAGAGCTGCTGGACCCAGTCTGGAATTTTTAGGAGCAGTGAACATTATATGAGGAGGTGGAATTCTGTGGAATTCCTTTCTGCCAGTCTGAGCACCGCATCTTGCCTTTATATGAATCGAAGATCAATTTGAATGGATGAATGATTTGAGAGTCATAACTGGTCATTAATAAGAAATATGGGAGTGTCCTAAATTGTCCTCTCAAAAATGATGTCTAAAAGACATTTCATCAGTGTGTGTGTTTAGACAGAGGTGTTCGTGGAGGGTCCCGACTTTTTCTCATGACTTTAGCACTTATGCAAGTGTTATGAATGTTTTATGTGCAGACCTTAAAATAATATTAGCCAGTGTTATGACCTCTTACGTAACATTTACTGCAAAATGTTTATGGATACAAGCCCTTGTGTTATGATTTTAATGGAGTCTGACCTGGGGCCACGCAGCTGAGTCCACACGGCCCGTCACACAGACACTGGCGCTTATTGGCACAGTCCTTGTCCTGCTGGCACTTTTTAGGGCATGTTCTTCTCCGCTCGTTACCCAGAATCCTATCTGGGCACTGTTCGATCACCTCCGCTACAGAACAGACACAAAAACACACAAAACATCACGGTCAGAAGAAAACCTTCCATCTCCTGAACAATCATTTTACAGGAGAATGCACATCCTTGAAAGGACTTGTAACATTGTGAGGGGGTCCCCCCACCTTCGGTTTCACAGTCCACCAACCAGGATCGTCCAGCCGACTGCGTCCTGTGAGCACTGATGACGGACTAGAGGACGACCAACACAAACGGTGCAGAAGCAGATGAGCTTCTGTCTCTGACTTTACATCTACAAGGTGGAGACACTCGGTAGGAGTGTCTAATAGAGTGGACAGTGAGTGGACACAGTGTTTAAACACTGAATGCAATGTATGCATTCAGCTACTTTAAGATGCACTCATTGCTGACAAAGATGTGCAAATGCAAACACAGAAGTCCTGCCAATAGAATAAGACTCTCTGGAGCAGATAAACAAATGTGAACCCATTGGTGTGGACTAGAGGGGTATAAAGACCCCCAGCATTGAGCTGTGGAGCAGTGGAACCGTGGAGCTCCATCCAGTACTTTTGGGATCTAGTAGAAAGTCGTCCCTGGACAGCAAGAAGAGTAAGATAAACTCTTTTTAATTCCCTTGATTTCAGAACAAATGAACAGGCGTCTCAATACTTTTGTCCACATAGAAAAATTTGTCCAATCAGAAAAAAGTTGTATAGGTTGAACTGAAGAAGCATTTCGGACGGTGAGGGTAACGTTCTTCTCTGGATAAACAGTTGGTCCAGCAGAGCAGTGATGAGAAGAGAATGTGAAGAATCCAGAGGCTGTGGTGAGGAATGTTCTCCAGTTTGTCCCATTCAGTGGGGAAAGGTGGACAGTGTGCTACAGAAAGGCCTGACTGAACACATTGCTCAACATTTGCATGAATGACGTGCAGGTATCCCACTGTAATCTGTGCTCCCTGAGCGTCTCGGTCTGAACCCGGACACGAGTGCGTAACTCCAACCTTCTGACTCAGAGGCTGATCAACATATTCAAGGATGGGGGTGTGGGCTTCGGGGCTCTGGGTCAAAACGTGACGTTCCTCTAGGAATCACACGTTAACACATGTCAGCTACATCAAACACACACACACACACGGGTTTCTAAGCAGGTGTTGGGGAGGGCTCTGGAATTAGTATACCTTATATAGGTTCTGTTAGAAGGTTGGAGTAGCTGAACCTTTTTTTTAGTACTTGTTTAGAGGTTTATTTAAAATAAACATTCATAGTAGATACTGAATAATTCATAGTAGATACTGAATAATTCATAGTAGATACTGAATAATTCATTGTAGATACTGAATAACTCATAGAAGATACTGAATAATTCATAGTAGATACTGAATAACTCATGAATTCTGAATAATTCATGGTGGATGGAGGATAAATCATAGTAGACACTGAATATTTCATGTTACACCAGCTCAGTTACTCCAATGGTCCTGTTGCCCCGCTGATCTGCATTTTTTAGTGGATTCCCTGCTTTAACCCTGCAGCTCTGAAAGGACATGTAAATGAGCTGATCAGTTGGACATGTCCTCAAATATGCTGGGCGTGGGGGCACCAGGGCACTCATTCCTTCACTGTTACTTCTGAAACCAAGAGGATTAAAGAGTGGATCCTGCTTTTGGTGGAGTGACTGTCTCTACTGAAGACGTTCTACTAGATTTGATTGGAGTCCTATTCTATTGGCAGTACTTCTCTACGGGGACTGGGCATGCTGTGTGTGCAGTTGCACATCTGTGTCAGCAATGGGTGCAACTAAAAGTAGCTGCATGCACTCATTAGTCGGGGTGTCCACAAACATTTGGACATAGAGTGCAGATGCTGAATAATTCATAGTGGTTACTCTTAACGCTTTCATTTTCTTACTTTTTTTCTATGCATGCTTCCTCTCTCTCTCTCTCTCTCTCTCTCTCTCTCTCTCACACACACACACACACACACACACACACACACACACACAGTGTGCACTCACCTGGTGGCTGGGCCAGGCTGCTGATGGTCCACACATTCAGAAGAAGAAGAAGGAGTAGAGTCTTCTCCATTATTCACTTCTGCTCACTGGAGACCTAATGAGGGAGTCCAGGAGAACGGGGGGCTATAAAGATTTGGGGTGGGGGGGAGGGTATGGTGATGGGGTGATTGAGAGGGAGGAGTGGAGCAGAGGCTACATGCAGACACACACACACACACACACACACACACACACACACACACACACACACACACACACACACACATCTGGTTTGTGTTTTCAACTCTGGGTAAAAATTCTCTTAAAAAGACCTTTCACCCAAATCTCTTAATGCGTGAGCACAGGCACTCACACCCTCACACACACACACACACACACACACACACACACACACACACACACAATCCATAGACCAGGTCTTCAATCAGGACACTGCCTGACCAAGGCCTGTCCTGTAGTGTGACTGTAGCTGTCCTGCTGGGTTACTCTAACGGAGGGTCAGCGTGCGGCCGGTTTGATTGATGGATTGATTGTGATTGAAATCCCACTGATAGTCCAGGCTGAAAGGTCACAACCCAGGTGGTCTTACACTAATACTAACCCTAATATTAAACTTACCATCCACCTAAAACCCAATCCTAATCCTAATCCTACACCTAATCTTAACTTCAGCTCAAAGTCTCTGTGTTCTTGTAGGACAAATCATTTTGAGACACATGAGGAAAAGAACACAACGTAATACAACACACACACACACACACACACACACACACACACTCGGGTGGACAAAGAGACACCAGCTAAACCAACAGTCTTAACTGTTCAGTCAAAGTTCAGTTCCAGAAGGTCCACTGATCAGCTTTCACACCCCAGTGATGAATGTCGCACCTTCTGAGAGACCCCCCACTCAACCTCCCACCACTTCATGTTGCTCACGTTGGTGCCAACAAGCTTGATTATTCTTTATTTAAACCCTGGTTTCCCATCATAACTCAGGTGAACGTCGTAGAGAAACGTATCGGTTTCTTCTCAGTGGTGGTGAACACTGGACATACAGCCATTTCATTTACTATGCAAACCCACCGGAGATGCTACCACCACCATGTGTCTTCTGAGGCTTATATGGAATGATGATGATAGTAAAATTGTAGACAATCTGAAAAAAGGACAGTTTTTTGGGGGGAGACAACGCTCACCTCCGCTATTTTAATGATACAGTATATGGACAAAAGTATTGGGACACTTGCTCATTGTTTCTTCTGAAATGACGGGTATACAAAAGAGTTTATCCCGCTGGAGTAACTGGGTGCAGCTTAAAATAGCTGGATGCATTCTTTAGAAGGGATGTCCACAAACATTTGTCCATATATTGTACATTCTTGATGGGTAAATGGGTGATAGACTATTAAGCCAAAGGGAAACACAGTGCCCTCTGGAATGATTGGCCCTTGAGGAAAATAAGATTGTGTAAAAAGATGTCACTCGTGTTCCCCAGCTTCATCCTGCACTCCAGATGTTTAACCTCAGCGTGGTGTGAAAACGGGGAGTCGGGCTGCTACTGCGATTCAATTAAATACCAGGAAATTCTAGAAACATCTCACCATGTGTTAAAAGCAGAAGATGAAAGGAGGAGGACCTTCTACAACTGATTAATGATAAAAATCACACCTCCAAACCCACTGGACAACATTGAAAGTAGCAAGCCGAAGGTTTAGCTATGTTCTTCACCACTGATGGACTGTCCAGAGGGACAATTGGGCAAAATCCTGGTGGGCCACTATGGGTGTTGCCTGCTGAGACGGTGGACCACCCTTATAGAACTTCTAAGACTCTTAGCAGCCATAAAAAAGTGTTTAATGGTGTCCTAAGTACTGCTGACCACGCTGGGTGGCCAAACTTTTGCTTGCACTTAGATTGGGGGGGTTACATGCATTCAAGTTTTGACCAAAACATGAGGAACATGTGCTCTGAGTGAGGAAAGGATTTGTGCACAATTGATTTGCATCATCAGGTCACCCAGACCCAGGATCCATGCCAGCACATAGTTTGGAAGGAAGAAAAGTTTGAAGAACCATTGCCAGAAGAAAGCTTCTTTCTCATCAGGTCACACGCTTATGTGGAGAGTTTGCCAAGCATCTCTGGAACTTTGATTGACCAATACTGGAGATGGGTTTGCCACAGGAACACTGAAGTTCTGGGAAAGTCAAATGCACATTTGTCAAATGCTGGGGAACTCTGGAGACACAACAGCTCTGACCTGGTACGGCATGGACTCTGCAAGACCTCTGAATGTGTTCTGATCCTTTAAGTCCTGTAGTTGTGAGATGGGACCTCCATGAGAATCAAAGATGACTAAGGTGACCATTACTATGTTGCAAGTTGGTTGGCCTTTCATTTGGTAAGTACTGACCACTGCATATTGGGGACACCTGACAAGACCTGCCTGATGTTTTGGGACCGATTGCACTGGTTGACTAATGTAAGCAGCTTGATCACACTAGTCAAACCGTTTGACCAGCTTTATGACTGTTGGTCAGTTAGTCCAATAATAACATTCAATATACTGGTCAAAAGCTAAGTTTTATTTTCTTTATTTGGAAGTGCTGATGACCCAATGACTCTCCACCTATCCCATACAATGCTCCAGACACTAGAAGACCACCACTGCACTGGTTGTGACGTTGGGAGAGAGCGCCATCTACCTACCCAGAGAGAGCACGTCCAGTTTCACTCTCTCGGACTCCGGCTGCCGATGGCGAGCAGCATGACCCGGGATTCAAACCTGCGCTCCTCGGGTCATAATGCAGCATAGACCATTGGAAACCAGCTACCAGCAAAACAGCCTACAACAGGACTTTCAGCAGGAGGATTATGACTGGGTCCTAAGGCTTGTCTATCCTGGCAACTGTAACCATGGAGGATGGGTTCTATTCGGCTTATTCACCTACATCATCATCTTTAACCAAAACAAGGCTGTGGGACACAGAAATAGCGTTGGATCCCTTAATAGTGCAGAAAGTTGGGGTGTTGAGACGGGCAACGTTTCTTGCTTGTAAGGACAAAAAAAATCTCTGCCCCGCCCCCTCTCTCTGATCAGTCTGTATGCTGGTTGAGCATCAGCCCCGCCCCCTCTCTCTGATCAGTCTGTATGCTGGTTGAGCATCAGCCCCGCCCCCTCTCTCTGATCAGTCAGTCTGTATGCTGGTTGAGCATCAGCCCCGCCCCCTCTCTCTGATCAGTCAGTCTGTATGCAGGTTGATCATGTTCATGTGGACAGAGCAGTAAACATGCACTGGAAGCTGCTCTGGCCTTTAAACTAATTCAGTCGGAAACGAGTGAATTACTGAATTATTCAATTCATCACATAATGATTACGTAACGTTTGCGTATGTAGTGTAGTTAAGACGTATCTTGTAGTCATATGTGTATCATGTCAGTAGGTTACTCTGATCCTGAGTTATGAAGCCTAGAAAACATGTAACTCGGGTTCTAAGTTGAGTGATTGTTCTACAGTATTATTCAACCCTTATTTTGCTTCCACTGTTTGTGCTGAATATTTAGGATTGTACCCCCAGCCTCACTGGTTGTCAGCATGGCGGCTGATTGAATGAGGCCCGTTTCTGTTGGTGTAAAAAAGACAAGGAGAGCAAAACAAAGGAAGAACAGAAGTTTAATCATTATATTAAAAGTAATAACAATCAAAGAACAATCAGGATTGAAAGAAAACATTTTGAAGAAAGAAACGAACACTGAGATTCGGGAAGGGAAGAACCAAAGAACCGAAGACTACAGGGGAGTCGAAACGAGTCGGCCGACGCCGCTGGGGCGCCGGCGACCCTGAAGTTCAACAAAACTCAGCCGGTCTTTTAGGGCTCCTGACCGGTCAGTCTCTGAGAGTCCGACATGAGCTCCGGGAAAGCAGAGACGTAAAAACACATTTCCTGGGACTGGTTTGCATATACGAGTGGGCGACAACCTGCGAAAAAGGACAGCACAATTGTTCCCCCGAAAATGTCCACATGCAAACCCATTGTTTTTGTTTGTTTTTGTTTTTTGAAAAATCGAAAAAATACATATATATATCTGTGTACAATACAGACGATATTCTCTACACAATCAAGTTAAGGGCAATTCTTGCTATTCGTATCAATATAGTACAGATCTATGCTTTGCACAGCAAGGATAGTTTCTGCAAGAGGGTTCAAGTACACTAGGGAACTCAAACACTGTGGCCCCCCGTTCAGTGCTGGGGGTCGTAGGAGTTGTAGTCCTGGGAGCTGTAGTGTTAAGCCATGTGGGATGGGGGTAGGGGGGTAGGGAGAAAGAGGATGGACCTACATGTCTGTGTCTGTCTGTGTGTGCGTGTGTGTGTGTGTGTGTGTGTGTGTGTGTGTGCGTGTGCCAGAGTGTGTGTTCCAGTAACACAAGAATAGGAAAAGTGAGTACATGTGTAACGAAGACTCATCTCAACACTAGTCGCCACCATCAGTCCATGATTCAATGGAACGAGGAGAAGTAAGAAAAGGGGCTCATGCACAACTGAGTCGCTCTCTCTACACCATCCCATAATAATAAAAAAATGAAAAACAAAGACATGTCCTTGTCCTTTCCCTGCTTAAACTCCTTCAAATGTATGTGCAATACACGACAAGTGCTTGAATACATCCACATCGTTGTATATATATATTACAGCCGGTTCCCCCAGTCTAGATCCCTACAGCCAGTATTCATACTATGGTCATCTGTGATAAAGGGGAAGTCCATTCAATTTCCAAAATTGCGTTGGGTTGGGTGTGAAACCGTGCTTCACTGCAGAGGAACGTACAGCGCACATATACCTATTTAATTTACTATCCAAACCCACCAGTGAAGCTACCACCAGCCATAATATGATGACCTTTTTCTCCTCTCACTGTCCACTCTATCAGCTCCTCTGACCACACAGGAGCTCTTTGTGGTTCTATAAATCCAGACTGTAGTTCATCTGTTTCTCTGCAGACTTTCTTCTCCTCCTTTCACCCTGATCTTCAATGATCAGGACCCCACAGGACCACCACAGAGCAGCTATTATTCTCACGAGTTGTTGCACTCCCCAGTGTCGCTGCTGGACCGAGAACAGTCCAGCAACCAGAAACGTCCAGCCGGCAGCGTCCTGTGGGCAGCGTCCTGTGAGCACCGATGAAGGACTAGAGGACGACCAACACAAACTGTGCAGAAACAGATGAGCTTCTGTCTCTGACTTTACATCTACAAGGTGGAGACACTCGGTAGGAGTGTCTGATAGAGTGGACAGTGAGTGGACACAGGGTTTAAACACTCCAGCAGCACTGCTGCGTCTGATGCACTCGGCGATCACAATGTAATGGCTGATCGGCGTGTAGGCCCTCACACACTGAACGTGACTTTACAGTGTGGGATTGCGGTGCTACTGGAAAGGACGTTACAGGTTTTGAGGAACAATAAATAATGAGACGCTTGAACGTTGTGAATATAACGACTAACTTTGATGGCCACCTTTGACAGACAAACACTAAATTTAGACAGTGTTGAGAGCGTTTCACCACAAACCCAATGAAACACCAGTTAAAACAGGTTATAAAGCAATTTTAAAAATCGGTGAAATTCCCCTTTAAGTGCTGCTTGCTTCTTAAAATGCCACTTCAAGAGGATTCCAGGTTCCAGCGTTTTTCGTTCTGTTTTTTCCTACGTGCCCCCTCTATCTAGCTTAAAGCCCTGCAATTAACAGTATATATAGCTTTTTAATTTTACACACACACACACATATATATATATATGTATATGTATGTGTGTATGTATGTATTTAGATATATTTAGATAGATTTGTCAGAAATTACCTTTTTCCCATATCACATGTCTCTATTGTACAAAAATATACAATTCTCTCCGTTATCAAAAGCATTTTACATCAAGCCAACGTTTCTCTTAGTCCATAGAAGCTCTCTTAATCAAAAGGGTTAAAAACAGGCATTTCTGTCCATCCCTGCATTTTAATCTCTTTCTGTCCGTCCACTGTCCGTCCACTGTCCTCCGTTTTCCAGTCAGGGCTGCAACTTCCTACCATTAATAATCTGTAGACTACACTCCATTCATACACTAATATAACCAATATAGAGCGCCCCCTACGCTTCCTGTAGCGTATTACAGTCTGTCAGAACGAGTGTGTGGATCCTATGAACGTCGTAGGGTATTGCAGAGCGCCCCCTACGCTTCCTGTAGTGTATTACAGTCAGAATGTTCATAAGAACATTATAAAGCAGTATACTAGTAGAGAGCTTTTGAGTAAACATCATAACCTGTCTGACTAACTGCTGCAGCCCCGCTCTCAGCTTATTTCTGTCATCCTTTAACACATTCAGTGGTCTCTCTCTCTCTCTCTCTCTCTCTCTCTTTCACTCTCTCGCCCCTCTTCCTCCTCCTCCTTGTCCTCACTGGTCCACCCGGCTTTCGTATTTGTTGAGGATGTTGCGGCAGCGGCCCAGTTCCTTGCGAATGTCAGCCACCTCCTGCCTGAGGGCGGCGTTCTCACGCTCCAGGAAAGCGGCCCGGACTGAGATCTGATTCTCTTTCAGCCGTCGTGCGTCCCGCGAACGTTTCGCAGCCTCGTTGTTCTTCGAGCGTCGGCTCCAGTATTTCTCATCCTGCAGACAGTTAGGATGATCAAGAGGATTAGTGGACAAGCAGAGGTGGTTCGACTAATGACTGTAGAAACAACACAACATCTCTAGCACCTCAGACTGGCTACCGGACTGTGTTTCTGATACAGTTTCAGTAACTACACTGCTGATCTTTAATACCGGCTACCGGACTGTGTTTCTGATACAGTTTCAGTAACTACACTGTTACTGATCTTTAATACCGGCTACCGGACTGTGTTTCTGATACAGTTTCAGTAACTACACTGTTACTGATCTTTAATACCGGCTACCGGACTGTGTTTCTGATACAGTTTCAGTAACTACACTGTTACTGATCTTTAATACCGGCTACCGGACTGTGTTTCTGATACAGTTTCAGTAACTACACTGCTGCTGATCTTAATGTAATCAATTATGATTGGTTCCAGAGTTTCCAGTCTGATGAAGCTGAATGTAATAATGCAGGTCCGAATCTTCACAATGTTTACCTTCAGGTTGTCGGGGACGAGCATCTTGCGGGCCTTTTTGATCATGGGCTGGGGTTTGAGCTCCTCATCACTGAAGCGATGCCGCCGGGGGTCGAACGCCTCCTGTCCCGGGACACTCGACAGGGCCACGTCTGCAGGGTCGGGATCAAAGGCCATCATGTCATTGCCATTAGTGGTTGGTGGGGCAGTGAGTGGGGGGCAGGAGGAGGAGGA
The DNA here is from genome assembly GCA_034509495.1 of Acestrorhynchus altus. Lineage (NCBI taxonomy): Eukaryota > Metazoa > Chordata > Actinopteri > Characiformes > Acestrorhynchidae > Acestrorhynchus > Acestrorhynchus altus. The sequence goes on along the minus strand of CM067507.1, from coordinate 1,256,089 downwards.
GGGCGAGGGGGAGGGGTTCAGGCTGCCCTGAGGAGTGCCTGAATGAAAGGAAAGAAGAGAAGAGCGTGGTTAAGTACTGCTGTTTAGACACTCCACACCTGGCATTAGACATGGTGGCCAATAGGGTCATGTTTGTTTATCTGCTCCAGAGAGTCCTATTCTATTGGCAGTACTTCTCTACAGGGACTAGACCAGCTGTGTGTGGGTGCAGCTTAAAGTAGCTGAATGCATTAATTAGAAGGGGTGTCCACAAACTTTTGGATGCACAGTGTAGATATATCAGAATAATATTATATCTGGATTCTGCAAATAAACTGGTTATATATTATTGAAAACACTGACCTTTTGTACGCTGGTGTGTGTGTGTGTGTGTGTGTGTGCATGTGTGTGTGCTTCCAGTCCACTAGTACACTAGTGACCTACTGCAGTTATTGTAAGGGTCAGCAGAGGGCAGCAGTAAGTAAAATACTGCAACTCCAATTACACCATTACTGCCCCTCCATGTATTCTATAAAGTATCTGTTTTAGTGTTTAAAGATTCAGCTGAGAAATGTACAGACAATTCTACACACACACACACACACACACACACACACACACACACACACACACACACAAGAAGAACCAGATCAATCAAACGAGACAAGAATATTACACCGTTCCCTGCATAAATGATCCAAAACGAGATATCTGTGAAGTACATGAACCTTTAGGCTCCGCAGATAATAATCCAAGTCTTAACTCCCATCATGGTACCAACAAAAGAGCTGTTGATGCTCCTCAGACTGGAGAAGGTCACAGAACCGTCTCTAAAGAGTTTGGACTCCATCAATCCACAGTCGGACAGGTTGTGTACAAATGGAGGAGCTTCAGGACCATTATTGCCCTCCCCAAGAGTGCTCCACCAGCAAAGATCACACCAAGAGCAAGGTGTGTAACAGCCCACCAGCTCACAAAGGAACCCAAGAGAACATCTAAGCAACTAAACGCCTTTCTCACATTGTCCACCATCAGGAGAACACTGAACAACAGTGGTGAGCAGGGCACCACTTTTTTTTTTTTTTTGCTGCATCTGGGCCAGTGAGGGTCATGCACAAAGACAACGACCCAAAGCACACAGGTTGTTCTACCAAAGAATAAAGTTAATGTTCTGGAAGGGTCCAGTCAAAGTCCTGACCTTCATTCAGTAGAAATGTTGTGGAAGGACCTGAAGCAGGAGCCCACCAACAGAACAGAGCTGAAGCTGGTTTGTACGGAGACGGAGATCAACGTTACGGAAACGTTTCACTCTCACAGAAAATGTAACATCGTATAATTTTCCTCAACAAATAAATAAGCAAGTGTTAATTTTTGATACTGAACACGAATCTGCTGTTTTTGCAGCTTATTGTCCACATATGGACCCTGTGGACAGAATATGTCTAGAACCTTTAACAGTGACAGCAGAACGTTGGGAGGTAAATAGGAAAGTTTTCCAGGCCACGGGCCCTTTAATGCTGCTTCTCAGCTCCTCTCCCGTGTGCTCTCCTCACACACACATGCACTCACACACTCTCACACACACACACACTCCTCCCACTCCTCCTCCCACCCCCACTCACTCTGCTGCTCTCGCCTGCCGCACGTGAGAGAGCGCGTGCACGCACACCACGTGTGTGAAATGAGGAAGAGATTTTGAAAACACATGAAGAGACAAACACTCACACACACGCGGGCTGGTCACACACTCCGTCACTCACTCACACACACACACACACGCACGCACACATACACACACTCCGTCACTCACTCACACACACACACACACTGGCTCACTTCCTTTCATTAGTTGTGTGTGGTTCTGTCCAGCTGTCCTGCTATGCCACTCACTCTCTCTCTCTCTCTCTCTCTCTCTCTCTCTTTTATCTGCAGTTGTGTCCCTCGCTCGCCCTGCGATGACTGATAACAGTGTACTTACTGTACATTCCAAGCCAAGCCCAATCTTAACTGCAGAAGGATAAACAAGGGCCTTACACACACACACACACACACACACACACACACATATTCAACAAGGCCTTATGAATCAAATCCCTCAGGCTGGTCCGGCCAGTACGATTACTGTGTTTTTAACGGTGCTGTTTGATTGAGTCCGGGCTGATCGGCGTGTTGGTGCTGGTGGTTGGTCGTGTAGTGGATAACATCATTGCCTTCCACGTGACGGGCCAGAGTTTAATCCCCGGCCTGGCCGAGCTCACCACTCTATACTAATAAGAGACTTTGGGCAAGATGCCTAACACTACATTCTCCAACCTCTGAGAACTGATTAAACGACAAGTCACTGTGGAAAAGGCTGTAAATACAATATCCAGAGATTAGGAGATCTTCCACTCGCTACACACCACGACGTGTTCAGTTCCTCATGCATATTCAGGAACTACTATGAATTATTCAGTATATTCTCTCTCTCTCTCTCTCTCTCTCTCTCTCTCTCTCTCTCTCTGTCTCTCTCTCCCTCTCTCTCTTAGATTAACCGAGCTAATCGGTTGTTCATTATCTACTATGAATCTTTCAGAATGCACTGAATGATTCAGTATCCACTATGAATTATTCAATGTCTTCCATGAATCATTCAGTATATCTTACAAATAACATCTACTGCCAATTCATCCCTTTCCACCATGAATTATTCAGTATCTACTACGAATTATTCAGCACTGTTCAGTGTTCAGTGCTTACAACGGCTTATTCCGCCAATCTAAACTCACACGGCCCTCAGGATCACCTCAGAGAACCTGAGAGAACCGGCGCAGCGTCCACTGACAGGTTCAGAGCCATCGCCGTCCACCCCAATCGGCTGCTCGCCAGCACCGGACGTCAATCAGCACTATTCTCTGGAACCAGCTATCAAACACAACTGCACCTGAACCAGACTTCTTCATGGAGGACCACCAAACCCGCGCACACTCACTGGCCTCGTCTCCGAACTGCTGACGAGGACTCACCGTGCAGGCAGTCGTTGTTCCTCATCATGTCCAGGCCGAGCAGCGTGGGCGAGGAGGAGGCGGAGGCTGACGACGACGATGACGATGACGACGACGAAGACGAAGAGCAGGGCAGTGGAGAGGTGGGCGTGCACTGGGAACTTTGTGAGGGAACCTGTGCCGTGTTGGATGCACCATTAATGCTGCCCATGCCATTCTCTGTCAGGAACTCCTCCAGGTCCATGTACTGTAGCTGGAACAGGCTGCCGTCGCACGGCAGCGTCCGCTCCCACAGTGGACCTCCGAGAAAGCCGTTTGTGCCATTGGAGAAATTGGAGGTGCCGCCGGCATCCGAAGCGAGACCGCCGACACCCCGGCCGCGTATGGAGCAACGTCCCAGAGAGTCCTCGTCCACATCTAACCTGTCCTTGTCTGAAAGAGAGGGGTGGAACCGTGTCAGCATTCAAGAGCACTCAAGGAAGTCTGGACAATTTGTCCTACAATGTTCATATAATGTCAAGATCTTTCAAAAACACCAAACAAATGTTCACGTTCTAGATAACTCCGTTACAATGGCACAAACCACGCAAGTGTACATATCCATTTCATTTACTCTCCAAAACCACTAGTGGACCTACATGTGTCTTCTGAGTCTCATAAATGATGTCCATGACGGAAGAAGATGCGATTTAGTTTGGGGACTATTTGGCGCACGACACCCTGCGTGTATCCCTCCACCTTTTTAAAGGTATGTAACTTTCTAGATACATTTTATACCAGATCTTTTCAGAACTCTGGTGAGACAGTGAGTCAGGTACTAGATAGCATCTTTATTTAACCATTTGATGTATTAATGTCCTGTGAACAACTGGGAAACTCTGTTTACGTAACGACTTTCCCTTTAACCACTAAACTGACAAGGCAACCCCCGAAAGCAGCCGTGCAGTGACGGTGAAACACCTCAAAGGTTAAGCTGAACTAAGTCATGAACTGAAATTGTGTAACGGTCAGGGATCAAAAACAAGCTGTTTTGATTCAGAAACAAACAGTCCATTGCTGATCCTGCTAAGTCACTTACGCACCAATACTGTTAAGTCCGTCTCAGACTTCTAAGTCAAACCCTGCCAGGTAACAGCGCCATAGCTGGTTCTAGAACATGCAGCGGCATCGGCACGGGTACTAATCCCTCCTCACCCTGCGCTGACCAGTGCAGAAAGGTAAGCAAACCCCGGAATTTGCATGTGTCCACTTAAAAATGCAGTGATTCACAGCTATGGAAATGAAATCTCCCGCAGTCCTGAGCAGCTGCTGAAAATGGGAAAAAATATATACAAATAAATCTATATAACTGAATAAAAGAGCTTTCTGTTGATGAACTGGGTCAGAAAATGTTTACAAATCGACGTTAAAATGTCTGTATATGATATTTACAGTAAATAAAAGTTAAAGTTTAAACGATAAAGTTAAAGAAAATTATCGTTCGTGTTTCATACAAACAGTTTTTATGTTCGTTATATGTAATTTCATATATTTATTTAATGTGGATCAGTTTGGTTTATAGAATCCAGAATCTCACATTATTACAGTATTAAAGTTATGACGTATTAATGTTTATGATTTAAGTAACATGTTAAACACTGTACTGTGTCTACAGAGCTATGAATATTATATTTAAGGGTGTTTGATTCGTGTGTTTGTAACTGACTTTATTTCTCTGACCGAAGTAAACGGTTCATGTGAACCTGTCCTCAACGTGCTCATCTAAACCTCAGTACATAATCGAAATGTACGTATATAAATATGGGACATTACTTTTCTCAGTTTCTTTAATTAATTCTGAATCTTTCGTATTTATTGGACTTATTGAGGAAAATGACCCGATAACACGTAAATAACAACCCAATGGAAAAACAACAGTCTGATAACGGTCACATGGACACGCCAGACAATTATCAGAATGATGTTTCATGGACAGATGAGACCGACAGATCTCTTCGGTTTAAATGAGAAGCGTAAACCTCATCCTATCTACGAAACGTGGTGGTGGTAGTATCAGGATCTTGGCCTGTTTTGCTTCATCTGGTCCAGGACAGTTTGCCATCATTGACTGAATTCTGAATTATACCAACATATTCTAAAGGAAACTGTTGGGACGTCTGTCTGTGAGCTGAATCTCAAGAGAATGTGGGCCATGCAGAAAGACAACGACCCTGAGCAAATGAGTCGTTCTTCCACAGCATGTTTCAAGAAGGTGAAGCTTTTTGTGGACATTTTCTTACTCATTGCTTGTACATTCTGAGGTGTTTTTCCTGGACACTGAACTCAACACTGTCCACATCTACGTCTGAATCTCATACTGTTATTATACACCTTCCTTACAACACTGTACAGCAAACTGTTACCTGTGACAAAAAAATAAGTAATACGTGGACAGATTTATTAATATTTATATATTACAGTCATATAGAGATTCTGAACACCTGCACACAGTTCCAGGTAAATGTATAGACACAATATAGACAGTATGCTATACGGTGTACATAACCTACAACATTAGCCTGGTAGCTCCACAGTCCAACAAACTGAATCACTTTAAACAACCTATTCATTACCAACCATAAACAATTTCACAGTAATGTTTAATGAAGGTTCGAGCTACAGTCTCTCATTAGGGTGAATATTAATAACTCTAAATGTAGGTATTGTGATATACACTGAGGGGGAGGAGCTACACTTATTTATTATATGATTAATAAGCAGATGATGAATGATTCTGTCTCGTGTTCTGGAGAATGAAGTGTGTTGATGTCCTCACCCTTCACTTCGCAGCAGTCTCTGAAGCGCTGGTCCCCCTTCATTGGCAGCTGCAGGAGGGATTTGAGGTTAGCCACAGAGTTTATTTGTCCGCCGCTCAGGGAGCCTCCTGGCTGGTTGGAGCTGCCGCACTGCGGGCTGGCTCCTGCAGGGGGCAGGTCAGGGGGCAGGAGCTGAGAAAGCGGCCCAGCCATCAGCTAAAGTTGGACGAGTTCAGTACTATTCAATCAACACACAGCAATACATCACATGAGCCTGTACGGTCAGTAAACAAGCACACAGCATACTTTACTGTTCCGTACGAGAACAAACCAGTTCAACATTCCAGTTCACACCACTTTCTGACCTCACGCATGAATTTAACAGGCTGGGTGGCCGTGCCTTCAAGACTCATATATGTAAACGAGCTCTGCTGTGATTGGCTGATCTGTATTGGGTGCGTATAAGACCTTTAGTGTGAGTAGGCAGGGCTACTTTACATATGGAAATGAGATCCTTTTTGTGACATCACAAAAGTATCAAACTCGAAACATGCTGTTCTGAACTTTGTGTTTACAAGGCTTTGGTTCCCTTTGATGGTACGAAATGAAATTGAATTAAAACGAAATGGTCCCTTTAATGACGACTTATGGAAATGAGCTCATCGCCGTGACATCGCAGAAAATGTCACGTGTTCACAGGTTTATTTAATAGAATTTAAGTAGAATAAACAATTTAAAACAAATATACATGCAATTACACCTAAAATAATTAAAGAACGTGTCCTTTAATAGTAATATATGTAAATGGGCTCCGTTCTGATTGGCAGCCCTGTATTGTCCAGTTCGGTGCCCCCTTCTCACTTCTGAAAAAGCGCCAATTACTCATCCCCGTTACGACTCTCACGCACGAGAGCGAAGACAAACGCACGCCTCCTCCTGTGAGATCGGCCACCACCTCTGTTCGAACCAGCCCCCAGTGGACTCGGTCACCCGCTCTGAAACAGCTGTCTGTGCCAGCCAGAGAGAGGGCGCCATCTACCCACCCACAGAGAGCATGGCCAATGTCGCTCTCTCAGCCTCCGGCTGCCGATGGCAAGCAGCGTGATTCGGGAACCTGCGCTCCCTGCATCACAGTGGACTGTTGAGGGGATTGTGACTTGTGATAACAGGACTCTTATTTTGAAAAATGGAGGGATTCATGTGATTTTAAATTAAATTAAAATCACAATTAATTAATTATCTTCATCCTACAAAATTATAATCTTCATAAGACTGATTTTATCAGCCTGGATAGTGTTATAACACTCTTATAACATATATAACACACACACACACACACACACACACACACACACACATATATATATATATATATATATATATATAGCCTAAACTTTCCTTTTGTAGGGAATTACAGTGCAGCCTGTAATCTGTTGACAGCAAAAGATTACAGCGCAGTGTTTACCATCCCAATCCTCTGGGACTGAAACACAGTCCGTGTTTTCATGGTCAACACACCTGAACCAAGCACTCAGGAGCATTCCATACCTGGCACAGGTGTGCTGGAAGCCGGGACACAGCAGAAACCTGGACTGCCTGGATCTCCCCAAGGACTGGCTTCAGACCCTGACATGCAAATATGAATTTGCTCACTGAATCCCACTCTAATACGATCTAATCACACGTGAAACTCAGAGCCTTCTCCGACATAAATAGCAATGCAGATATAAAAGCAGCTGATCTCTGCTCTGATTGGCTGCCCTGTACCGTGCCTCGTTCAGAAAGCAGTGTGGGCTGAAACACTCCTCATAACTTCAGCGAGAAGATGTTAACTGCTGTAGGCCATAAAGGCTTTCAAAGGCAGGACATGTCCTCGGCAGGATTGTCCAATCAGGAATCCTTATTGGTCAAAACGAATGTATTAATCTGGAACAGTGTAACGAGGCTTTGTGGTGACATCGCCAGGTCTCTCCTCGTGCATTTGAACTTCACGTCCAATCACGTGAAATGGTTAGGACACCACTGACTTTAGCATATGTAAACATATGGACGTTTGAGCTTCATTGTAACTATCCTCACACATTAGTTTGGTTTGCACTTGATCACCCACATGACCAGATCAGACCATTCAAGAGCAGAACCACAAGATGCTAAAAGAAGATCCAACAATCCTAAAATGTTCATCACGGACCTACAGGTAGCTCACAGCCGACCTCAAAGTGCAGCTTCTACCATCAGAGAGAGACCAAACCAGTTTGATCTGCATGGGAGGCGTTTAAGGAGGAAACCCTTACTGTCAGAAGAACATCAGGACAAAGCTAAAGTTCTCCAGAGAACATCTAGACAAACAGCAGGACTTCTGAAACAGTGTGCTTTGGACAGATGAATCCAAAGATTATTTGGACACAGTAACAGAGCATGTTTGACTCAAACCAAACACAGCATTTGAGCAGAAGAAGCTCATAGCAGCTGTGAAGCATGGTGGTGGAAGTGTTATGGTGTGAAGCTGCTCTGCTGCAGCAGGGAGTGGAGATCTCGCCATCATAGAAACCACTATGAGATCTTTATTGTATCAGAGGGAGTTTGAGGAGAACGTAAGAGCGTCTGTACAAAGACTGACGCTGAAACATCACAGAGCTGAAAGAATTCCACATGGAGGAGTGGGAACGTCGTTCTTCCAGTCGATGTCAGAGACGGTAGACGGTTCTAGAAACATCTCACTTTATTTCAGGTATTAAGAGTGTAGGTATGGGCGTGCATGTGTTCGGTTGTCTCCCCTGCATCTCTCAGTACAGTCATAATGCAGATCAACGTCAACGTCTGCACGTTGACGTGTGTTAAAGGCATTAAAGGTCTTCGTGGGGTATCAGAATGTCTTCACTGTAGATGGAAAACCGACCGAGGGCCCGTCACTGTGCAACAGCCTTCAGCGGTACAGCAGGCGAGTCGTGCAGCCTACCTGTGCAGCTAGGGGCTGCTGTCTGCTTTTGTGACGTCACAAAAACAGTGGCTGCAGAAACCAGCCACTGGGTGATGGTTGATCACAGTACGGTCTGCACAGGCCTCCTGAGATGACTGTGAGGTGTGACCCTGATCCTCATATGAAGTGAAATACTGACCCTTCATTTACTGACCCCTGCACTCCTGCATCCCCCACCCGGGCTGGCCTCAGAACCCCCTGAGAATGGCACACCTGGTACAGGTGAAAAGGGGGCGGGCCTCCCAGCCTGATATGCAAATGAGGCCGAGAATGATCTGACTAACAGACACGCAGCAGAAAAGCAGCCTTACCTTCAGGCTTCTCCTCGCTCAGAATGAGACAGACATGTCCCCTTTCTGCGGGTCCACCGGGTCCGGACGGGTCCAACCGGGTCCAGTTACTCCAAACTTAAAGACAGAAAAGGGTCCGAGATCAAACAGCTTCTCACAGAGAAGGAGAGCAGGTCCAGCAGAGGAACCGGAGAGGAACCCGGAGAGGAACTCAAACGTCGCTCCCGAAAAAAGAAATGAAAACAAAACGAGGAGGAAAGAAACCCGTGCGCGAGGAGCCCGTGTCAGCCGCTCGCTGATTGGCTGGATGTTATCTCTCTCTCTCTCGCTCTCTCTCCCTCTCTCTCTCTCTCTCTGTGTGTGCGCTCTCTCTCTTTCTCTCTCTCTCTCGCTCAGCTGGAACGAACACGGGCGAAGTCACGTGACGTCACACCTCTCTCCCCCCGGCCTCATGAATATTAATGAGACACGCCCCCTCGTGAGAGGCACGCGCGAGCGCTCGGCAAAAAAACCCAAACACCAACAAAAACAAACTGATGAATCAAATCGATAAATAATCGGAACCACATCAGATCGATTATCAGACAAATACTGACATACATTTATACACATTTATACACAATTAAATACATTTATACACAAATACATTTAGATATACTTACATTAATGTACAATTATATACTTATTTACATTTATATACACTTAAATGCATTTTGATTTTATATACTTACATTTACATACAATTATATACATTAATATAATGCATATTAATACATATACATTTACATATACATTTAATGCACTATATATATATATATATATATATATATATATATATATATATATATATATATATATATATATATACAATTACATATACAATTCATTACACACACACACACACACATATATATATATATATATATATATATATATATATATATAATATTTGTAGGCAGTTTAAACAGTATTTATACATTAATATAAATGCTTTATTATTATTACTGATCGTTATACTGTTATTGACAGTATAATCATTCTTATTATAATTATCATTATTATTATAATGATGATTATAATAGTTTTCCCAGAGAGAGAGAGATGGATGGTTGGAGGGAGTGAGGGAGGGAGGCAGTTTTTCACCTCGTTGGTAATCCGCTGAAAACGTGAGCCGCTCGTGCACGCGGTGTCCCTTAAAAGTACGGAGCCGCTTCACGAGAGCACATGGCCGCCGCACGCGCGCACACTGCCGGCAGGGCAGGCGCCTTCCTGCTATTGGCCGAGAGATTCCCGAGCCACGCCCCCGTCAGCGCGGGTTGGCCGAGGCGTGGCGTTTGGCCCCGCCCACCCATTCCCCCATGCTACAGCCGCGTGAGACTACAGAGCGCCAGGACAGCAGCTCGGAACTGTAGTGCGTGTGTGTGTGTGTGTGTGTGTGTGTGTGTGTGTGTGTGTCACAGTGAAGGAAATGGGTTTGCCCAGGATGAACCTGATAATCCTGAGGAGCAAAAGCAAATAAAACAGGAATATTCACTGAAACTCAGCAGGGACAGTGGGGACAGTGGAGACAGAGGGGACAGCACTATAATGTGGGCAGTTATGAGGAAAGGTCAAAGTCATAAACAAAGCAGAGGCTCTTATCCTGTAGATAATCTATAATAGTAATCTATATGTGTCAGATTTAAAGGGCCACACACCGACACAGCTCAGTCACAGACCGGTCAGGAGTGGCCGTTACTTCTCAACACAGTTTCAGACACCCTCTTCTCCACAGTCCCACATGTAAGGAGTGTTTCAGCTCCAACACAGCAGCCAACCAGAGCAGAGCTCATTTACATACACTGGTCTTAAAGGGCTGATATAATAAGAGTTGATGGTGTAAAGCTTCATAAAAAATTGAAACCATACACGAGGAAAGCTGTGTTCCTCTGATAAAGGTCTCGGTTGCTACGGTGTTGCTAGGGGGTTGCTAAGGTATTGAAATAGTATAGGTCCTGGTTGCCAATGTGTTGCTTTAGCATAGGTGTTGGTTGCTAAGGTATGGTTATTGCTATGGTATAGGTCCTGGTTGCACTGTTGCTAAGGTGTTGCAGGTGGATTATTGCATTTTTACAAATCTATAAAAAATATGATTCTCTTATTATTATCCTCCAGCAGCCACACACACACACACACACACACACATACACACACACACAAGAGCAGTGCGCTCCACTTGTTTCCCACCCACAGTCAGAGTTAAACCCATGTGACAGGCAGTCAGACCCTGCGTACTGCTGCAGACCTGGGCCCTGTCCCCATCCACACAGCATGAAGCCTCCATGCACTCCAGGTCCACAACATGCCGGTGTGTGTGTGTGAGTGTGTGTGTGTGTGTGTGTGTGTCTTGAGCTGACTGAATACAGATCAGTACAGATCACCATACTGCATCTAATTGATGATTAGAGCTTTGTGTGTGTGTGTGTGTGTGTGTGTGTGTGTGTGTGTGTGTGTGTTTGTGTGAAGAGTGGACCTGCCTATCTTCTAGGGGAAGCATCCAGGGACAGTGGTTTGGATTTTGACATGACATCCAAAAACAGCCCAATGTTGCCCTCTTGTGGTCAAAATGCAGACGTTTATCTTCGATGAAAATGAGCTTCAGTGCACAAACAGGTTACTCAATGAAATGGACCCAAACATCTACAGCTGAGCTGAAGACATTTTACTTTATGTCCTCTTCCATCCTTCACTTTATCTCAGTCTATTATTATTGTCTATCTATATCTAAACCTTTGCAACCTCCATCGCCAAACACTTGAACGCAGAAGAAATAAATCGACTTCAGTGGAGGCACCGTGGTCAGTGACAAGAGCAACGGTTTGTTGTCACACGTCCAGAAGGTCTGGTGTCATGGTGTGGGTGTGATTCGTACAATGCTAGATCTCCTTCGGTCTTCATTACACACTTTAACAGAAGGCTGTTACGTTAATGAGGTTCTGCAACCAGTGGTTCTACCTTTTCTGAACACACACTCCGGTGCTCTATTCCAACAGGACACTCGTCCACACACTGCTGCCGTCTCAAGATCTCGTCTTGAAGACACAGATACTACGCCGTGGTCGGTCTCATCTCCAGACCTGTCCCTGATTGAAAATGTTTGGGATGCTATTGGACGCTCCATCAACACTCCACCCCTACCACACCATCTGCAAGAACTGAGTGAGAACATTCAAGCTGCATGGGATGGATCATCACAGGACACAATTAGGAACCTCTACACCTCCATGCAGAGACGTCTGCAACATTGCAATCCCACACTTCCTTCTGGGTGTAGCTATTCTTTTGATGATGATGTTTATATACAGTATATAGATGTTCCTGAAGCAGCATCGGCTGAAACACTCAAACGTTTTTGACCGACAGGTCAAAAATGACCCCAAAACAACCTTTGTACCCTGGACGTCCAGCTTAGACGGAAATATAAACAGTTCATTTTCCAATCTTGCTGAAAATAGATCGTTAAGGGGGTTTTTCTCGGCGATTAAATGTGGTGCGGCTCGTTTCTCACCCTTAAGACACGCAAGGGTTACACCTATATATTTAGGGGGGAAAACAGAAGTGCTTTTAAAATTTTATTAAATGCTTGGGTATCATCAACAACCAGTTTATCATAGGTAAATAAAGTGATAGAAACATACTTATTACTTACGTATTTTCAAGAGAGAAACAAAAGAGAGATGAGCTATGAGTAGTATGGCATCTCTACATAAGAAAAGGTGAGAAAGATATAAGGGATATGTTCATAGTTGGCAAGTGGACAGACCGTGTCAGACACATTAATACATTACTCAAGATCTGATCTAAAGTGATAACTTCCACTATCTTTCCCTACGACCTGCAATGTAGCTATGATAAAAACATAGTTGACCTTTGTTTAAAAAAAATCATAACAATAATAAAATATTGACACAATTTACATTACAGTACACTTGTTCCTTTCTATTTCTAACTTAGACTCTATATATAAAATTCCCGCTGTGCTAACAGGGTAGATATCAATACGAAGACGAGTCCAGGACTCTGCCTCCTTCCGCTGAAACTCAGTCCTGGAATTCTACCGTAACTCAGGCATGTCCAAAACTGGTCCTGGAGTGCTTCCCTCACCCTGTCACTCACTCACTGGCCACTTTATCAGAAACATCTCCCTTGTAGGGCCACGCATCTAGACCATCCTCTAGCCATCCAGTGCTCACCAGCCTCTCCCTGGACATTGACCGTCCTGCAAAAATCAGTGGTCTCCAACCCTACTCCTGGAGAGCTATGTTGCTGCTGTCAGATTTAACCCTACTCCACCCCACCTGATCCAACTAACAAGGTTTGTGAGTGGCTGAATGAGGTGCTTTTAATCTGGCATGGAGTTGAAACCTGCGGGAAGTTACTTCTCCAGGTGGCTGGAGTCTCAAAACCTAATGAACCCTACCTGAACTACCTAAACCGAAGTCCTTGACTGGCTGAATGTCAAATCTGGGTTGAAACCTGCAGGAGGGTGGTTCTCCAGAAGCTCTCCTGAAAGTTGTAGACCACAGCCTTAGTGCCGATCTTAATCAACCCCACCTGATTCGTCTAATCTGAAAACATTCATGAGCTGAAAAAGCAGTGTTTGGGTTGGAGGTCAGTCAGCAGACTGCTCAAGACCTTCATCAAAAGCCAGGTAATGTGCACAGAACTCTTGGAGACTTTTGAGGATGGGTTATTTGCAACTGATCAGATTTGTGTGAGTTGCTGTGGTAACAACAAAGGTGTCAGTAACTACAGAGCCACTCAGAGCCATGCTCTTCTTGGATCCCCACACTTCCGTCACGCTGGATTTGATACAGTTGTTGTTTTGTCGTATTGCAGTGACGCAAAAGACAGTCCGAGTCGAGCATCAGACGCTGTATAAATCTGACTGTAATCGAATTTCAAACTGACCACAAATGTGATTTGGATCTGATTCTGAACCTGATCTGATTTCACGTGGTTTTGCGTTACCCGGACATGATCTTTACGTGAAAATGGGATTTGGGCCGGCAGCGTGAACACAGTCTAAGGTGATGCTACAAGGGTTTCTGATAAACTGACCAATGAGTGTAGGTTGGACTGGTAATGAACCACAGGCTGGCAGCTCTACAGGACCAGGGTTGGACGTAGTCCTTATTACTGATTATCTAGGAAAGCCTTTTTCAAATTGAAGTGCTGGTCCTTCCTTCTTCATGCCAGTTTCCATCTTATTTGATCTTCGTCACCGATGGCTAGCATGAAGACGGAGACACAAAGTAAAGCTTATTCTGGGTTTTCTTTTTTTTTAATTTCGATTTGTACATTTCTAATTGACTGTGTAACCTTCTGATAAGAGTCCACAATCTCAACACTCATCCAACACATTGAGACCAGTGTCCAACATGCACAGGTTTAAACAAAACACTGATCTTCCTTATAGGAATCTTTCTTTTCTCCTTATGCTACTAATGCTTGTTTTTTTTTTGTTTAGTTTTTTTTTTTTTTTACACACTGAAGAGCTTCACATCCCCACACTTGCTCTAAGTGAACATTGACTACACATTATACATACCAGAGACAGAATAGTTCTACAGAGCATTTGCTGAGTTACAGTAAGCATTACTGTTAGGGGAAAGTACTGTATTAGTAACGTTACTATAGATTCACCTAATGTCAGCCAAGGTGCCGAGGTTTTCTTCAACACACACAAGGGTAGAGCATCCTGTTGAAGATTAGGAAGGGCTGGATAAAAGAGGGAAGTAGATATCTTTATAAAAGATGTCTGCGATGCCTTTGTAGTTTTGTGTCAAGAGGTTCAATTTGGAAGTTCAGTTTTTGAGAGTAATCTATGGTGATGATTAGAGAGAGAGAGAAAAGAATAAACTCTAAAAGCACTCAAAAGACTTACCGAGGGGTCAGATACCAAGTCAGATTAATCTCTATTCTTCCATGCAAAACTCAATTATCCCTCTTTTTCTACTACATATCAAAGTCTTAATTACTGAAGGGCACTCAGTGACTGTATTGTATTTGCAGGGTTGAGATATTCCCTTTACCCTCCACCCTCTTGAAAAATTTCCCCGCTGTCAATTTAAAACAAAGGGTTCTCCCCTGTCTCAGTTCTGCTAGTTTTCCCCGACAAGTTCTCTTATGTCTCGTGAGAAGAGCCGCGTTCCAGAAACGCGAGGGACAGCGTCTACAGGAAAACGCTCTGTTGGACAAATGAGAGCTCCGGTGGATGAGGGCTGAGAGGAACCTGCGAGATTGCTTCCCGCAGACCAGACATCTCAATCGATCCACGCGGTAACTGACTTTAGGACAATGTCTAGCCGCTATGTGGACCACAAGTGCTGCTCGTCGTGAAAATGTTGTAAGAAAACAGAAGGGGCAAGGGAACCGTTTGAGTGGGACTTGCCAAGAGAACAATCTATACAGTTCGAGTCCTTCTGGAGGACCCAGTTCATACACAACCCTGCCACTTCCACCGCCTCGCCTGACCCTCAGGAGCATGGCCATTTTTCTCCGAAATTTGCGTTGCCTCCTGCGAAACGCTCTTCTCCTCCTTTTCTGAAGCCTTCTCCTTTCATTTCTCTTCTTTTCCCCAGCTGAGAGAACCCCCTGGTCCCCGTCCATTTTTGCGGTCTGGCTCCATTCGTAGCCTATCTTCTCTCTCCCGATCCGTCTTTTTTTTTTTTTCTTGCGTCGACGTAGTTCTTCCTCGCTGTTAAAGCTGTGGTGGTGGTGGTGGTGATGTGGCTGGACATCAGCTGGATGCTGATGGGGGTGAGAGTGGTGCTGAGGCTCTGGTGGAGGCAATACAAGGGGGTGAATGGGCAAGTTTGGGTTGAGCGTGTGTCTTTGGCCAGCCTGATACATTGGCTCTCCTTTCACCCCGCTATGCTGATGGGTGAGAGATGATATAGAGGAACTTGAAGGCAGAGGCTGGGAGTAAGGAGTGGTGTTGGAGGATGAAGGGAGAGATGTATTGGCGTCAGGTACGTAGAAAAGAGGCGAATACCCGGCTTGTGGTTGGGGTGGAGGTGGCTGGTGACTGTGAAGAACTCCACTGTGAGGTGGAGGATCCCCTTGGCTTCCACTGCTGGGCGCAAGCTGGAGCAAAGCATTTGTTGCAGCCTCACTCTCAGATATTGAACCAGCTACAGTGCTGTCTTCTCCAGTGACACTACTGCCCCCTTGAGGTGTACTCTGACCATTACGTGTAAGGCCATGCTGAGACAGCCTGTGTCTTGTAAGGCTGTTGGAGTATGCAAAGGCCTTCCCACAAACCTCGCAAGAAAACAGCTTGTCACCACCTCCCTCGTGCACCGTCTGATGATGTGCCGTAAGATGGAAGTGATGGCGGAAGGATTTCCAGCATATAGCACACGTGTAGAGCCTGGGAGGAGGCTGCGGATTTGCTCCTTGGGGTTTGATGTCTTGCGAGTATGAATAGAACGATGAAGAACTGCCGGGACCCCCCGGGATCATGCTCCCACTAGATGAAGGATAACTGTTAAGGTTGTCGCCTCCAGGTGTTGTTGGTACTTCTTCCAGTTCTCCCTTCTGGTGCAGCTTCCCATGTCTTTTAAGGCTCTGGGCGTATCCAAAGTCCTTTCCACAAAGAATGCATTTGTAGTTCTTCTCTCCAGAATGCACAGTATGGTGCTTGCTTAGGTGAAATGCTTCTCTGAAGTATTTGCCGCACACCGAACAGTGGTGAGGCTTCTCTCCAGTGTGTATACGATCGTGCCTTCGCAGGGTTTCTCTCCTCGCAAATCCTCGGCCACAGATGCTGCACAAATATGGCCGAACTTCCCCAAGAACCCCTGACCTGTGAGTGTGCTGTCTTCTTTTAGGGGCCTCCGTACCTGGTGCACCAGGTTCTTTCTTTTTCCTTGGCTTCCGAGGACGCTTGGGTTTACCACCTGTTGCCTGATGATTTGGCTGTTGATTAGGACCCAAGGCATCTTGGCTTCCACCACCCCTATAAGATTTGTCTATCCCGGATGTTGACGATGGACCCCCAGGTGATGCAAGAGGGCCTAGACCAAGACCTCCAAGCAGCCCTCCGATGATATCCCTTCTGTCATCTCCTCGACCCCCACCACTGTTGAGATCACCACCCATGCAATTTGCTGCTGCTGCGGTAATAGCAGATATAGCGTTATTGACAGAGCTTGTAACGTCATCTTCAGAATCCTCTAGCAGAGAAGACAGGGGTAAATGTGGCTGATGGTGATGCTGTTGGCTTTGGCTTTGTGGGTGTGGGTGCAAAGTGGGAGCTAAGGGTGCCTTTCTAAGTGCTGGACCACCTAAGCCTCCACCACATGTGGATGGTCCAGAGTACAGACTGCTTTGAGAGCGCTGGTCTTTGTAGCCATCGCTGTATCCATCGCTCCGGTAAGATCCTGCATAACAAAGCAAATGGTATTAATGCTACAAGTAAACGTTTCTTTATACAGCATAAACTTTGCACGTTTGGCTCCTGTTAGTGTATTTTATGTATTATTATAAATGTTACATACGCATACAAATTACAAGTACATTTTGTTCTGTTAAAACTACGTTACTCACCCACCGCACTAGTTACCATTCCATCACTGGAAGCCCCTGTCTTATTGCTCTTGCCACCAACAGGGTTACTGCTGTCATTCTTCGGTCTTGGCCCTCTTCCTGACTTGCCACATGTGCCTGAGGCTGCATGGTTCAGCAACGAGGTGCTCTCACGGAAGCAGCGTCCACAAGCTGGGCAACGGAAAGGCTTCTCCTCATGTATCTTTTCGTGACGGGTGAGAGATTCTCTCCGATTAAATGCACGGCTGCAAGTACTGCAAGCATAAGGCCGTGCACCAGAGTGAATGACGCCATGTTGGAGCAGGTGCCCTTTTTTCTTAAAACTTTTTCCACAATCTGAGCAGTGAAAAGTCTTGTCTGGGCTGGGGCAAGAGGATGAAGCTGAAACATCTTGGGTGGAGTGGGGAATACATGGGTCCGCAGGGTGCAAAACTGGGTTGATGATGTTGCTTCTTGTGCCCGCCGTGCCCGCTGTGGTCAGCTCATGACTCCGCAAGTGCCTGCGCAGGCTCGATAAGTGTGTAAAACTTTTGCCACACTCTCCACATTGGTAAAGTGCCTCTGGTTCAGGCTGAGATGAAGGAGGGTGCATGGATCCATGGTCATTTTTGGAACTGTTTGTCACCAAGACTGAGGCCGACGTAGAAGAAGGCGCAGAAGAGGAAGAGGATGACACGACTGAGGAGGAAGATGGAGTCAGGTGGGACGGAGGATCTCCACCAATACCTGACATGCCTCCACCAAGGCTGGATGCATTGTTTTGGCTGAGACCCCCTGAAGTGCTACTGCTGCTGGTGTTTGGATTTGCGGAGCTGTTACTGTTGTTGTTGTTGTTACCACCATCAGCCTTCCGCTGAGGCAAGTACCCAGCCATTGCTTTCTTTCTCCTGCCTCCACCACTTCCACCTCCTCCTGATACACCATCTCCTTTCCCTTCATCTTTGGAGAGGGAGAGATGCAGAGGCAGAGGAAGTGGTAAACCAGCTTCTTGTTGCATCAGGGATGCAAGCTGGTTTGAGGAGAGGACGGGAATCCCTTGAAAGTCAAAACCACTTAATGAAGATGTCTGAGAGGAGGAATGAAGGGGGTGATGAGGATGTGGATGGGGGTGTGACAGAGTGTGAGGGGGCAGTTGTTGCTGTTGCGGTGGTGGCTGCTGCGGCTGTGGCAGGGTGGTTGAGTGGCTGTGCGTGTGGGAGGAGTGGAGAGCAGGGGGTGGCGCAAGGCCTGAACCTGACTCTCCTCCGGTTTGTCCCAGACCCAGGCCAAGATGGTTGTGGCTGCCTTGCTGAACTAAGAACTGCTCTAAGCTGGAATTGGCCGGCACTCCAGAAAGAAAATACTGATTAGCTGCAAGCATGCAACTAAACTGCTGATGCAAGCTCCGTGCATCAGACTGAGTTCCTGCCAACTGGTGACCCAGGGAGGTCACTGTACTACTGCTGGGAGGGTTGGAGCTGGAAACAGAACTTGAAGGCGACGGAGAAGAGGAGGAGGGCCCCGGGGATGCCTGTGGGACGGATAGGCCCGGATGTAACGGGGGAGGTGGTGGCGGGACGGATGATACAAGTCCTCCGATTCCACCTGCACTTCCTCCACTTCCACTACTACCTGCAAACTGGTCAAATCGTCCGACACCCGGATGCAAATGCTCTTGTGCAAGGGCTGCCTCAGTTGGATGAAACGAGCGCAGAAATTGAGGATACCCGCTCACGTGACTTCCCCCGCTGCTACTGCTTCCAGACATCTTGCTTGACTTCCTTGAACTCTGCGAAGACGAAGACAGCGACTGCTGCTGTAGGGGTGGGGGAGGCGCACTCATTTTGGCGAAAATGGATGCCGAATCAGTAAAGGCACTGCTTCTTGATCCTTGGAGTGGGCCAAGACCAAGGCCAGACAATATAGCCCCAGACGTTTCTACTTGCTGTTGCTGCTGCTGTTGCAACTGGTGCTGGTGAAGCTGCACTTGCTGCTGGTGTTGTAGTTGTCGCTCTAATCCAAGACCTTTGAACTGATGTGCTTGGTGTCCACTCAGCATCTCTATGATGTCCACATTGTATTTTCCAAACTGGAACATTTCCCAGTCACTGAAACATGGGTGTGCTGTGGCACCACCTTCTGCTCAAAGAGCAGTCACAATTTCGCTAAACCCACCAGATGAGATGCGACAATGACAAATGGATCCTGTAACACCAAACTGTTTTCTCTTTGTCTTGTGGATCAAGGATGACCTGCTTTCAACCGATCTACTGCAAGATATGACCGTTACCAGCTGCCCCAGTTTATAGCCAGTTGTGGCTTTCTCGAAACAGATTGTGATGCCCAGCTTTAAGAAACCGAACTTGATTAGCGAGTCAGTTCCGTTTTCAGTGCTTTTTCGTTGCTTGAATCGTTGTCTCCCATCAAAACGAAATGTGTGACCTTCTCAAATAACATATTCCTCATATTGCACATCTGTCAGTTTCTCTTCAGTCTTACAACTGGTCTTTCACGTAATGTCAATGTAGAGACGTGAACCTTTCTTTTCACATTTTGAGAGGCGCACTGTAAGTGCCTTCGGTTTCCCTCTTTCGGAGAGAAAAAGTAGTTATGTCCTGCTCGGTTACATGCTTGAGTTCATACCCATCCCAGATATGGATGGGTTCCTCCAAGTGCCACGTGTTTCAATCATTACAGTCAGTGAATAAAGTTATTTTTTAATCCATTTAAGGCCGAACCATACACAACCCCCTTCCCATGCTTCAGCAAAACACGCCGGCCATCTTTTCCACCATTAAGAGAGGTCTGCTCTTCTTCCTGGTGTCCCATAGAGGTATGGGCAGGTTCTCCATGCCACTCCTCTTCTGTTCTTCTGTGAGACAGAAAATGAGAAATATTTCAAATCATTCAAAAATACGTTTTAAATAAACTACTAAAAATTAAAGTGGCATCACATTCATAAATGCAACAATAATGCCAACTGGTATTCATGAACACCTACAGTCATATATTATTAAATATATATTATTATACTCGTATAATAATCAGTAAGGACAATCGACCTAAGACAGTTTGTTCATGCCAAAGTGAGCACTCGCAAATTCCAGCACTTTCTATTTTTACAATCGCAATTTAAATGCATTTTAAGTTCTTACGGAGCGACACCGAAAGACCCACCTACAACACAGCTCTGCTCAAATCAAAATGATAAAGGACATAAAATAATAATCTGGAGCAAAAACAGGACGATTCCCCAACAGAGACAGATATCTGAAGATATAAGCCGTAAGTCTTCTTGTCCTACATTGTTTACAGTGCAGTGCAGTGCTGACCACCTTATAAACCAGTTATTACACAAACATCTACATATCCGTTATCTGTTACATATCCGAAAGCATGCATGCAACAAAATGGTTATTAATATTTCTTATGAATGTAAAGTTACATGCCATTTCATACATCTGAAAACTGTTTATAGTGCACGGCGTAAAGTTGCACTCTGTGGTATAGGTGGGCGATCATGATAAACATCACGATATCTAAGACAATTTCACGATACCTAATATATATATAATCACAATATTTTAACATGCAGACAAAACATGGCTCCAACTGTGAAATATCACGGTTTAGTGCAGCGATTTATACTGTAAATATTCTGCACTTCATTCAGTTTAATGCAGTAAAAAATCATTTATTACAACGTCAAAATCATATAAGTCATATAACCCAACTCACACCTATACGTTCTCAGTTCGGATTTAGGATATATACATGAGGCATGACCTCATGCAACTCACTGAAAGTTCGAACCACCTGATTTATCATCTCAGTGCATCATTATTTTTAATTATTTTATATTAATTAATTCATGCATTTAATCAGTGGCATCATAATGGATTCTGCAAAAACTTTTTCAAGATCTCAAATTTATTATATATAATATATATATGCACCGCACTCTAATTCTAAAACCCCAATAGTAATTAAACATATTTACATATCTGCTCTTATTTTATAATATTAGTAGCACTGTGTCAATTATCCCATAATGATATTAATACCATTTTATTAAGGAATTTAAATCAGTGGCATCATAATCAATTCTGAAAAAAGAAATCAAATAAGTTCAAGATCTGAAGATTTCAACATTTATAATACAAATAACACAGATTCACACACAGATTGTAATTACACATATACATCCTAACTTTACAGTGCAAATGCATTCTGTCCACCAATTCTGCAACAATCAACATGAAACAGTGTATAAACAGAAAATAAACAGTGTATAAACACAGTTTCATTCATGCATTTAATGAGCATTATGTTATGTGCACAAAACAAACTTGACCTCATGCAAATTGATAGTTGGCACCACCCGATTTATTATTTATTATTTATTAAGTTGCAATCCGTGGTACAGGTGGCCGATATGGTACGATCATGATAAACATCACGATACTTAAGACATTTTCACAACACAATATTTAATCGCAATATTATTGACATGCAGACAAAACATGACTCTGAAAAACTGTGAAACATTATAATTTAGTGCATCGATTCTATATTTATACATCCTAACTTTACAGTGCATAAACTCACACTCTGCCCTCTTAAATATTGAGTTATTAAACAACATTTACACATCTGTTCTTATTACAATTCACATGCAACTCCATATTAATATCACTGCCTCGATAACCTAAAAGTGTATAAACAGTGTATAAACACAATAAAAATAATAATAGAACAAATCAGTGGTGTATAAACACAGTAATCATCTAACAATCTAATAAATCAGTATAAAGTCACTATACAAATCGGTGTATAAACAGTGTATAATCACTACATAATCAATATATACATCAGTATATAATCAGTGTGTATAAACAGTGTATAATCACTGTAAATCAGTATATAAACAGTAAATAAACAGTGTAAAAACAGTGTACAAACACAGCCTTGTTCATGCATTTAATGATAATGTTGAGGGGGGGGGGTCAGGGGTAGTGGACTGAGTGAGTCCTCTAGAAGAGGGGAAGGGGTGCCTTTAGTCATAACTGTCCAGCAGATCTCTCTCACACACAACCTGCGCTCTCCATTGGGGGGGGGGGGGTCTATAGGACGAGGGGAATAAAGATGCGATGGAAACAAACTCGCGGCGGGAAGTAAACAGCACGGCGGGATTGGGGGGGGGGTGCCGCTAGGGTGCAAAAACAGCTGTCTAACACTCACACACACACACACACACACACACACACACACACACACACACACACACTCTCTCACACACACACACACACACACACACACAATGCCTCTCACACACACAGTCTCCCTCTCTCTCGCGCGTGCACGCACGCACACACACACACACACACACACACTCTCTCTCTCTCTCTCTCACACACTCACACACACACACACACAATGCCTCTCACACACACAGACTCTCTCTTTCTCTCTCTCACACACACACATTGTCTCTCTCATACACACACACACACCCTCACTCACTCACTCACTCACTCACACACACTCCCTCTCTCTCTCTCACACACACACACACACACACATACACACACACACACACACACACACACACACACACACACACACATAAGAAGAGGCCTGTGTTACCTAAGGGGGGGGTGTAACAGAGCGGGTTAGCTGCCCCCTGCCTGCCCCCCCTGCGCCTCATCTGCCCCGGTCCCCTGCGCGCTGAGGCAGTGTCCCCGCTGCGGCCCCGGGCCCCGGGCCTCTCCGCCGCTCCGCGCCGCTTTCTGCCGCTTGTTTAGAACAGACAGTGACGTGGGACACTTAACGACGGCCGCTTCCGGTCCGCTCACAGCACTTCCGGAACAGCGCGGCGGAGCCGCCAGCGACTCGCAGCATTCGACTCCTCTGATTCTACTCGGAGTCGACTCCCGGACTGGACTCGATTATTAATCCCTTACAAACAGAACCGAGAGAGAGAGAGAGAGAGACAAAGAGAGAGAGTCAGAGAGAGAGAGAGAGCAGCAAATGGATCAACAGTTCAAAATAGATTTTGGAATTCTGCCAGGCAGCATATTCCTATATGTGGGCCGTAAAAGGTATAATAGTAAAAATAAAGTCAGGATTGGCAGGAGAGTGAAGGTGCTAAACTGGTTTCTTATGTATAGTTTGAGAGTTTTCTTCAGATTTTGGGCTTCAGTTTCTGCAGGGGTTTGAGACAGACTTTGGGCTGTTTTAATTTTTTTTCTGCACCTGGCAACCCTAATTGTCAGTTTGTGTTTTATTGCATATTAATAACATTATGTTAACATTGAGTTCAGGACATGACAGTGAGCAAAGCACTGAACTCCCCAGCTGCTCCTCAGGCACCATGGATAGGGCTGCCCACTGCTCCGGGCATGTGTGCTCACTGTTCATTAGTGTGTGTGAATTCACTATTGTGAGTGTGGATGGGTTAAATGCGGAGGACAAATTCCCCTGTGTGTAAAACAGTGGGTCTATGTAAATTTTTCTTTTAGTTTACAACACATCTGAAAGTGAGAGCTAACTAACTTACTGTGAATACACTGTAAATGACGAGACACACGGCAGCCAGTTAATTACAAGTGCAACATCGAACACACGGCTGCACATGTTACCACGGAAGCCCCGGTAGCTTGGACTGCGCCAGATCCCTTAATGAAGTGGTTCTCAGTGCTGTTACCCAAAGTGCATCACGTTAAAGTTATATAATAGTACAAACGGACTGTTAAGTGGAATAAGTCGTTTATATGCAGGACGGGAGTCTTTTGTTTACAGTGAGATCGGTTCGGTTCACCCGGTCGACCGATTCGATTCAGTGAGCCGACTCTTTGTGACGGACTCGTCAGCGGAGCGTGGCGGCTCGCAGGGTTTAATGTGTGCGGAGCGACACGCCGCCGCACTTCCTCCTGCAGCGGCTCCGCCGCGCAGATCAGCGGGGTCAGAGCGGTGGGTTGGATCAGACTGGAGCAGAGGAACCGGGCCGAGCTCAGAACCGGGCCGAGCTCAGGAGCCATTTTATTTCAACTGAAACCCCTGTCCGCTTCAAAATGGCGGCCTCGCGGTGGATCTCTGTAAACACACTTCCGTTCCCTTTATTATTATTATTATTATTACTATTATTATTATTATTATTATTATTATTATTATTATTATTATTATTATTATAGTTATTATTATTTTACTCCCATTAATATTATTATTATTATTATTTTACTCCCTTTATTTTATTGTTATTTTTATATTTTATTATTTTATTCCCTTTATTATTATTATTATTATTAGTAGTAGTAGTAGTAGTAATAGTAAGTAAGTAAGTAATAGTAATTATACTTTTTTAACCCACTGTGTTTTTGCACACACTGGAATTAATCCTTCACATTTTACCCATCATCACACAGTGATACACACACACACACACACACACACACACACACTAGTGAATTCACACACTAGGGGGCAGTGAGCACACGTGCCTGGAGCAGTGGGCAGTCTTATCCTCAGCGTCTGCGGAGCAGCTGGGGAGTTCAGTGTCTTGCTCAAGAGCACTTCAGTCATGTCCTGCCAGTTCAGGGAATCAAACCACTGACATTCCAGTCACAAGGCTGGTTCCCCTACCACCATCTTATTTTATTCCCATTATTATTGTTATATTATTTTTTTTTTTAGTCTCATTTTTATTATTATACTTTATTATTTTGTTCCCTTTATTTTTATATTTTATTCCCATCATTATTAGTTTATTCCCTTTATTATTAGTAATATTATATTTACACTTTATTATATTAGATTATTATTATTATTAGATTATGATTGTTGATATAATTGTATATATATATCATAGTTTTTATCAGTATTGTTATTGTAATTTTTTTATCATCAGCATTATTATTAGTTGTTATTTTTATTGTCGTTATTGTTATTATATTTATCATTAATTTATTAGTTAATATTATTATCCTTGTTATTGTTATGTTTATTGTGGTTATTATTGTTGTTGTTATTAATACTAATCATTCATAAAGTGTTCCCATCATTTAATCTCACATTTCAGTCATTAAAGATTGATCAGACTGGTTAAACTGGTCTTCTATTAAAATATATAGAGAGAGAGAGGGATGAACTGAAAGGGATCCAGAAATGGTCAGATAGAACACCACAGCGATGAAGGCTGGGCATGAGGTCAGCCCCTCTCTCGGGTCTGCCTGTATGCTCTCTACTGAAGTATACTCTCCATGCTGGGTCCTCAGCTGTGATCATCTCATTTCTACATTCTGATTTATTCCTTTAGTAGTTATTTATAACGACTTTATCGTCATCCTGAACGAACACAGCCAGCTCCCAGACTGGGCCTTCTCCTCATTTTCCAGGTATTCCATTGGCATTGCCCCTTAATACCCTCGATTTCAGAAGCAATGATGAATCAGCGGGTGTCCCCATACTTTTGTCCATAAAGTGCAGCTTCTTGTTGTAAGTGGTGTAGGGATGTTTATAAGGAAATAATCCCAAGCGCAGTGTTTTCATCAGTCGACTTTATTTTACAAAGGTGGAATTATCACAATTTTCTTTATATTTGTTACCTAAGAGGAATATATGAAACAAAGCACTTAGTAAACAATGAGAGATCTGGACATTTTAGTGAATAAGAGCTTGACTGACTTTTGACCAAACATCCTTTCATGTTCCCTTCTTTTCAGGTACATTCCCTTACAGATTTGAAGGTACATTCGAAGGTGTTTTGTCAGGCTCTCGTCTGTTCCTCACTAAAGAACGTGGGGTTCTTCACAAGCTTGTGAGGATGCAACCACTTAAAGCATGAAAATCCTTTTTGACCTGTCTACTGGGTTATTTTTCGGGGACATGCGGGTTCTAATACACAGTCGTTCCACAGTTGTGGCTGTAATAGGAACTCTGGGTTTAAGCTGGATATCTGTATGAGTGTCAATGTTTAGCCAGATGTTTATTTTTCCCTCCGAACGTCACTGGATCCTCTGACTTACGAACTCATTAGACGGGTGACCTCACCAAAATACCCTGAGCTATGAAGCAGCTTCGTCCAGTATGGTCACTAAGTTTGGGGATTTTTGTACTGGAACTTGTTTCCCCAACCCTGATCCATCCAAGTGTGAAAGCTGATTGCAGTCTTGGGTATGGTCCAGAGTACAGAATGTTGGTCCTCCTGAAAACAGTTGACTGGAGCGTGCATTTAGGACTATGCATTCCCAACACTGTGCAAATATAAACAAATATCATGTGTCGGCCTACGCAGCTAGAAAGTGGGAACGGCTCCTTCTTTCAAGGAGTCTATTAGTATCTGGTATCAGAACCTGTTGAATCTGTTATATAATGTTTTCTAATAAATGGAAAAACAAACTAAATGGGGCTGCACAATATATAATGTCAGCATTAACATTGTAACATGTGCATGCGCTATAGTCACATCATAGGACAACGTCAAATAAGGCAAATTAAACCATAAACATCATGCTACAGCTCACTCGATACAAAAGGAAAGCTTGCAATGTTCTCGTTTTCCATGACAGACCCACCAGAGGCAGATTTTATCTGCCCAATATTATTAATCGACTCTGATCTTAAAATACAGAGGGGCATGAGCTGTTCCATCTCCCATGCAAGGACATTTTGGTGAACCTATACATGCACTCCCAGTAGCTGTTCGATTGTCTAGACCAGGGACTTGTTGAAGAGCAGAACTGTATCTGTAAGCAGCAAACTGATTGGCTCTTTTTGTTAAAGGACAGGAATTTATGCTTAAACAGAAAACTGACTGGCACTTTTGTTGAAGGTCAGGACTTTATCTGTGAGTAGCAAGCTGATTGGATTATTTTTTTCTGAAGGGTGGGACTGTATCTGTAAGCAGCAAGCTGACTGGCTTGTTAAAGTCTGGGACTTTATGTGTAACCAGAAAGATAATTGACTCTTTTTCTGAAGGGTGTGAAGGGTTTATTTTACTGCAGAAAATGATTTTTCTATTTTTGAATCTGCTGTGCAGCCACAAGAGGGCAGTAAAAGGGCCGCATTCGGCTCCGGAGCCTCATGTTGCTGACCCCGGGGCTAGACACACTGAGTAAAGGGCAGCTGCCTTCTGCTGTATATTAGGATACTGTTTGTACTGGGTAAGATTTTTAAGGTTAGTCCTTAACTTTGGTCCAACCCAAACTTGTTTACACTACAACATTGTTAGGCTTGTATTCTAACCTCACACTCATTCATATGTATTTTTCTGCTTTATTAAACCACAACGCAGATGATTTATTATTGCACTGCACTTTATTTGTAAATATCATTTGTATTGTGCTGTTTTGCACGTGGGACCGAAAGTAACAGCCAGTGTCAGTCTTCCATTTCACTTCACCTGACCGTTTGTTTGTTTGGGTCGTCTATGGGGAAAGTAACAATTGCAATATATATCTCACAACATCAAAATACCACATCAGTTTTTTTGTAATATCGTGCAGCCCGAAAACAAACGCCGCTTTCCACTGTAAAAGTTCTCCCACTGAACACTTCTGAGGTCACGAGTATGGTTAGCCAACCCTGCTGAGAAAACTGGGTTCAGCCCAGTTTGTAAACACTCTGGTCTGAACCATGTCCGTGTGGAAAAGCCACCAGAACATTTACCCTCCGTAAACTGGCCCTGCAGTGGAACAGTGGCCAAACACAGAGGTGGGGATTTCAGGTCCAGCAAGTCAAAATCCACCGTTCTTTGTTCGGACTGCCCAGACCGAATCCCCACCTCTGGCCAAAGATGACGTTTGGAATTGTGCTTTTGATCTGAATCTGGGTGCAGACTCGACTGTTCGAGAGTTTGAGTAGACCATGTTAATTAGTAGTGTTGCAGTTCAGAAGCTGCACTCTTCTACTGTGCAGCATTGCCCAGCTGAGTCTGTAGCATGGATGTCGGATTATTCCTATTTCCACTTGTTTGCAATTGATAATTCAGAGGATCCAGCAGAATTCAGTGAAGGCTTTCATTTTCCTCATAGAGAGAACCAACACAAACCCCGGAGTTCTTTATACTGGCATGATGCTGATTACATCGACTAAATACGAAACGCGCTCCTGAATAAGGCATGTCCCCGACTTGTCGATAAAACGATGAGCCCCGTTTTTGCATTAGGATTTAATATTAATCATTGGGTAGGACCGTTCCTTTATGGCTCTTTCCAAACAGACCCTCCTGTCCCCGACCCCACCCACCCTTCCAACCAAAACACTCAACTAGAGTGAAGCCTTTAAAGCCGACACCATCACCGCACATCGTTGTATCGCACTAAGCGTGGTGAAAATGTCGCAGGCCTTGTGTCAGCACAACTGATGGTCTCTTATTTGTTGCGTTTCTCATAAAAACGTACAGTTATGGCTTGTGGGTACAAAACCGAACAGACGTTGCTACAGACTTATTAAGACAAATAAAAATCGCTAAATGAATTTAGCTATTCTAATATTCCCTGAAATAAACATTCAAACAGCTGAGATCGCGTTAAAGTCAACCTACTGTTCATTTACATACACACCGTGACATCATAGAAAACCCCGTGTTTGTGATGCCGCAGCAACAGTGACAACTGGCAAGCTTGGTAATGATGGTTCACACTATGACATCACACTGAGGAACGTCGGAGCGCGCTCGTCGCCGCGATGCACTGAAGAGCAAGCGCTCACTTGTGCTTGTATTTGTTTGTGTTTTGCGCACTCGTAAAATAATCAATCGCATGAGAAAGATATCGAAAAAACGAACACTAAAACCACAGAACAAAAAATATCACCATCATAATGAGAAGATAATCAGTAATCATAACAGCAATAAGAGTAAATATCACCAATAACCATAATATTAACTGTCATAGTAATGACGATAACAAACACTTATGTAGAAGAGTCTGTAGGAAGATTGTCTCTACGTTTCGTTTTGTAATTCGTCAAGATCCGTTTTAGTTCCTGTCTGAAAGTAAACGAGTGTAGCCCACTGCCACCATGAGAACATCTCTCCGGTTTTCTGTAGGCAAATGCTTGTACTGGGACACATAATTACATCTGTAACTGACTATCTAATACCGAAATCACCAGTACTCGCAGAAGAACCGTAAAAATAAAGAAGGAAATCAGGAGCCGATAGGAGCTAAACTGGTTCAGAGGGCTTATCCTGCGAGCCTCACCTCGCCTGAAACTTCTACCACAGGTTCCTCTACCACCTCTCCTGCATCTTTGTACGTCAACGTTACCGTCATCAATGTTACCGTCATCAGCCTCATCATTTTAAATAATAACTCAAAAACTGTGGGCAGGCAAAGCCACTGACACACATGTAGTATAGCCCTTAATATTGATAAGCTTAAGTTATTGATTAGGATATTGGGTGTGGTGCTCTGTCCGTCTCCCGAATGACAGCAGATATGAAAGCACAGCTGAACTGTCCTACTCCCGGCACTGGCGCTGCCATGGCTTTTGGGAGATTTCAATCAGGAAACTCCCAGCAAGTGTTTTTTTGTTCGTTTGCTCACCCGTGAGCTCACCTAAGTGACCGTGCACACCTGAGCTATGTTACGTGGTCAGCGTTTTTTTTTTCCTGTCAGACACAACAACCAAACGACCCAAGCAAGCCTCAGTGTGCTGAGCCTCGGCCTCCGGAGCCACAGTAAACAGTTCTGAGGCATTGGGACGTTGGGACTTTGGGACGCGACAGTGTAACAGTTCGTTAAGTGTCCTCCTGGTCAAGCGTCCCAAGGGCTCCTGGTCTGAATCCCTGCGTGCTGAAGAAAATTGACGGCTCAGAATCTCAACAAAGTGCCAAAGTTCACCTCGGATGGATAGAAATGATGATTGTCAGATTGTCAGGTCTTGTTTTTGTTTTGTTTTGTTTTACCCCCTCCAGGCTGAGCCTTTCCACCCAGGCGAAAATGGCTTGTATTGGCAAGGCAGGTTGCTGGTCCCTTCGTTGAGATAAACGTGTCAGAAAGAGGACTAAAAAAACGTTATTGGGTTCTACTCTTCGAAGAAGGTGCGGATAAATGTGTTCCGTGAACTTTCATTAACTTCCGTGAACGTCTGTGAACTAATCAGTATCCCAACAAAAGTAGATACATATCCGCGACCTATTGTGGCAGAACACGTGCTAAAAGTTTGTGCTGTAGGACAAAGGCAAGGATCCCCAGATCGATCCTAATGGAACACAATGTATGTAATCTCGTACTGCAGGCTCTAATAATGATGCTTTCCTTGAATCGGGCTGAAAACGACAACATAACCATGCCATAGCAGATGTCATATGTTGACATTAGTTCTGGTAATGTAACAGAGATCATGTTACCATCACCTGTAATCGTCTTGTCAATATTATGTCAGTGTTATAAACGTTCATATCATGACTGGTGATATAAACTGGTTTGCCGGTGTGAAGAGTTGTCCACCAAATTAGTTTAGTCAAAAGCTCACATTTTTTACTTCTGCATTTCAGTTTGGTCAACAATAGATATTGAATTGAGCCTCAAAAACATTAGTAAATGTTTTAGACCCCAAATGTAGACTCCTGATGGGTTTGGATCTCCTGTCTATTAGTGGGAATTTCACATTTTTTTTATCAGACTCACAATGGCAGCTCAAAAATTACACCGTGCTCTTTTGACGTCACCAGTGGGGGAGCTGTGGTAGAGGAAAAGGAACCGGATACCAAACAGTCAGTCGTGTAGGTACCACACAGTGGAAAAATTGCTGTAACTGAAGGTTGAGGAGTCTGGGTGGTCAAATCCCAGCAAGAGATGGGATATCCCCTCTAAGATGTAGGTGGGGATAGAAGATTGAAACAGTAAACAAATCAGGGGGAGGAGCCACAGTTACATCAAGCATTGTTAATCAAGCTGAGATGCAGAAACAGTGAGTCGGGGGAACCCTTGATTAAACGAAGTCAAATGAACTCGGTGTTGAATTTACTTCACCTAATCTGTCATATGTCATGTTCATAGCATGGTTATGTCGGTCCTCGGCAGCACGGTTCAGGCAAAGTCCCACCTTTATTTTTTATCGTGGCAATAGTTTTCGGAATGCAAGCAAACCCAGACACTTCCCAGATTGTTAAAGATGTCACCGTTATATACTCATACTGTACGTTGTGGCAGTAGATTGTGATTCATTAAAAAGCTGGACCACCCTCGTTATCGGTGGTCATCCTGCAGTGTGTTTTCTTTTTTTCAATACTAGCTCGACTTTGCAGCGCAGTCCAACCTTACCAGTTTGGCGTGGTCCAAAGGGATCTTCTAAAATAAGCGCGTCAGTGTCCAGTTTCCTTCCTTTCAATATAATAGTCTTGGATGAATGTTCCATTGGACATTACCCGAACATATGGCTCTAGAATGGCGTTAAATATCATGGTTTTGATAGATCCAGTAAAAACATGACACACAGTGACATGAAATTCCGCGTTCGAGAAGCAGCGTCCGCTTCTTCATGTGTGATGTTCATTTGTTGATTGTTTCATGAGGTGGCTTTCATAGTACTTTGAACATACACAGAACTACTTTACTGTAATTATGGCTGAAATTTTACAAAGACGAAAAGAATACATCGTTTTAAGCTTCCGTCTTCATGACCGCCGTCTTCTGTCTGTATTTACAGCTTCTGTTTTCCCAGGTTCTGTTTTCCTTTCATCTTCGTCTCCACTCCTTCACTCCTCCCGCTCTCGTTCCCTGCCTCTACCATCCACCCACACTTTTTTACACTCTTCTCTCATTACTTCACTCCCTCTTCTGCCCACTCTCTCTCTCTCTCCTCCGCATATTCTTCATGTTCCTTAACTCTCTCTCTCTTTCTCTCTCTCTCTCTCTCTCTCTCTCTCTCTCTCTCAACCCTCCCCTCCATCTTCATCTTCACACCGTCACTTCATTTTTGCTCCCTGTTCGGACCTCCTGGTTTCTGGCCACGCCCCCTCCACCAGGCCCCCCTCCTCCGGGGATAAAGTGTAGTTGCTCAATGGTGTTCTGCCGCTTGGCTGCGAAGGCCATCCTCCTGGCGCTGTGCCCACCCAGCGTTCCTGTTCCCATCACGACCCCCGTACCCTGCATTTCGCTCCATCCCACACCGCCGCCACCACCACCTCCAAGGTGGCCCGACATGGCGGCCGCATTGCGCTCCTGCTCCCGGCCCGAGGTGGGGTGGGAGTTCATCTTGATCATGTGGTGGCGGTCTAGAGAGGGTGTGGCACAGACGTTTTGCTGCGACTGGGCCTTTTGGTGACCCATGCGTGGCAGGGTGGGCACCATTCCTCCACCGCCTGTGTAGTCACCCATACCCATGCCGCTTCCGCCGCCTCCGTACTCTCCCACGCCCACTTCCTCTTCCAAGTGGTCAGGCGACATCAGCAGCCTCTCCTTGGATTTGCGCAGGGTGTTCTGAGTGTTGGAGTTCTTGGACGCCGCAGCATTCATGGCTTTGTAGTACTGGTGCTGCTGGTTCTTGTTCATGCGGGAAAGCGTGTTGCCGTCAGCGAGTGCCAGGAGCTGGTCGGTGGATTTGACACGCCGAGGTGGCTTGGAAAGTGTGTCGTAGTTCGGGTTGTGCTTCGATTCTGGAGGTTCGAGTGGGTAGGGGTTGGGGGTGTGGCTGGGGGCCGATTGGGGGTGGGGTATCCGGGGACGTGTGGCATGGGTAGGGAGTGTGCCCCGCCCTCCAAGTGTGTAGTCACCACCCCAGGGTAAGTGGTGCTGAGAAGAGTGGAAGGAGGGTGGGGCATTGTTGGGTCTCCGTTTGGTGGTGCAGTAGCCGGAATATTCCTCCAGACCTCCCTTTTCTGTGGAGAAGAACAGAAGTTTCAGCTCAACTGAGTTCTCATAGACGTGATCAGTCAAATCACTTCAATTTGTTCCTAGTGGAACCTAACTGGACCTTTTTGGTGCGTCAATCATTTTATCTGCTTTCTGTGACGGTTTGCATCAGTTGCTGATGGTTTTAACAGTTTGCTCCTAATAATTTAATCAGATTTATTCACTTTAAAACCCTTCTGTAATTTTGTGGGATGTTTTGATGTACTTTCATTCATTCTTATTTCTGCTCATAAGGACATCATCAGCCCCGCCCCCTCTCTCTGATCAGTCAGAGTCTGTATGCAGGTTGAGCATTAGCCCCGCCCCCTCTCTCTGATCAATCAGAGTCTGTATGCAGGTTGATCATCAGCCCCGCCCCCTCTCTCTGATCAGTCAGAGTCTGTATGCAGGTTGAGCATCAGCCCCGCCCCCTCTCTCTGATCAGTCAGAGTCTGTATGCAGGTTGAGCATGTACAGGATCATGCACTGGAAGCTCCTTTGGTATTTAAACTTAATTGGGAATTAATTCTGTTGGAAACGAGTGAATTTCAGCTGTTTTCTGATTTGGATCCTGATATATGAAGTTAAGAATGTAATCAACATGTAACCGCCCACAAAAGGCAGATCTAAAATACTGAATATAAAATATAAAACACTGAAATCCTGAAGTAAGACATGCTTCCGCAGCCCACCAGCACACGGCACTAAATTACCCGGACGGTGAAGCCACATTACTATAAACTGTACATTAGAGAGCAGTTTAACACTCTAGGTGTTACTTTAACGCTAGTGATTGTGCTGCGAGTGACGAAACACCATCTGTCTTCTTCAGACGAGACGTAGACGCACACTTTCCCGTAGAGCAGAATGGAAATGAATAGGCGTCACAGAAGCATGACTTGTCCGTGTCTTTAAATATCATGTTGGCCTTTTTTGCCTGTATCTATCTGCCCATCTTTACAGTCCTCCATCCCTCCCTCCCTCTCTCTCTCCCTCTCTCTCTCCCTCCCTCCCTCTCTCCCTCTGTGTCTCTTTCTCACTCTCTCTCTCTCACTCCCTCCCTCTCTCTCCCTCTGTCTCTTTCTCACTCTCTCTCTCTCTCTCTCTCTCTCTCTCTCTCCCTCTCTCTCTCTCTCTCTCTCGCTCGCTCGCCCTCTCTCTCCGTCCAGGCAGTTTACAGAGAGGAGCCTTAAGGCTAGATGCGTCTGCGCTAGAATGAGGTTGCCTCGCTGCAATCTGCCCTCATTAAAATGACCTTAACAAACATTTAGAGTTGCCTGACATTCTTGTGTAACACTGACACTGCCTTAAACAAAATCCCATGTGTACAGATATTTTTAAGCAAGGCTGCACTCAAGCCCCTACTAGGGTTATGTCCAACAGTTGATTATTCCCACAATGCAACACAGCAGCTTATATATATATATATATATATATATATATATATATATATATATGTTGACATGGTCACTCAAAACATTGAAACTCCATTTGTACCTATTTTGTTACAAAGGAACCCAAGGTAGAGGAAGGAAAACCCTACACGATCTGTGAAACACGGTGGTGGTAGTATCGTGGTTTGGGACTGTTTTGCTGCATCTGGGTAAGGACGGCATGCTCTCATTGATGCAACAATGAATTCTGAATTATTCCAGCAAATTCAAAAAGACAATGTCAGGACATCAGTCTGTGAGCTGAATATGAGGGAACGTGGGTCATGCAGAAAGACAACGACCCTATTCACACAAGATAGGTAATGTTCTGGAATGACCCGGTCAAAGTTCTGATCTTAATCCAGTAGAAAAGGTGTGGAAGGAGCTGAAGCAGCAGTTCATGGGAGGAAACCCACCAGCATAACAGAGCTGAAGCTGGTTTGTTCAGAGGACAAATGGACTCAGATTAGTGCAGGTGTTCATAGGGCACCCTAACTTTTTCAACATGTTTTTCAGTGTTACAGTGAAAATGCTCCTGTAGACTCACCGAGGCGTTTGAGGGAGGAGTATCTGTTCATTTCAGGCTTCATGGCAGCTTCATAAGAGGGAGGCAGCTGGGCTAGGTTATGGAGGGAGTGGTGGAAAGATGGCTGGGGCTTCATTGCGTTTGTGTGCTTACTTGGTTTTAACGTCCCGCCTGGGGCCATCTGCATGTTGTTCATACGAGGAGCATGCTCTGTGGAAGGAAACACGAAACAAAAAGGCTGGTGCATCCATCTTAAATATAAACTTATATAGTAGCTTCTGGAATGGACCAATCTTTCTATGTGTGAATGTAATGACAAGGAAGACAGGCGGAGACATTCCTATGTGTGGGAGCATTATCCTGCTGAAAATGGCAATTGGGAGTTTTGCCATGAGAGGCAATACGTGTACGCAGGACGTCCGGGACATATTAGTGTCCCACGTATCACTACTAGGGGTGACGGACTGTCATACGCGATGCTCTCCAGATCATCACACCAGCAGTTGGGACAATGTGTCGCTCCACAGCAAAGGCAGGACTGAAGCGATGACCTTGAGACTTCCGTTCTCAAATCCAACCATCATCGGATCCTAAACTGATCCTGGATTTGTCACTACAGTCAATATGGTTCCAGTCACGTTTGACATGTGTGCATACCCTTACTTAACCACTGCTCCCAGTACCGACTAACAGCTTGGTCAGAACACCATAGATGGGTGTGAACGGATGGCATCATCTCGCCAAATCACAACCCGTGCAATACTGACCTGCACAGGCGTCTGTTACTTATTGTATGTGAGCTATGGCCCCGGTGCACTGGCTGCCCAGCAATGATGGCTTCACATGTATCAGAGGTGGTTGTCTTCACCCTCCTAGTACTGGGAGTCCAAATGGGATTGGGTAATTGGGATGGAAAACTGGGATAATAAAATTGAGGACTGAGGATAAATTGAAGAAGCGATATTACGATATATTGCCCGACCTAATAAATAAGTAGACTATAGACACCATTCCAATCTCACCAGTCTGGTCACCTCTCTCACCAGTCTAAAGATCACTTGGCCTTGTCCCAACTTATAGGCAACAACCAAGGATTACAGACCATGTGGTGTTTGACCCTAAAAACTCATCTACTGCAAACAAAAAAATAATAACGTAAAAATATCTTATGAGTCTCCCGACTGACCGTGTGTGTGTGTGTGTTTGTAAATTACTTATTATAATTTATGTTTGTGGTCATTTAGGAAAGAAGGCTGTGCTTGGACTGTGCTGACTTACCAATGGTGGCGGTGTGTTTGGGGCTGGAACCTGAAGTATGGATGAAGTTGTGCTGAAGGTTCCCCACTGAGAAACAGAAGAACATGTCATTAACATGTGAGGAAATGTGAATGCAGGACAAGTCAGCGTCAAGCCCCAGGTTCCTCCCAAGGTTTCTTCCTCCAGTTCTGATGGAGTTTCTCCTGCACTGTCGCCTTTGGCTCAGCAAGGGGTTTCTGTCTTTATCCTTCAATCATTTGTAAAAAGCGCTATATAAATCAGTTTTGATTGATTGATTAATTGATTAGGACTCTCCATCATCACATACAGTGCTGAC
The DNA here is from genome assembly GCA_034509495.1 of Acestrorhynchus altus. Classification (NCBI taxonomy): domain Eukaryota; kingdom Metazoa; phylum Chordata; class Actinopteri; order Characiformes; family Acestrorhynchidae; genus Acestrorhynchus; species Acestrorhynchus altus. The sequence goes on along the minus strand of CM067507.1, from coordinate 1,219,098 downwards.
ACTGAGGATGAGCTCATGCCTCCTGCGATACATGCAAAGTCAACCCCTGGCCCTTTTCGAACAGTCGCCATTGCATCGTTGCTGGGAAGCCAATGCGCTCAGAGGAAAGCGGCGGGTCCCCAGCTCCAATACAACAGCTGACAGACGCCAGTGCCCACCAGCACTGCACTGGGTGTGATGTGGGCAGAGAGTGCCATCTACCCACTCCATGTTTACGACGTCTGCACGCGTCCCTGGTGTTGAGTTCAAACGCAGAGAACATATGGAATTTGCAACACCATTGCCGATTCGAAGAGATTTGAGCCAACAGCCAATCAGATCATCAGAACTGTTTATAAGCCGTCCGTCCATCCGTCCGTCCGTCTGAAAGGCATTGCTGTAGTTTAGCACTAAAGTCAGGTTTACTAAATTAGATTCTGTTAGTAAAGGCTCCCATTTCGAGGGTCTAAACATCCAGATCAGTGTGTTAAAATTCCGAGTCCCATAATTTGCTCTAATTTAAAACGTTAACTGAATATTTCTTTATAAAAAAAAAAAAAACTAATAAATAATTTGACCAGGCTCTGCAGGCATGGTGAGCATATGTCGCAGGACTTCCAGGCACCAAAACCCCCATGTGCACCAACGCGCAGATCACTGTCCCGAACTGTCATCTCCCCGGGTCAGATACTGCAGCTGTGATGTCTGAAACCAAATGAGCATCTTCTCCCAACATTCTGCTCATCCTCAACTAACATTAACACTTCACTGCAGGATTCTGCTTCCTGCATTTATACAAGAGCACACGGCTTCACGAAATGCAGAGATTTCGATTGTGTTATATAAGCAGTGACACTGACATTTGGGAGGATGCGGTAAAAGTCATAGTGTATTCTGACCTTATGAATTCACAGTAGATACTTAATAATGTAGAAACTACATAGTTTGTAGTAGATACTGAATTATTTATAGGACATAATACTTGAAAGTAGATACTAAATCATTTGCAGTCGTTACTGAAAATTTGTACATACTGAAAAATTCATAGTGAGTTGTGAATCATTTTTAGTGGATTCTTAATCATTTTAAGTTGATTGTGAATAATTCATAACAGTTACTGAATAATTCATAACAGTTATGGAAGAATTTATAGTGGATACTGAACATAGTAGATACTAAATCATTTGTTGTACATACTAAACACTTCATACCGGACACTGAATAAATTATAATACTGAATATTTCAAAGCCGGTTCTGAATAATTCATAATGGATGCTGAGTAATTTATAGTAGATACTGAAGAAATATGTATTATATATTATAACAGATAGTGAACTGGACGTGTTAAAGGCGTGTAAAGTTACGGCAGAGCGCAGCGCTAAGCCATACGCAGTTTAAAGGGTTAGATGTTGCCACTCACGTCGGTTGTCTTTGCTCTGCAGGGTTGGATAGAGGTTCTTGGGTGGTCGTCCGAGGGTTCCCTCAACTCCTCCTCCTCTTTCAGTGGTCAGGGCCACACTGTTGTTTCTCTCTCCCTGCTGGACGGGGCTGGACTGGTGGCGCAGCATGTCCACCAGTGCTCTGTCAACACACACACACACACACACACACACACACACACACACACACACACACACACACACACACACACACACACACACACACCAGCAGGAGGGGAGAAACAGAGAAACAGAGAATGAGATTAAAAGCATCTTGACACAATCACTTCACCCCCTGTCCAGAATCCAGTAAACAGAGATCTGCAGCAGTAGTCGTCTCAAAGGTCAATCAGTCCATCAACCAAAGCCAGAGCTATTGGGTTAATGTAAGGTTATGTAGGGTTATATAGGATTAAGTAAGGTGTAAGGTTATGTAGTATTATGTATGGTTATATAGGATTAAGTAAGGTTATGTAGGATTATGTAGGGTTATGTAGGGTTATGTAGGATTATGTAGGGTTATGTAGGCTTATGTAGGGTTATATAGGATTAAGTAAGGTGTAAGGTTATGTAGTATTATGTATGGTTATATAGGATTAAGTAAGGTTGTGTAGGATTATGTAGGGTTATGTAGGATTATGTAGGATTATGCAGGGTTATGTAGGGTTATGCAGGGTTATATAGCATTAAGTAAGGTTATGTAGGGTTATATAGGATTAAGTAAGGTGTAAGGTTATGTAGTATTATGTATGGTGATATAGGATTAAGTAAGGTTATGTAGGATTATGTAGGGTTATGTAGGATTATGTAGGGTTATGCAGGGTTCTATAGCATTAAGTAAGGTTATGTAGGACTATGAAGGCTTATGTAGGATTAAGAATGGTTATGTAGAGTTAAGTAGGGTTATGAGTGCTGCCCAAAAATGAAAGTTGTCCAGTAATGTTCCAAACCTGCCTGAGCATCACTGGATCCTCCCTTATGAGGTCATGAAGTCACTCTGCTGAACATGTTAATGAACCAAACCAAACCACACTCTACGTACAAAAGTATCGAGGCACCTGCTCATTCATTGTTTACTGTGCTGCAAAGAGTTTCTGCTCAGTTTTGGAGCATCCCAAAATTGGATGGAGCTCCATTATTCCAAAGAAAACAGATCCACTGCTCCACAGCTCACCCACCCAGATTGGCTGGTTAGTTATAGGTATGACAAGGGTATGGGGTCTGCTATGACGTGTATGGCATGGTTCTGTCAATGTTGTCTAGCAGTGAAGTGTTAATGGCTTCATAATTCAGAAGATCAGTGATGCTCAGAAGAAAGAAATGTATGTTCCCATAGAAAAGAACGCCTTACAACCACAGTTCCTAATGCAGGCGTAGCACCACCTACAGAATGGCACAGGACTTCTGTACAATGTAAATGCTGCATCGATGATGTTCCTCAGGTTGATGAAGATTGCAATGTCTAAGGTTCTACATCAAGCCTTTTAGAAAACTGTTCTATAAAGCACCACAAATGGTTCTTCTGTTTGTATGATATATCAAGTAATATCTTGATATATCGATATTTAGAATATATCACCCAACGCTAGGATAACTGTGTAATGCTGCATGTCATAATATTGTAGAATCCTTGGTCAACTTGCTTCTTTCACTTCAGATACTGTTTCTGAGCCTTTTAGCTTGTCCAGAAATGCATGTGTAAAGCGTGTCCTTCAGGGGTGACTCAAAGCTAATGTGACAGGAGCCCATGAGTGATAAATACCATTTCTTACATAATGCTGCTTTAAGTGATTAAGATTCATTTAAAATAGGTTAAAGAAATGACCCGTAATCGCCAACAAAAATTCGGTGATAAAATGTTACTTATATTGTTGCAAAGATTCAAATAAAAACTCAGGTAGGATTTATATCTGTTAACATTAAAGGTTTATATACGTTGTAGCATCTTATAAACTCCGTCCTTCAGTAAAGTGTCACCTGCAAGTCTATTTGACATGTTTTGAGATCTAAACTGAGTCATAAAGCTGGATCTTCTCACCTGGGCATGTTGAGCTCCCTGTTGCGGGGCTGTCGTGAAGCCTTGTGAAAAGCCACCTTGATGGCCACGGCCACGGCCACTGTGAAGGAAATGACCCCTCCGATGACGTAGATGGTGTTGTTGCTCTGCTCGATTCGGCTGAGGTCAGGGTCGGGGAGGTGGTGGGGGGGCTTGGTGCCTGGTGGGGCTGTGTTGGCCCAGACTGGGGAGTGGTAGTTGTGGCAGATGTTCTGGTCCAGGCGGCGTGAGCGATCTGGGCAGCAGAAGCGGTAGTGGCACGTCCCACAGCAGTAGATGAAGTCATCCTTGGAGCAGTTGAAGGTCAGGTCATACTGGCCCATGACGTCGTAGTAGCCACGGCATACATCCACTTGGGCTTGAGCCACCTGGGCTGCCCCGAGTGGGGGTTTCAGGGCATTGGCTGTCTCATTCTTGGACAGCATGACCTGGGCTTGGGGCCTGGGCGGCGTCTCTGCGGTGACCAGTGCCGGCCTCTGCCGTACCGGCAAGCCTCTCCTCCCGCCCCTACCCTGCTGCAAGAATCCCCAGTTGCTGGGTCTGGGGCTGATAGTGGGGGCGCTAGTGGGCCTCCTGAGCCCATTTCTGGCTCTCAAGGGGTCTGGCACGCCAGCCGACCATGCGATCAGGGGTGCGGAGATTAGCAGGAAGCAGAATGTGACACACACTCCAGCTCCCAAGGTGGGCATCGTGATCTTTTTGTGACTAAACATGGCTATTTTCTCTCGCTGACTCAACCCCGTCACACAATGAAGAACCCAGAATCCTCCTTCCAAACTCCTCAGGGGAGCCGCATGGGAGACGGGCAAGTGACGGGGCTCGAGGTTAGTGTACGTACCAAAACAAAACCATAAATTAATGACTGGGACAAAAAGGAAGCGTTTGTGCAAAGTTCTCTGCCAGAATAAAAAGGTGGGGAGGATTTTACAATGTGCTCTCAAGGCTGGAGGAAGTCTGATGCTTTGGAATAAAAACAATCAAGACGCCAGCAAGCTCAGATTAGTGTTTAGTATGCTGGAGACGACCGTGAAGAAAACAATTCTCCCTCGAGGCGACGTGAGATCCACCTTTCCTCAGAGGTTTGTGATGAAACAGAACAAAAGTGCTAAAAAGCGAGTTCACGTCTGAGGAGTAACGATGGCTTCCCTTATTAATTGCGTAACATCAAACGTTGGGTGACTTAGGAAGGCTTGAAAACTGTGCTCATTAAGTACAGCCTCCCTGTTTCGGCACTTATTAAGATGAATAATCTCACTTAAGGTCAACTGTAAACACCATAAAATGTAAACGAATGTTTCTGGCTTTTGTGTCGTCGTCGTCGTCGTCGTCGTCTTCACTACGACATCAATACGACTTCAATACGAGACAATACTGGGCACTCGTTAGAATCAACAGTGGCACTTAAGTCTTTAGTAAAACTCCCTGAATGCAAATTTCTCACGTATTTAAAAGAGCTTAATCAACTCTATCGACGGCATAACCGTAATGTTTCTGATCTACGTCTTTAGAGGACCACGTAGGGTGGTGAGATCTTTGGAATGGTTAAGGTCAGTGTGATGGGGAATCATTTTGACCACGCAGCCCTTCAGAGGCCACTCTCGCCGTGCATCTGACCCGATGTAAAGTCACCACAAATCGGCGTTCATATTTACAGAGGCTTATCTTCGAGGCAAGCCTGTGAGAGTGCGCAGCTTTCTTGACGAGATACGTCCGAATAAGGTCTTTCCGGTCAGTCTGTAAATAATTCAGAGCTGACGCTAAACAACACCTTGCACTTCACGAACATCTGCAGCCGAAATAACATTGTAGGTATGGCTCTGTCACCACAAAGTGATGAAAACTCACTTACTCCAGCAGCTTTAAAAAGAGATGGGCAAAAAATATATAAAACAGTACAAGACCTTCAAAATATTCTTCAGAATAGTCTTGAGTCTTCAGCGAATCTTTTGAAACCATTCAGGGCCTGGAAACAGTCCAAACTGCGCTGAACAAAATCTTCTTTTACATCGCGCACTGTGGTTCTGGTAGGTTCTGGTGGGTTCTGGTGGGTTCTGGCGATCCTTATCAGCGGGAGGGTCCACAAGCTTCTGAAACATATGAAAAATCATTATAAGACAGACATGTCTGACACATAAATAGGCACCGTTACAATATATAAGTACCTTTTATATAATGTCACATCTATATACATCTATATCTACATTTTCAATCAGGGACAGGTCTGGAGATGAGACCGACCACGGCGTAGTATCTGTGTCTTCAAGACGAGATCTTGAGACGGCAGCGGTGTGTGGACGAGCGTCGTCCTGTTGGAATAGAGCACCGGCGTGTGTTCAGAAAAGGTAGAACCACTGGTTGCAGGACCTCGTTAATGTAACGCTGGTCTGTTAAAGTGTCTGTAATGAAGATCAAAGGTGATCTGACCTTCAGATCTCTGTGCCTCTACACAAGGATTTGTTCGATAAAAGCTGGCGTGCTGGCCAGTATTCAGCCTCACACACAAGCTACCACCTCACGACTTACACAGGTGTGCGACGTCTGGCACAACTTCAGCACTGTATGTAACATCACCTGCCAATCATTCCCTGATTCTTGCATGATGGATTCTTAGTTTAGGCACAGTTCTAATATATAACCGCACAGTTAGGACACATATATGTCATTGCAAGGCTGTGGAGGGAGCCTCGGTTCTGGCACCACGTTAATAAGAACGCTGGATATATTTAAGACTAATTAACAGCTTCAGAAAGCAAAGCCACAGCTGCATTAGTCCAGCACTTCAGCGATGAGCATAAAGCAACATTAATAAATACATGCGGGTGAAAGCTTTTCAGAGCCTTTCAAAAGCCATTACAGACGACTGGTGTTGGGCTGATTATTCAGCGGGCTGTATCACACCCCGCAGAGGGAACAGCTGAAATTCCAGCTTCACAGCACAGACTGGAGGACGGAATGCTGTATTATAGCGGGTCTGTCTTCTTTAACTCGAGGCCAATTCTGTGGGATGCTTTCATAGTCTGACGTAATTTACATTTACATTTGCATTTATCTGACGCTCTTATCCAGAGTGACTTACAAGGTTACTCGTATTGCAGATTCGGGTCAGAGCAGTGTTGGGAGTCTCACCCAGGGACGCTTATCACTGCAGCACAGCCTGGGAATCGAACCCCAGTCTCCCACACGGTGGGGTGGCTCATTGATGGTGATCTGATCCGAGACACCTCACATTTGCCTTCATTTGAGTAAATATTAAGAGTTTTTAATCTCGGAAATCCTGCTGAAAATGTCACCCAGTGTTCTTCAAGGGTTCTTCAGCAAAGCCGATAGTTATGCAGTCTACTGTTTATACAGTGGTGCTTGAGAAAGTCCTATGAAATTAGAATTTCACACACTCGTCAGGCTGGAAAAGGTTATAAACCATCTCTAAAGAGTTTGGAGTTATGTTTGGAGAAAGGAAAACTCTCACTGTCTGTGAGCTGAATCTCAAGAGAACGTGGGCCATGCACAAAGACAATGACCCTAAGAACTAGAACCCTAGAACTCCTACTCCACGCTGACATCCCAGCTTAGCCACCTGCAACTGGATTTCGAACTTCCAGACTGACCAACCCCAGTCTGTTAAGTTAGACAACCTCTCCTCCTCCTCCATCACCCTGAAGACCGGCGTTCCACAAGGTTGTGTTCTGAGCCCGAACCTGTCCTCTCTGTTCACCCACGACTGTGTTCCTGTTTATTGTTCCAACACCATAATAGAAAAGCAGAGAGAACAGAGAGGGTGATGGAATGGTGTATACTGGAGGTTCTCTGCACACAGAATGATGGAATGCTATATTATGGAGGTTCTCTGTGGCCAGAAGGAAGGAACGTTGTATAATAGCGGTTCCGTATGGCGAGCGGGTAATGGCGGCTTGTTTAATGTGTTACTATGTGGCAGTGTGAGTCACAGGCATTGAGAGGTTTGAATAGTGGCAATGATCTGAACAAACAGTGATCAATTCCTTTCATACAGCACATGATGAGCGAGAGAGAGCGAGAGAGAGGGAGAAAGAAAGAAGGAGAAAGTAGGGAAAGAAAACGAAAGAACGATCTGGGTGAATGAGAAGGGAGAGAGATAGAGATCAGGTTTGTTGCATGTGAGAGATTTGTAAGAATCAATGAAATAGAAAATGAGGGAGTAATAAAGAAGAAAAGAGAGAGAGAGAGAGAGAGAGAGAGAGAGAGAGAGAGAGAGAGAGAGAGAGAGAGACAGATAAATGCAGGGTAGGGATTTAAATGAGAGCGTAGAGGAGCGGGAACAAACAGAGCCAGAGGTATGGCAGAGAAGCTGTGTGTGGCTATGGTGTGTGTATGTATGTATGTGTGTGTGTGTGTGTGTGTGTGTGTGTGTGTGTGTGTGTGTGTGTGTGTGTGTGTGTGTGTGTGTGGGAGTTGAATGAGTGGGTGGCAGAGAATGGAGAGCATTCTATGACACCACTTACCAACACACATGTATACACACAGTGCACAGCATGGTATATATGCAAAAGTGTACATGGTGTATCCTGAGCACTGTACACTACCATACCACACACTGTACACTACCATACCACACACTGTACACTACCATACCGCGCTCTGTACACTACCATACCACACACTGTACACTACCATACCACACACTGTACACTACCATACCGCGCTCTGTACACTACCATACCACACACTGTACACTACCATACCACACACTGTACACTACCATACCGCGCTCTGTACACTACCATACCACACACTGTACACTACCATACCACACACTGTACACTACCATACCGCGCTCTGTACACTACCATACCACACACTGTACACTACCATACCACACACTGTACACTACCATACCGCGCTCTGTACACTACCATACCACACACTGTACACTACCATACCACACACTGTACACTACCATACCGCGCTCTGTACACTACCATACCACACACTGTACACTACCATACCACACACTGTACACTACCATACCGCGCTCTGTACACTACCATACCACACACTGTACACTACCATACCACACACTGTACACTACCATACCGCGCTCTGTACACTACCATACCACACACTGTACACTACCATACCACACACTGTACACTACCATACCGCGCTCTGTACACTACCATACCACACACTGTACACTACCATACCACACACTGTACACTACCATACCGCGCTCTGTACACTACCATACCACACACTGTACACTACCAAACCACACACTGTACACTACCATACCACGCTCTGTACACTACCATACCGCACATTGTACACTACCATACCGCGCTCTGTACACTACCATACCACACACTGTACACTACCATACCGCACACTGTACACTACCATACCGGGCTCTGTACACTACCATACCGCGCTCCGTACACTACCAAACCACACACTATACACTAACATACTGCAGCACTTCCTCCAACACTTCCACAGCAACTCAGTGTCGCTGCTGGACCGAGAACAGTCCACCAATCAGAAATGTCCAGCCGACAGCGTCCTGTGGGCAGCGTCCTGTGAGCACTGATGAAGGACTAGAGGACGACCAACACAAACTGTGCAGAAACAGATGAGCTTTACATCAACAAGATGGAGACACTCGGTAGGAGTGTGTGGACAGTGTTTAAACACTCCAGCAGCACTGCTGCGTCTGATCCACTCGTACCAGCAACACACACTAACACACCACTACCATGTCAGTGTGACTGCAGTGCTGAGAATGACCCACCACCCACATCATATCTGCTCTGTGGTGGTCCTGTGGGGTCCTGATCATTGAAGATCAGGGTGAAAGGAGGAGAATAAAGTCTGCAGAGAAACAGATGAACTACAGTCTGAAATTATAGAACCACAAAGGGCTCCTGTGTGATCAGAGGAGCTGATAGAGTGGACAGTGAGTGTAGAGACAAAGAGGTGGTCCTAATGTTATGGTTGATCGGTGTATGTTTGCAATGTATATACCAACGACTGCATGTCAGTGTATATGGACGACACATTACAAAAAAGAACACACACACACACACACACACACACACACTTCATAGAGTTTACATTATTGGAAGGGAATTTGTTTTGGGTAAAAACGGTGTTTTTCTCCTGGACTAATTCCTATTAGTGTAATTGCAGCCGTGTGACTATTAGGCCTACTTGTGATTTCTATCATTAGACACCGCCCCCAAACACACGACCTGCATGGACACGAACGTCCCTACACAAACAAAACACTCAAATCTACACCTGACGTTTCCACTGTTTATCCAGCGTTCCACAGAATCCTGCACTTGTCTTCCCTGCTGGAAAAGCCTGTCTGGTAGGCTCAAGCTGGTCAATCCGGTCAAGCTGCTTGACCAGCGTAGGCTATGCTGTCATTTGGTTTGATGGTTTAGCTGGTCTACCAGCATAACCAGTGTGACCAAGCAAGTCCATTAGTATAACAATGGTAGTTCACCAGCACGAGTAAGACCTGTCACTGTATGTGCTTTTGGACATTTTACTTCTGGACACATGTCAACAAACCATGGAGGACTAGAGGACGACCAACACAAACTGTGTAGACACAGATGAGCTTCCGTCTCTGACTTCCCATCTACAAGGTGGAGACACTCGGTAGGAGTGTCTGATAGAGTGGACAGTGAGTGAGTGGACACAGTGTTTAAACACTCTGATCCGCTCGTACCAGCAACACACAACTAACACACCACCACCATGTCAGTGTGACTGCAGTGCTGAGAATGACCCACCACCCACATCATATCTGCTCTGTGGTGGTCCTGTGGGGTCCTGATCATTGAAGATCAGGGTGAAAGGAGGAGAATAAAGTCTGCAGAGAAACAGATGAACTACAGTCTGAAATTATAGAACCACAAGGAGCTCCTGTGTGATCAGAGGAGCTGATAGGATGGATATGAAGTTCCAGAAGTGGTTTAAAATAGCAACAATATGATTAAGCGCAAATGTTTCTGGAACAATATATCATCCAAGAAAATGTCTTATGGTCACAGCTCCGTTATTATGAGCGCCTTTCTCCACACTCAAGGACACTGTACAAAATATAAAACAAAGTAAACAACAACAAAAAACGCCTGGAGAGCAGCGGCAGCCAAACGCGCACAGCGTTCACTCAACCGGAAGGAATCCATTGGAAAAACAATAGCATAGATGAGTTAAAGGAAGGAAGAAAAATAAACACACCCAGACTGTGTTCCAGGAGGAGCATGATGTAGGTCGGTAAAAAAAACACATCCAAGCACGTAAAGCACACATAATTCAACACAGACTGAGGGAGATGAGCTGAGAAGGCCTGGGGGCCTCCTGAAGAAAGCACCCTGCCCAGGAGCCAAAGCTGAACTCCAGCAGTCACCATGGAGACGATGTCTCAGTTCACAGATAACAAAGCTCAGCAAACCCCAGAAAACAGCCTTGAGCAGCCAGTCAGAGTCTACAATCAACAGGTGGTAGGGAAATGGGAGGGAGCGTCCCAGAGCGTCGTCCTCCGCGGGAAACTTTCCAGCAACTGCCAAGATCAGAGCTGATACGGGGCCGAACAGCTGATCACAGGAATAATCTGGCTGGGAGAGAGTAGTGTCCACTTTGCAACTACTCATCTTCTGGTCCAGTGTGGTCTCCCAAACGATCCATTCTCCGTTGCAAAGCTGACAGCCTCTCTGAGATGTTCTCCAAGGGGCGATGTAAAGTCCCGGTCTGAGACTCGACAGCCCTGCCCACCTCCTCAATCATCTCAGGCACCTTAAAGGGGCTTTGGACAGCTGTCCTCGTTTCTCCAACCAGCAAAACACCTGCAATCACGGTTCCAAATACAAAAATATCCTCAACATCCTCGACTGACAGCGCCACCAGGCACACGACCCTCCACCTCCCCCAGGAGTTCTTCGTGCATCCAGCCGCATATGTCCCGCCAGGACACTCAGGTTCCCCCGAACCCTGACTTCTCGTCGAGAAGATGGTGTCAATTGTGTTGAGAGACCAGTTGATCAAATCCATGCTTTAGTTTAGAAGAACAGCGTTGAGCGAGACTCCCAAGTGAGACAGTAGCGGACAAGACTGAAGAGCTAAGCAGGAGAGAAAAGGGAGGAGAGGGAGGAAAGTGCACCTTCGCTGAGAGCCAAGAGAGAAGACATTACTATGTAACGCTAAAGACAGAATGACAGAATGTACACATTCCTTTAATGAATGATTCCGGTTTGATACTGACGGATGGAATCATTTTAACGAGAGTTAATTATGTCCTTAATGGTTGAAGTGGCTCTTTCTCGCCTCTATGATTGGTCTACAAGTGCTTATCAGCAGTTATAATATTGAAATGAAATGAAATTTCTGTTATATCATCATATTTCAAACCATTTTTTAAACGTTTATACTGTTTGATTCGTCATTTATTAAAATTTGTAATTAGATATTCTAATAATTTGAGATGCTGCATTGTTAAGACAAACCGATCAACAATAAAACAAAAAAAAAATGAAAAGATTAAAAATATAAAATATTACAGAACAAAAACAGTATTTCACCACTGGCCAAACTACTGCCCACCACAGCTGACTGACCACAGCCTTTAAATGTCTTAAACACGTGTAAATAAACACAGATCAGCTCTAGAAAACAATCCTTTGACCTGGTCTTGGTGGAAACTCACACACACACTCACACACTCACACACACACACACACACACACACACTCACACACACACACACACACACACACACACAAACTCATTCATACACACATTAATGCACATATACACACATAATAACAGACACACACTAACACACAAACTCACAAACACAGATTGTCCCCCAGCAACAACCTGATAACCACGGAGGACAACATTGTTTGTGTAAGTTCATTCTGTGCTTGTTTTCATTAAATTGTATGTATTATTTTATTTATTTATGTATTTAGTCTATTTTTTATATATATATACTCATATTGTTTCTCAATATCATTAATAAGTTTTATCGTTATTTTTTATAATCCTTTATTTGATTGATTCATCATTAAATCTTGTTCTTTTCATTCTTTTGTCATTTCTCTAAGCTGCTTTGTTCGTTTATGTAGTTGTTTCATTTCATGAAAATGAACAAATTCAGTTTTAATTTTATTTTTAATTATAGCTGTAAATACGCAACTGCCATGAAAATGAGTCCTGGATGTGCTGCTCGTCATCAGCAGCCGGCGTCTGAAAGGCAGCAAAACTGGCCGTGCTCTCTCTGGGTGGGTAGATGGCGCTCTCAGTGTGATGCTGGCCGGCACAGGCGTCTGTCAGCCGATATATCGGAGCTGGGGACACGTCGTCCTCTGAGCGCGTTGGCTGCAACGAGCAACTCTGAAAAGAGGTGGTGTTTGACTTCACGTGTCGGAGGAGGCATGTGCTCGTCCTCACCCTCCTGTGAAGGGGGACAGTCCTAGTGGGGTTGGGGAATTGGCATTTCCAAATTGAGGGGAAATAAATGACGCTCAGTTAACAGAGGGAAGTGGCACTCGTCTGCGTAGGCTTTTTAAAACACCTTCTAATCGGAGTGGAACAGAACGCCCCTCTCTCTAAACTGGATTAGCCTTCTTTAAGCGCAGCAACCCGATCAGCAAGAGACTGTGGGCGATCCGAGAGGGAGATGTGGCGCTGGAGATGTGGCGCACTGACAAAGAACCACTTTCCAGAACGCTCGGCCTGCTGGGTTCATCAGGGAAGTGCCAGCGTGCCGGAACGTCTCGCTGGAGACGCTGCGAAACATCAACGTCAACATTTCCACCAGCCTAGTGAACAACGTGTCTCTGTTTTCTGGACGTTCTCTTCTTTCTCTCTCTCTCTCTCTCTCTCTCTCTCTCTCTCTCTCTCTCCATCACTCCCCACCCTCACTTTCTCTCTCTCTCTCTTTATGATATTCAGTGCGTGGGTTGAGGCAGCTAGCTCTCTCTCTCAGAATAGCACTGCAGCAGTTCATACTTGTGTATAGGCAGAGAGGGAGAAAAGAGAATGACAGAGAGGACGAACAGACCTTCTCCTTCCCCTCTGAGGCCGAGTTCCATTCCCTGTTTCGCGCCGCACATCTCTAAGAAAAGGCCTTCTGTCCTCTGCTCTCTACATACTCCAAATGTCCAAATACTTACGGACACCCCTTCTAATGAATGCATTCAAGCACTGCCAGTAGAATTGCTGGAGCAGATAAACAAACATGAGTCTGTTGGCACCAAGTCTAGTACCAGGTGTGGACTAGAGGGTACAAAGCCCCCCAGCATTGAGCTGTGGAGCAGTGGAACTGTGTTCTCTGGAATGATGAAGCTCCATCCAGTACTTCTGGGATGAGTTGGGGATGTTTGGGGATCATCCAACATCTTTATCACACTAGTGCCCTTGTAACTGAATGCAATCAAATCCTCACAGCAATCTGGCGCAAAACCAACACCTTGCTATGCCAAGAACACCATCCACAGTGAACCATGGCAGCATCGTGCTGTTGATTTTCAGCAGCAGGGACTGGAAAACCGGTCCGAATTGAGGGGAAGGTGGATGGGGCTAAATACAGGGATGTTCTTGAGCAGAACCGGTTTGGGACGGAGGTTCACCTTCCAACAGGACAAAGAACCAAAGCAGACTGCTAGAAGTCTGTGGTCAGACTTGAAGGTTGCTGGTCACCAGTGGAAACCATCTAACTGGAAGGAGATGGAGCAGTTGAGGAACAGGATGTGGCAGCTCACAGAGACGTCCACACAGAGACGTATCCAAAGCCACTTGCAGTTGTAATTGCCACAAAAGTGGGCTCTATAAAGTACTGACCTTAGGGGCGGGAGGTTATGCTCACAAAATGTTTGTTATTTTGTCCTATTTGTCCAAAGTTGTCGTTGTCGCACGTTCTATAAATGAAATGATGCAACATTTGTGAGATGGAACATGGAAAATGCCAGGGTGACTCCTTTGTACAAACTCCGTCCACTGATTTCATACGAAAAACTGAATGAGCAGGTGACCAAATATTTTTGTCCATGTAATATAGACACGGTAGGTTGTCAATAGCAATGTGATAAACCATAATGATGTGCATGTTTTACTGCATCACCCCCTCCATCCCTCCATCCCTCCATCCCTCCCAGATGACATCGACTCTGACACTCCGGCAGTGACTCTGACTCTGACTTTACCCAGACAGTGTAAATCACAGGGAAATTACACACGGCCCTCTTGGCATCAGCGAACAGTCCGCGGCGCAAATGGCCGAAACGTTCTGTCACTCCGGTGTTCTAGCTATTATCACGTTTTTTCAGAGGAGCAGAGTTCCTCTGCTTCACAAACAAAAAGCCTGCAGAGGGTTTATGGGTTCCGTCTGATCAGGATAAAGGAACAGATGAGGAGACGTTCACAGTTTGAGGAGCTTTGAGGGAAGCTTGATTGACATGGACGTGTTTGTAGCTGTGCAGGTGGTGGGAGGAGAGGGCAGTGGCACATATTATGTAGGACAGCATGAGAGAGAGAGAGGGAGAGAGAGAGAGAGAGAGAGAGAGAGAGGTCTATCACTTTATCAATTTGTCCATCCATCTCTCCACCTGTCCATTCATCTATCACTTCATCCATCTGTCGCTCTGTCCATCGATCCATTCATCAATCTATCTATTCATGCATCCGACCATCCATTACACTGTCCATTCATCTATCAATCACTCATTCATCACTCTGTCTATTCAGCCATCAATCTAGCCACCCTTCTATCCATCAGTCTGTCCATTCATCCAGCAGTCCATCCATCCATCACTCTGTCCGTCCGTCCATCCAACCATTCATCATTCTGTCCATTCATCCATCAATCTGTCCAACAAACCATGCATCCATCCATCACTCTGTCCATTCATCATCAATAACTCAATCCATTCATCCATTAATCTCCCACTGTCCAACCATCCATCCATTAATCTGTCCATTAATCCATCAATCCATCTATCCATCACTCTGTCCATCCATCAATCAATGCATCCATCCATCCATCCATCACTCTGTCTATTCATCCCTCATTGATACATCGTACTGTCCCTGCATCCACCACACCATCTATCTTTCTGTCAATTCATCCATCAATCCATTATTCTGTCCATCTACCTATTCATCCTTCCATGCATTCATCAATCCATATATCCTTCCATCTATCCATCCAGTCTGTCTATCCATCCATCCATCCATCCACCGTCACTCTGTCCATTCATCTACTGCATCACTCTATCCATCTATCCACCAGCCCATCCACCCAACACATCTGTCTAGTCCATGCACCCATTCATTGGTCCACTATCATTCTGTCTTCCTTCCACTTTTCCACCCTTCTATCATTCTGTAGATCTATCTATCCACCCTCGCCAATGTTTCTAAAAGCTGCACTTCATTCTCACGTTTTCTCAGTGGCATGTTTCTAACGAGAGTTTGGAAAAATATGGAACAAATGTGTGTACCTTTGATCACTGATCTTACCGTCTACCCATCCATCCATCCATCCTACCATCCACCCATCCATCCATCCTACCATCCACCATCCATCCATCCTACCATCCATCCATCCTACTGTCCACCCATCCTACCATCCACCCATCCATCCATCCATCCTACCATCCACCCATCCTACTGTCCACCCATCCATCCATCCATCCATCCACCCATCCATCCATCCATCCATCCTACCATCCACCCATCCATCCATCCATCCATCCTACCATCCACCCATCCATCCATCCTACTGTCCATCCTACCATCCACCCATCCATCCATCCTAGCGTCCACCCATCCATCCATCCTACTGTCCACCAATCCATCCATCCTACCATCCACCCATCCATCCACACTAAAACAAATCAGTTAATCAGGTATGAAATGAACGTCACTGTGCTGCACACGAACATCCATTCAGTCTGAGCATCACACACACATCCTTCTCCCTGTCTGACTGTGTGTGAGCGTGTGTGTGTGTGTGTGTGTGTGTGTGTGTGTGTGTGTGTGTGTGTGTGCATGCGTGATCATGTAGGTGATGTACAGACAGCAGCTCTACAGCACCGCAGTGCTGTGCAACCAGTGGTGTCATTCTGCTCCCATTTTTGTGTTTGTGTGTGTGTGTGTGTGTGTGTGTGTGTGTGTGTGTGTGTGTGTGTGTGTGTGTATCAGTGTGATAGGTACTAGTCAGGAGTGTGTATGCAGGCTGTGGTGGTCTCAGAGTGGACAGTCAGTGCTGGGGGGGGCAGTAAGGCCGTGTGCGTTGGTGTGTGTTTTGTGTGTTTGTATGAAGTCAGACTGCACTGTGGAACCAACATTACGATTCTTGACCAAATACTGTTGTTATTATTATGATCAGTATTATTATTATTATTATTATTATTATTATTATTATTATTATGATTATTATTATTATTGTTATTATTATTATGATTATTATTATTATTATTATTATGATTATTATTATTATTATTATTATTATTATTATATTATTATTATTATTATTATTATTATTATTATTATTATTATTAACAAAATACCTAATCTGGCAGCTTATAATATGAAGTTGGGGGGGTTCTTCATGGTTCTTTTGTAAAGCAATGGTTTTAATAGAACCTGAAAGCCTCAAAGAACCATGTGATACTTAACCGTTCTCCTGTATGGCAATGACACTCCAAGGTTTGTGGACACTCTACATAATAAATGCAGTGTTGACACAGACAAAAATGCACACACAGGTTATCTAGATATAAAGCCTCAGCATTGAGCTGTGGGAACAGTGGAACTGTGTTCTCTGGAACGATGGAGCTCCATACAGGACTTTAGGGATGAGTTGGGGATGAGGCCTCACTAATGCTGAGTGCTGAATGCAATCAAATCCTCACAGCAATGTTCCAGAATCTAGCAGAAAGTCTTCCCTGGACAGTAGAGACGGTTGCACCAATGAAAGCAGGATTGACTTCCTGATTACTGTATCCTGGTATTTCTTTGTCCATATAGTGTAGAATGTATATGGTTCCCCAAAGCATGAAAAAGGACTGCACATTTACTGTGAGTTAAAGAACCCTTTAAATGGTTCTTTATGGGATATTTAAGAGGATGAGTCTACATAGGAATTAAAGCCTGTAAAGAACTACAACAAGTAATCTGGTTCTTTTTCCTAATGATGAAAGGTTTGCATTTAATTCATTTTAAAGGGTCTCATTATTGTTACAAGTTTGTTACAATTTTGAAATGGTTCTGTGGTAAGGTCAAGAAACCATGTTTACCAAAAAGGCACCATATTGGGTTCCACTATTGTTATGTCAAATAAATGATTTTAGTACTGTACTACAAAAATAAATTCTTCATGTCTCTTCAAAGCCAACAGTTCTACATAAGTCCATCAATGTTCGTGATAGAAAATGCCTTGCATATGGTTCTTCAAAGCACCAAAAAAGATTCTGGCTCTTTCTAAAGTCAAACAATCACTTTAAAGAGGTTCTTCGGCTGCCATGGTTCATATACACCCATAAGTCAGAAAAATGCTTCTTCTGTGTCATGCAGAACGCCTTGCATATGGTTCTGCACTGAATCACGAAAGCTCTGCGAAGCAGAATGTTTAGTACGTGGATCCACTAAGCCCCAAAAATGGATTCAACAACCTAGATGCCCGTTAAAGCTCTAAGAACCATGTGCATGCTTAACTGGTTCTGTTCTGAGGTTCCACGAAGCACGTACAGGCTTGGTACCACTTCTTTCATGTCTCAGAGAACCATCGCCTCTGGTACGACACCTCAGCTCCAGTCAGCACTGGTGTGGGTAGTCTCACTCCGTGATGCAGAATGTCTCACACACGGCCCTGTGAAGCATCAGAAGGAATGGGCACGTCTCGGAGAACCCTTCGTAGAACTCTGCTCCATGCACAATTTCACATTTATCAAACAAAAACAATGCAGCAGAACCAAATCTGACCACATTCTAAAAGAACACTGTGATGTCTATGATCAGGAACGATGTTTGCAATAACTTAAACAGAGAACACGCACTGGTTCTGCAGCAAGCAAACGCAAAACAACAGTGATGCAACTCTAATAGAGTGTTGATCCACAGCCGCAGCCGGATGCGTCCTGCAGACGGGAGACGGTTACAGAAAATGGAGAGGGAGGTCATGGCAAAGGGTTGCTAAGGAGCACTTGAGCGAGCCGACACCACCTGAGCGCGCGCGGTTTGCAGGAGGCTGGGGTCCTGCGAGGCCTCGACCCCGGGCCTGCACGAGCCGCCGCAACCCCGTGTTTGATTAGATGGATCCGTTGCTTTGAGGAATTCTCTCCGTTCCACCTTAAAGCGCGCTGCGGATGCGCTCTAACGCCGCGCGTTTACAGAGCTGTGGAGTTCCCTGAGAAGCGCAGGAAAGGGGGTTCTACCACCTGTTCCCCGCGCTCGCCGGTTCTCCGCCCCTGCCCCGCAGGTCCGCTCGGAAGGTGTGTGGGTGTGTGAGGGCGCAGGTGCCGTGGTCTCCTGCCTGGCCAATAACGGAAACTCTTCCCGCAGGAGCCGCAGCGGCGGAGAGGGACCTGCTCGGAGCTCCATCCGCCGCAGACTGCTGAGAGGAGCGCGCGCGGCCCCCCCGCGGCGAGGCGGCGCAGCTGCTTTCACACAGGTCCGCTCGCGCGCCTGACGTCGCCTGGAACGTCTCCAGAACCCGGCCCTGCTGCCCGGTTCCTCCTCGCGCGCGGGCCGTGCGTGCGTGTGCGTGTGTGAGAGTGTGTGTGTTTGGGGGGTGAGGGTGGAGGGTCGGTTGCCGAGGCAATTTGCTCTTTTCTTTTTCCTTTGAATCTTTTTGTTTGTTTGTTGTTTGTTTTGCGGCGCGTGACGCTGTTTTTATTAAGTGATGACTCTACAAGTACCTGTACCCCACACACACACCACCCCCAGAACCCCCTCCCAGTACTCCTACACACACACACACCATCCCCCCACACACCCACCCCCAGAACCCCCTCCCAGTACCCTACACACACACACCATCCCCACACACTGCACCCTCAGAACCTCCCAGTAATTCTCTACACACACCACCCCACACCACTCCCCAGAACCCCACTCCCAGTACCCCACACACACCACCCCAGAACCTCCCGGTACTCCCACACACACCACCCTGAACACCCTCCCAGCACCCTTACACACACACCACCCCAGAACCCCTCCCAGTACCCCCTGGCCACACACCACCCCCACACACACACACCACCCCCACACACACCACCCCCAGAACTTCTCCCAGTACCCACACACACACCACCCCCAGAACCCCCCTCCCAGTACCCTCTGACACACACACCACCTCCACTAACCCCCCACTACTCTCCCACACTCATCACCTGCTATATGCTTTATAACACCTCTATAGGGCTTCATTACGCCTCTATATACCCTTAAACATGGCTTCTGCAAGGATTCTTCACTAAAGTTTGGTTCTAGATTAAATACCTTCAGCACGCAGGTCAAGTGTAGTAATAACAACTTATTACACCTCTATACGCCTTTATAACATCCATATATACCCTAAAATATGGGTTCTGGGTTTCTATATCACCAAAAAGGGTTCTGGTGTTATAGCCAATAAAACACTTTACAGTTCTATACCTGTTGAAAATGGGGTTCTGCAAGGTTTCTCCACTAAAGGCTAGTTCTATATTGCACAATACATTATGCAACAGGTGCGTTAAATCACCCCCTTTCAGTTCTATACTTAATTAAAAGGTGGTTCTTCTCCTTTGGTTCTATATACGACCAAAGGTTACCATCTCAATGAATCCATTCTGTTTGATAGTTGGTTCTTCAAGGGTTCTTTATTAAAGGCTGGTTCTATATAGCACCAAAATAGTTGTACTACTAGTAAGACAAGGGAACCATTTTTGGTGCTCTAGAACCAACCTTCAGTGAAAAAGTGGTGGGGGGTTTTGAGTGATTTCTTATAAGTTCTTTAAAATGAACCGGTTATGATGTGAACAGAGTGATACAGAGCTGGGGTTCAGTGTCAAAGGTTCTAGATAACCTTATCCAGTAAGAATAGACAGTGGTGGTGAATGGAAGAAGACGTCTGAACCTCTGAAAGCTCCTCTGTGGAAGAAATGAAGCTGCAGTAGAACCGGACTTTAGCAGCTACGGAGCCTTGAGATCAACAGAGTGACTTTATCGGGATATTTTTTAATCAATGCCTCAGAACCCATTGATTAGAGTGCGCTGAAGCCCACCCTTCCCCCAGTCTCAGGCAGTAATTAGGCAGTGTGTTCGTTCTGCTATTCCTATACAGGTGGGTGGGCTGCTGGTGGGCCTCAGAGGCAGCCCCACAGAGCGAGCGCTCAGCTGTTAGAACCACCACAAATTACAGCCTGCGTGCAGCCCTGCAGATCTGCATACCGCAGGAAAAGCACAGAGAACACCGTTTTAGAGCGAGAGACAATAAAACTCGACCTGGAATAAAACTCACCCCGTCAGAACTGATCCCTGAGGTGGGGACATCAGACACGTTTAACCGTTAGATCTCAAGGCCAATCTCTGAGGGACGCTTTCGTTTTCCAGAAGATCCTACGCTACTCAAATTTGCCTTCATTTGGGCTGAATTTAAATATTGCTATGATTTAACTAAAAATTTACACCAATTTATGTTGGAAATTGATCATCCACTGAAAACTAAATCATTCTGATGAGTAAAGATTAAACTGACGGTGCTGAATAAAAAAAATGTTCTTTATTAGTTTTGTTATTTAGGTATCAGTATTAATCCTTCTGAGGACTTTTAATCTGAAATTTAAACACTGTGAGCAAAAGAAAGAGCAAACAGCCCCCCCTTCCCCAATATCTGTATCAGTGATGTCATCAGCCCCGCCCCCTCTCTCTGATCAGTCAGAGTCTGTATGCAGGTTGAGGATCAGCCCCGCCCCCTCTCTCTGATCAGTCAGAGTCTGTATGCAGGTTGAGCGTCAGCCCCGCCCCCTCTCTCTGATCAGTCAGTCGTGAGTCAGAAGCTCCTTTGGTATTTAAATTGGGATTGAATTCAGTTGGATGTTATGAAAGGAGCATCACGTCTGTAGTTTACTCTGATCCTGAGATATGAAGCCCTGGAAACAACGTATAACTGCCCGCAAAAAGCAGTTAAAGGACTCATTTGGCTAAAAAACAAACGGAACCTGGATACAGTCGATCGGACGCACAATCAACATTAATATCAATTAAAATATAAAGCCAAGATCAACCTTTAACCCTCTGGAGTCTGAAAAAACACGTCAAAACCCCTCAGAGAAACATTTACACACACAAACCTACTCCAACACATTTACCGTTACAACAAACACAAAGTCAGTGTTTTCTAATATACTTTATTATTAATTTAAATAACTTACATGGACACAAATGCCCCATAGTCCACCCCAACCTCAAACTGGCGAAAGGTTACCCGTATGCATGGTCTTGCCAGAATTCAGAAAGGTTACAGAGGGTTTCCTTGGGAAATGTAGCCCCCCATACTGAAAGTGACCGACACTGCTGGGACGTCCACGGAACGGACACACTGTAAGTAACCAGACCACTGCAGAGTCCACAGGAGTGGTAAGGATGCAACACTTCCTCCATCAGACCAGCGGGGCCAGAGTGCAGATCTAATATACAAAACAGGGTGTAGAAAGATGGCATTGAGGGGACAAAATCAAACAGAACATGATGCTGATCTGAGCGACTGGGAATGGAGAGCGAACGGCCTTCCGTTCGCCCTTGATCGGCCCGAAATCAGACGGACGCGAGTTGTGTGAATGTGGGCAATTTAAGCAAAAACTAACGACTGAAAAACAATATAAAACGTAGTAAAACAAGAAAAAGAACATGGAAAACAAAACACCTCTGAAGACCACATTTTAACCTCCGTTTTCTTTCTTTACACCCTTCCGTCAATCGATGGGCTGCTCCCCTCGGAATATCCTGATCCGCAATCATTTCAGGCCTGAAATTCTGGACTGGAGTAAGCAAGACCACCCTTGGGCCTCATCAGGAAGCTTGGTGATCGTCAGCCTGCGAGCGCGCGTGTGAACAGACGTTTGACTGAAACTCATTTTCAGGTACAAAAGGCAGCAGAAACGGCAGACAAACGGATTCATAAAAGTTCTGCGGATGAGAAGATCATTAAAATACAGAACCGTTCAAAGGCAAGAATATAAAAACAAGGACAATTAAAATGACAACCGGAGCTTTAAAAGAACCCGTATGAGGCCGGAACACTGACAACTCCAAAGATGTTCTGGATGCAGGGTGATTGAAAGTGATATCTGACGTCTTTACCGAACTCAGAGCAGAGCAGAACATTTAGGCCAGTGATTTTTAAACCCGTCCTCAGAAGGTTCACCACTTTTTGGTGCCGTTTTCGTAGTTGGGGACCACGTCAGAGTCTTACGTTATGCTCACACAGCAGGTAAAATTGACCCCAATCCGAGCTTTGTCTCCATACGTGACCAAGGATTTTCAGTTCTGAATCGGGCCGTCGGGACAATCTGAATCGGGCCAAATTCCCACAAAGAAGCATAAAAGTACGGCAGCAGGTCGAGGGAGGTGTTCGGGGTGGAACGGTGAGGTCTCTGTTCAAACACACATTAACGAGCCCCCGTCTGGCGGTCAGTCACTGCAGCTGTGTGATGGCTCAGGGGTTGCTGCCCAAAACGAAAGAAGCTCCTGTTGCACACGTGCGAGAGGCAGCGTGAACAAACTGGGCCACTGGTTCAGGTGAAGATTCACGACCAAACTGAAATTTCGGCTTCACTACACCTGAAAACGTCTAACGATAAAAGATTTCTCCGGGATTCTGAGGTTTAGACCCAATTTGTGGGTTTAACATGTTCACGCCTCCTCCGTGGTCACCAACAAGGAATCTGCACTTTCAGTGCTTTTAAAAACGTCGTCGTCATCCAGACGTTCGATCTGTTAATTACGGAATAAAATCGTGTACGTTAAAATTTATCTCGAGTAATTTGAGGTTTTCTTTGGACAGCGATTAGTTTTACAGGTCGTTTCGATGGTCACAGGGTCAAGAAACGATGACCGTTACCTTTCCTAGAGTGACGGCTGGTAGTGTCCTGTTCTTACGGACTTGAAGAGCGATTTAGAACGTAGGCAGGAGCTGGACTAACATGGCGGCAAACAAAC
This sequence comes from Acestrorhynchus altus, assembly GCA_034509495.1. Lineage (NCBI taxonomy): Eukaryota > Metazoa > Chordata > Actinopteri > Characiformes > Acestrorhynchidae > Acestrorhynchus > Acestrorhynchus altus. Next base: position 1,195,427 of record CM067507.1, on the reverse strand, counting down.
ACCATTACTAATCTCTTTAAGATGAACCTGGTGAAGCCAACAAGGGTGGAATGATGGAGAGAATACTGGGAAAAAGGGAGAACAGAAAAATGAAAAAGGGGAGCAAACTGCAGTCACTTGATCTTCCGGAAACGAAGCCACACGATGAGAGTCATGATAGAAGTGAGAATCCTGAGAGTAGCACTTTAAAAAAGGGAGATTTTATGTAGTATAACAATCATAAAAACATATATATGAAGGTTAATGGGAGAAACAAAACAAAAGGAGGAAAAATATGGTCTACAATTTAATATTTATACCGACAAAAAAAAGGAGAAACAAATAAAAAGGAGAGGTTCAGCATTATAGTCGCCTCAGAGCTCGTTTCTTATCAGTTTTCTTTTTCGCAGCCACGGTGCTACTGCTACTGTTTGTGCTGCTGGTAGTGGTGCTACTGTTTGACCCGCCTGCCGTCGTGGCGGCTGCGGCCGAGATGGCTCGTTTGCTGGGGTCTCCTGCGTGTTTTTTGGGCTGGGGTCCGTCCCCGGCTTCCTGTACGGCGCCCGAGGAGCCCCCCATTGCGTGGATCTCTGTCAGGAGGTGGGCTCGAGACGCATATTCTGCATAGTCCTCCAAAAGTAACCTCCCAGCCTCCTCGTTCAGAGCCGATTCGGGGTTCGGGTGGATCAGTAGGCACTTGATTGTCTGATAGAAAGACAGACACAGACAGACCAATCAGCTCCTTTAAGGGGTCACATACACAGCCTCATCACCCAATCATACTGGTCCTCACCTCCTGAAGCTACTGGTCAGATCTTTGGTCTTCAGATTCTCCCCGAATGCTGTTTATACACATTTCAGACTAACTCGGTGGCTCATTAGACTACTTGGCAAGAACAGACTAGTGAACAGACCATGCAGGATAAATAAAGGCTTCTTCTGGCTTCCCTTTAACAGAGTGAATTACGAAGAACAGATTGTGGACAAGTAACAGTCCCAAAACTACAACTTATACTTCAGCGCTCCTGACCCGTTCGACCCGGGAGCTACGGTTATCTGTGCTACTTACCAGCAATACATGCCTGAGGCCCAGCTCTGCCTTCCAGTCCCTCTTCAGAACGTTGACACAGATTTCTCCCTTGTGCCCGACATTCGGATGAAAAATCTTGGTCAGGAAATAGCCTCGGGGTGGTACAGCGGGAAAATCCTTCCCCAAGACTAAGCGCATCCTGAAGACTCCTCCGGCATACGGTGTCCCTTCTATTAGGAAAAACAAAGAACATTAAGAGCAAATTAGAGGTTCTCCAGATTCCTGCAAGAAACGTAGTTACACATTAGTCCTCACGTCCTAAATGTAGCCGAGTTGTCAACAAAGTGAAGCAGGTGGTGAAAGGTTGAGTCCAGTCAACAGAGCCGCTGGAGTTGGTTTACCTGCACGACCACCTAAGTTACCTCAGGTTCTGTTGTGAGCTGGTGGACTGTTACACACCGTGCTCTTGGTGTGATCTTTGTTGGTGGAGCACTCCTGGGGCGGGTCGTAATGGTCCTGAATCTCCTCCATTTGTACACAATCTGTGGATCGGTGGAGTCCAAACTCTTCACAGATGGTTCTGTAACCTTTTCAAGCCTGATGGCCATCATCAACTGTTCTTCTGAGCTCCTCAGAAATCTCCTTTGTTCTGCATGATGCACTTCCACAAACGTGTGACGATCAGACTTTGCTAGATCCCTGTTCTTTAAATGAAATGCCACGTCCACTCACACCTGATCGTCTCCCATTGGTTGAGAACATCTGACTCGACCTTCACCTTCAGATGATCTGCTGATCCTAAAGGTTCACAGACTTTTGCCCTCACAGATATGAAATACTGGATAATGCAAGTGTGATCATTGTGTCAGAACAGCAAACGAATAAATTACTACCTGGACCCTCAATCGCAGTGTGCAGCTCTGTGATGTCTTCCTCGCTGGGGTAGATTTTGATCCCTTCGGGTGGGTCTGCTGCCAGTGCCGAGACTTCTTTATACACTAGTCTCAAAACTTGAGGGGGTAGGTTCTCCACGTTTGAGTTCTGCTCGGGGAAAAGACAAACGGTCATCATGAGACCTGAAGTAACACCTGCATCCATACCAGAATTTACTGCATTAACACAAAGAGCAGCTTTTACACATAAACCATCATTTCTGACTGTATACGACTCGTCCAGAACGGGGTTCTCAGCGATCTGATCGTACCAAACCATCAGGCTCCGCCCAACAAGATCTCGGACGATATTTTGGGTTTATCATAAATGTAAAATCTCAGGAAAGAGAAGAACATTAGCTCCTGTCAAAGGGTGGATATGGACAAGCAAAAGAACCAATCTGTCACGTTCTAGATGACTGGCCCAGAACTTCTCCGAAACATCAAGCAGGTCTTGTGGTGTGTTTCTGGAAAGCAGTGGTCAGTATCTATTAAAAGTGTTCCACAGAAGAACTGGTAAACTGGTAACGGGGTCATGGCGCTCAGTGATGCTGCTGTATCGCCTTGGTTCCAGATACCACAGGACACCTTCGGAAGTCTAGCACAAGGGGAACCTACTCAATATTATGGAGGTGGTTTTAAATGCAGTAATTTAATGGTCCTAAGGCGTCGCCCCACAACAAGGCCTCAAAATTCCTCCGCAAAACGCTGAAGGAAAGGTTGATGTGAGATGCGAGACACCAACAATACGGCGAAATGAGAGAACGCCAGCTTAGTGCGTCAGAACGCGGGAGGAAAGCGGCCGCTCGTGAGGGAGAAGGCGGTATTTAAGGTGTTTGGCTGAGAGCGAGATTGATTGGAGATTAGAGACTGGGCACATGTGATGGGGAGAAAATTGGTGGCAGGTGCACAAGTGGGCGCAGCGATGAAAACGAGGTGGTTTCTCGAAGTTGTCTGAATTATCGCCGAATGGCTTCAAGAAGAGAACACCAAGTATGCTGTTTATGCAGGAACCGAGACCTTAACCCACAGCACGTACGACTGATCAGGTATGAAGAACACTAATAATACAGAGGAGCCTCCAGTAACATCGTTTATTAATCAAAATCGAGGTAAAAAAAAATAATTATTAATCGCGATACTGATTTGAGATCATATCGCCCAGCTTTACTTCACATACAATCAGTCAGAACGTCTTTGGAATCAGAAGTGTGGTTCTTTAGTCTACAGTGGACACTGGACTTATGGGTGGACATTAAGACAATATTTAATGATAAATTTAATGTGATACAAAATTGAACATTGTGAATTTTTTTTTATGGACCTTAATAATGACCGATTACAAGAATTCAATAAATGCAGTCCTATCATCATGCGTCAGAAATGATTAATTAATAAAACGAGCTCCATACGCACACCTGACCAGGGCTGGACGATACATCGAGAATTCTTCAAACCGACGTTCAGAACCTCTGATCGACTTTAGTTTGCCCGTTGATTATTTCAGTTATTGTGAGATTTACCCTGACTGGTCATATCACCCAGCACTGCCCTAACTCAAAATAACACACACACACACACACACACACAGACACACAGACACACAGACACACTGCAATTTCCAATAAAGTCACTGACGGACGGTTCTCCGTGGGTCTGTACGGTTGCAAAAGCTGGAGAAATCTAGATGCCTTTGAACGTTGGTGTCGGTGAAGACGGGATCCTGGACCAAATGAAGCCTGACCTCTCGCTGGAAGCCCAGATGGTCAAGGTGAAGCCTGCCTGCGTGCCCGCTCGCCATCAGCCCGTCTGTCTGCCTGCCTGTGCGCTCACCCGCCTGCCCGTCTGTCTGCCTGCCTGTGCGCTCACCCGCCTGCCCGTCTGTCTGCCTGCCTGCGCGCTCACCCGCCGCCTGCTCGCCTGCTCGCGCCACCCGCCAGCTCAAGCATCTCGCTCCGTTCGCCTGCCAGCCTCGCCCGTGCGCCATCCTCCGCTCAACTGCCTGCCAGCTCGCCTGTGCGCCTATCCGCCTCGTCTGCCTGCCAGCTTCCGCCTGTGCTACCGATCCCGCCTGTCTGCTCGCCAGCTCCGCCTGTGCGCCATCCCCGCCTGTCTGCCTGCCAGCTCGCCTGCGCGCCATCTCGCCCAAGGTCAGCCTGCCAGCCTGCCCGCACGCCTGCCAGCCCGGCCTGTCTGCCTGCCTTGATGCGCGCCAGCCCGCTCGTCTGCCTTCCGCCTGCTCGCGCGCCAGCCCGCCTGTCTGCCTGCCTGCCTGCCCGCGTGCTATCCCTGCCTGCCTGCCTGCCTGCCTGCCTGCGTGCCATCCCATCTGTCTGCCTGCCTGCATGTGCGCCAGCCCGTCTATCTGTCTGCCTGCCTGCCTGTGCGCCCACCCGCAAGCCTGTCTGCCCATCGGGTGGGCCGGCTCGGACTGTCTAAGGCGGAGTATTGAAGCCAGACTGTATAAGGCGGAGTATTGAAGGCGGAGTATAGAAGGCAGAGTATTGAAGGCGGAGTATAGAAGGCAGAGTATTGAAGGCGGAGTATAGAAGGCAGAGTATTGAAGGCAGAGTATTGAAGGCAGAGTATTGAAGGCAGAGTATTGAAGGCGGAGTATAGAAGGCGGAGTATAGAAGGCGGAGTATTGAAGGCGGAGTATAGAAGGCGGAGTATTGAAGGCGGACTGTCTAAGGCGGAGTATTGAAGGCGGACTGTCTAAGGCGGACTGTCTAAGGCGGAGTATTGAAGGCAGAGTGTCTAAGGTGGGCTGCTTAAGGTGGAGTAATTCAGGTGGGGTGTCTAAGGTAGAGTATTGAAGGCGGAGCGTTTAAGGTGGAGTGTCTAAGGTGAAGTAATTAAGGTGTGATGTCTAAGGTGGACTGTTTAAGGTGGAGTAATTAAGGTGGAGTAATTAAGGTGTGGTGTCTAAGGTGTACTGTTTAAGGTGGAGTGTTTAAGGTGTACTGTTGAAGGTGGAGTAATTAAGGTGTACTGTTTAAGGTGGAGTGTTTAAGGTGTACAGTTTAAGGTGGAGTAATTAAGGTGGAGTGTTTAAGGTGGAGTGTTTAAGGTGGAGTGTTTAAGGTGGTGTATCTTACCATTCTGATGCAGGGCAGCTGAGAGGGTAGAGAGCCGCAGGTCGGGCCGGGGCTCGGAGACGCCTCCGGAAAGCGGGACTAACGGTCGTAACGGTCGTAACGGTCCGCGGTGTCGGTCGGAGCGCTCAGCGCGCGGGTGAAGCTGCTCGAGCGGCGGCAGTGGATGAAGCGTCGCCGCTGTGAGGGCGTCAGTCTGCGGCTCGGCCTGCTCCTCCGAGCCCTGACACAGGAACAAAAACAGCAATGCGCTCCGCCAATCAGATCCCTCTATACCCACCGCCGGCACCGCCCACCGGCGCAGCTTAGCCGATCACAGCGCAGGACACGAGCAACGTCACCGCGCTCGGCCACCGCGCAGCCCAGCTGGAACGGAGAAGCGGAGAAACGCTGCGCTGTGATTGGTCAGTTTGAAAAACTCAGTCCCGCCCACACCGTGGGGGAGAAGGGGGGGACTTTCACTAGAAACATGATTTAAAACTATTCTTCAGTATTTTTAACAATTAATTTCACAAAAAGATCATTTTTCTTCTTTAATATTTTATTTATGACTGCATCATAATGTATATTACATTAACATATAATAAAATATTAATATATTTAATTATACAAATATAATTCTTCAGTTTTACAGTACCAGTCAAAGGTTTGGACACATTTGACTGAATGTACTGGAGATGATGACGGGTGCTTCAAATAGATGGACCAATTATATAAAGGGTTTCATTACTGTCACAAGAGATAATCAGACTGTAATCAGAGGTAATCAGACTCATCAGCTCGGGGAGCATCATGGCCTCGTCTCCTATAATCTGGAGACAGAATAGAGTTTGGTCTCCTGTCACTGCTCCCATTAAAGCCAGACTGGGTGTCACTGTCACTGAACTGAACAGGCATCACACTAATACCAGCCTGTTACAGACCATGACCCTGTGGCCGGTTGTCCTTCCTTGGAACACTTTTGTCCACTGCATACCGGGAACACTCTCGAGAACTGACTGATGCTTTGGAGATGTTCCGGCCCAGTCATGGAGGGAAACGGTCACCAGATCAGTGTCTTCACTTTAGTTGACAGTGGTTTTAATGTTATGTCTGATTGGTATTAGAAAGAAAGCATTAGTGAAAAAATGTTCCTAAACATGTAGTTATATTTATGTAATCTGTTAAAACTGTTTACAGGCAGGGCCTCTAGAGGGCGCTGAAATCTACAGCCTTTACCATTATGATTGAGACTGAACGGTGGGGACTGTTTATTGTCACATCCTTACTGTCTTATTCTGAGATAGATAGATAGATAGATAGATAGATAGATAGATAGATAGATAGAGAGGATGATTGGATGATTGGGTGTACAATTGTACAATTACTGTACAATTAAACTACAGAAAAAATATACAACTATATACAATATATAAATACAACTACAAGAATCTATGTTAAAAATAAGATTATAAACAAATACATTAACACATGTGGCGCAGAACTCGTTTGGCCTCAAACCTTCCTTAAAATGCACCAAAATGATGTTGTATATTTAATATATTTACCAAATGCATTCATGACAGAGGAATGTATTAAAGGGAGTTGATTATGTTAATCCCTTAGATTATATTAAGAGAGCACCACAGAAGAGGACATATATAATATTAAAATACAGCAAAAATAAATGTAACATAACAACAATAAAAACAACATAATAATGATTTAATTTAAATAACATTTTATGTTAAAAATAATGATTTGTTACAATAATATTTAATTTTATTTTATTTATTTAATTTATATAAATATGTTACTTTTAACGTGAAGTCTACTTCACTACTGTACGGAACTGAATGGTACCGCCCATCTCTATCACGTGACCGCAGTTTCACAGATCTCCAAGTAATCTCCACTACGGGATGTTGTGAGCGTTGCTATAGAGATCTGTAATAAAGTGCTGCTCGCTGATTGGCTCCAGCGGACTACTTTAAAGGGGGCTTTAAAGTGAACCCGATAACTTACATCCCGCACGAAATGACTTTATATATTATGCTGTTTGATGTCGGGCTTTAGTCGCTTTATTTATGTAAACACAAATCAGCCTTCGGGGCGTCCACCTCAGTGACCACGCCTCTTCCGGTTCCGCGCTCAGCCGTGCCCTGACCCGAAGCCCGCAGAGTGCGGTCCTGAAATAAGGCTCAGGAGCCTCATCTTCATCTGCGACCTTTAAAGCGTCTGTTCAGCGTCGCTGGAGCTCGCCGGGTTTCACAGTTCCAGGTGAGGCGTGAAGCGCAGCAGGGGCGTGTTTGTGTCTCTGCTGCTGTTTGTGCGATTTATAAACCATAACCTGGGAAAGAGTGTGTCGAGCATGACTTACAGATCGGGCGTTTACTCTTCAACGCCTTCCAGTCCACCTTAAATGAGAGTGGAAATGATGCGGCAGTTAAGGTGGAACGGGAGGGCGGAGTTGTAAACAAACTTCAGGCTCGAGTTTGTGGGTGTAAACACTGCTGTGTGTGTGTGTGTGTGTGTGTGTGTGTGTGTGTGTGTGTGTGTGTGTGTGTTTAGGGGACTCTGCTGCTGTGAGGGGGATTATGAGCGAGGTGGAGGTGTTTCATGAGAAGCAGAGGTTGGAGTTGTGCGCCATCCACGCTTTAAACAACGTGCTGCAGGAGAGAGTGTTCACCAAAGAGACAGCAGATGAGATCTGCAAGCGGTGAGAATACAGCACACATCAGCTCCAGGGTCCCCCTACCTGACCTATGGACCTGGGAGGGGGTGGGTGCCCCCTTGTGAGCCTGGGGGGTGGGTCCCTCCGTGTGTCCTGGTTCTCCTTGTGGGCTGGAGGGGTGCAGCTCTGGGAAAACTCGAGACCACTCCCCATGATCACTTTCTTAGGTTACATTTACATTTATGAAGCCCAGATGTTCTGCTGGAAGGCTGGGAAACGTCTGCTGGATGTGTCGAGACTCTGACTTTGACGTGATCTCTTAATGTTTTCCAGAGCTGTAGATTAATAACACCTAACCATGCACACGGTGCACATCAGCAATCACGTGTCAACACAGACGCAAACACTTGAGGCACCATAGTAACCGTCTGGGATACCATATCACGGGCTGGGATGCCCCGTGTGATGGTGAAGCTGAGAGTTTTGTGTTTTTGCAGCCTGGCCCCACAGTGCGTGGTGAACCCACACCGCTCTATGCTGGGGACGGGGAACTACGATGTGAACGTGATCATGGCAGCGCTGCAGAGCCGTGGACTGGCCGCAGTGTGGTGGGACAAACGGAGGTCAGTTTGGCAAGATCCTCATCTCCTCGTCCTCATCTCTCTCTGTATCTGCAGTGTAGCTCCTCTACCAGCACCATTGTTTCAACGCAACAACGGAGTAAACCAGGAAGTTCAGGGAAGCGTGTTGAAGTGATGGAGTGGTTAGTGGAGCTACTCAGCAGATAGAGATCAGGACGAAAAACAGTAACTACTCCTTTAAATATGCGTCTATTGCTCCTCTGTTCTTCTGTACTGGACTCGTGTTGCTTGTCCTCTCCTCTGTTGTAGGTCAGTGCAGAGCCTGTGGCTGGATAAGGTGCAGGGCTTCATTTTAAATGTGCCGTCGCGAGTTTCTCTGGGAATCGTGTCCCTCCCGCTGAGACGCAGACACTGGCTGGCGGTACGGCAGGTGAACGGACAGTACTACAACCTGGACTCCAAACTGAAGGGTCCTGTCTGCATCGGGGGGGAAACAGAACTCAGGTCAGTTTTGCGTACATGCTGGCGGCCACAGATATTGTATTTCATGTTTTTCTAGCCGCAGGACAAAAACGTTCCTGGAATCCGTGGAGCTGTAGGTTTGGTGTGTAGTTGACGTAGAAAAGCTTGATTTTCTGTGGACAGTTGTAACCAATGAGTGTGTGGATCATATGAACATTATAGAGCGTTATAGAGCGCCCCCTACACTTCCTGTAGTGTATTACAGTCTGTCAGAATGAGCGTGTGGATCATACGAACTTATTTTCTTTGCAGGTCGTTCCTCTGTGAGCAGTTGTCTCAGGATGTAGCAGAAATGCTCCTGGTTGTGCAGAGGGACGTGGAGGATGATGGGACATGGCTGATTGCAGAAGACTCCAGGAAGTGATCTATCTCAGGTCAAGAAGTTGTGTGTGTGCATTCCGACTACACATGCATGCTTGGGTGGGGGTGAGGAGGGCATGCGGGCACACAGAGGGCTGTTCATGGCCCCGCCCTCACCCGCACAGAGTGTCACTACCAAAGACTGAAGGATTACTCACCAGGCTGGTCACTCACAGAGAGGTCCATTCAGAGGTCAATAAAGGGACGTCTCTCTTCCTGAAGGAGCGCCGGGTTTGAGTGTCAGAGTGGACTCTACAGTGAAGACACTACACACTTACTGCAGCTCTCTCTCTCTCTCTCTCTCTCTCTCACTCACTCATCATAGACATGAAATTGTCATTGGGCATTAAACGTTTTTTTACTGGGCAGAATGAGAAACATCTTCATTAGTTTTCACTTTTTACGTGTTTTTTTTTAAATCAACACCTAAAATCTTACATACGGGGTAAGAAACAGCCGTGCAGCACACCTAACATTTGGCTTTTTGAATATTTCACAGCTCTTAGCAGAATTGGTTCTAATTAAAATAAATGTGTTGAACGGACAAATGAGGAAATTGCAAAAGCTTAATGTTGGCCTGCTTTATCCATTCCACAACCACCGCAGGTGTGTTTTGGGGTCATTGTCCTATTGGAACACCCAGACGGAGGGCAAGATGAGTTTAAAGGTGGCAGTTATGGAGTAGGAGGTTCTGTCTTGGAGCTTCTCTGGACATTGTGATCTAAAACTGATGTTCTAGCAGTTTTCAGTTCATGCCAGGCCTCTGCTGTTCTTGGGCTCACTCTGTCCTCCACATTTAACACAGCGATGCACACTAGTGAACTCACACACTAGGGGGCAGTGAAAACACGTGCCTAGAGCAGTTTGTCATGTCCTGCCAGTTCAGGGATTCAAACCGGCAACCTTCCTGTCACAAGGCCGGTTCCCGAACCACCGGACCCTGGTTTCCTGTATTTACATAACTTTCCTACGTAGTGCACTACATCGGCTGTAGTTTGGGATTAAACCCACCTTTTCTTCTTTCCTTGTTGCAGTGTGGACATTTTCAAAATGGAGGGAAACCTATTTTAACAAACCTGCAGAGACAGGCAGCTCGACTGGCTGAACAGATCATTCTCACCCTGTATGTGTAATTCTAAACGTTAATTTAAGAAAAAACAACTTATATTAAATATGAATCGTCCTTAATTCAAAGAAATTATTGAAAGCCCAACAATGCCATGATGTTCTTGTCCATGATGACTGTGAGCTCTTCTAACGACTTTCTCTCTCTCTCTCTCTCTCTTTCTCTCTCTCTCTCTCTCTCTCTCTCTCTCTCTCTCTCTCTCTCTCAGGATAAGTGTTCGAGTTCTAACACTTTGTTTTTTCTTTTTCTATCTGTATCTATGCACTGCACTGCTGAAGAAGGTGATGTGTGTGTGTGTGTGTGTGTGTGTGTGTGTGTGTGTGTGTGTGTGTGTGTGTGTGTGTGTGAGTGAGTGTGAGAGTGTTTAACTATGCACAGAACTGCTACAGCACAGTTAAGTAGAATCTGTTAATATAATTGATATACTACGTGTGTGTGTGTGTGTGTGTGTGTGTGTGTGTGTGTGTGTGTATACACGTGCGCGCACACTTTTCCTCCCTTTGCCACGTCCAGCAGCTCAGAGGACACTTCCAAAATGTTCACTAATAAAGTGAATCCGTATTTAAACAGACTTGCGTTTGCTGTACTCGTTGCTATGGTTACAGCTTGTCGTACTAACTGAATGTGATCGAGACCCTGGCAGAGCGCGTTCGGGACCCCTCTGATCTTACATATGATTGGTTTTGAAGGGTTCAAATGGGTCACGTTTTCACAGATCGCCTTTACAAATGAAAGTGAATATAGTTCAGAGTAAAAAGCAGAAGACACACTGAAGCTCTACCATCGCTCACATACAGCTCTGGAAAAGTGAAGGTGCTCACTCTGTTTAACTAACACACACACATACACACACACACACGCTTGTGAATTCACACCAGTGAGCACACGTGCCTGGAGCGGTGGGCAGCACCAGGGAGCAGCTGGGGGGGTTCGGTGCCTTCAGTCACATCCTGCCAGTTCGGGGAATCGGTCACGAGGCTGGATCGCTAACCGCCAGGTCACGGCTGCCCCTTAAACAGAGCTCGTCATTTCTAGAATTTTACTCACTCACTTATTTTTGTGAGAAATGTTGTGAAAGTTTTATAGAATAAAATAAAAGTCATTTTCTTTCCAGAGCTGTATTTATAGGATTATTAATCAGTTATGCAGGAGGCCTCAAATCGTCTTCGTTAATTCATATTCTGATAATTCTACAATAAAACAGGACAGATATTAAACTTAAACTAGACTGGCTTCACGCAGGTCCGACAGACCGGCGAAGTTGAGTAATTCAAACATCCAGAATGAATTTCAATACATAGAATATCCAGAATGAATCCTTTTTTCAAATGAAGTTCTAATATCCAGGACGTGTTTCCGGGATTCGTTATTGAGTATTCTGGTCAAAACTCGAGGCAGGAAAACAACTTGAAATGATTATGATCAGATAGTTATTATTTATTAATCATATCAATGATAAAGTATTGATTGTTCCACTGCGTTGAACACATGAAATAGAAACACGTAGGCGGTTATTGAGCCACCTGTACAGAGAGTGAGGTTCCCCACAGTTCCCACAGACAGGAGGCCACTCCAGCTTCATCACTGTACTTTTATTTCTCTTAGACTCTGCAGTGTAAAAGGATGCCATTCAAAAGGAGCATAAAACCATAGAAACTCGGGGTTTCAGGATTAACATGATCATGAGAGGACAGAGGGGTTTAACGGCCAATGGAGTATATACACACACACAACATCTCACCTACACCCCACACACACGTACAGAAACATAGTGTTTTGCCCTTTTTACAGTTCTCTCAGGTGAGTTAGCACATTCCTGCAGATTAGGGAGGACTCTCGAGTTATCACGGCCGGCGGAACCAAACAAAGCCACGTTTCTTTGATGAACGGATCCTCAAACTAAAGGCCGTGAGGTTCAGAGCGTCTGATTCCAACCCTGCTGGACGAACGCAAGGTCAGGGGGTAGAAACGGCCGAACTAGTTGCTCAGCGTCAGTGCTTATAAAATCTGTTACTGTAGAAACAGTTTACACTCACACACACTCAGTAAAGCAGTAAAAAAATCACACACACACACACACGTCAGTGAATGAAACGGCGGGAACGCTCTCCTGAACACTACATTTTTCACATTTCTTATGTCCAGAACATTAAAACCACCAGCATAACGTGGAGCTCAGCTCGACGCATAAACAGGTTCCCATCCACACGCTGTGGTTCCGTCGCTCCTGTTGTTTCTACTTTATCTTCTGACGCTTCTTCTCTAAAGCTTCAAAATGAAGCAGTTCAGTGTCTAAAAGTAGACCCTCATCTCACAATAGATCAGACACCCATTCACATATTCATACTCATCCATATCATACCTGCCCCTAGATTCATATATACACTCCTCCTTCTGTAACCAGTCATATCTATATCTATAACCCCTCATATCTGCCTCCATAACCAGTCATATCTATATCTATAACTCCTCATATCTGCTCCATAACCATATCTATATCTATAACCCCTCATATCTGCCTCCATAACCATATCTATATCTATAACCCCTCATATCTGCCTCCATAACCATATCTATATCTATAACCCCCTCATATCTGCCTCCATAACCATTCATATCTATCTCTATAGCCCCTCATACCAGCCCACCGGAGCCCCAGACTCTAAACGTGGGTGTTTTCACCTAAACTGAGTTGAGATCTGTCCCGTAAAGCTTGTCCAACATCACAACAGTAGCAACGAAAGAACACATGTCATCTGTGGGTGGAGCCTGGACAAGTGGGTGATAGTAATGATGTCATTATTATTGTTGTTATTGGTGGTACCTGTACACCCACTGTGTGCCTCTCAGTAAACATCACAGATAAGGCGAATCTCACACACTTCACGGAGGGGACAGTCCTGTAACACACTTCCTGTTCAGATGCATGCCAACACAACTTCCCTCCTCGTTCTGACTGACCACTGCGCTGTACACTTAGCAGAAAGGAGAACCTCCGCGGGCAGTCTGACCTGTGCCGTTGTGCATGGAGGCAACATTCCTGCCAGGCAGAGGAGAACATCTGCTGCCAGTCCTGGCTCTCCAACACGCTGGAGATTTGGAAAAAGCTTTTCTCAAAAAACAAAAACACAACCATTTCACGCAGGACGTTGAAATAATGACACATTTAAGGGCTTCGAATCAAACGGCCTTTTTTCTGAACTGTGATTTGTCTCGGAACTTCAGAGACTGTAAAACTGACTCTGAATTAGGAAGCATTTCTCAAAAGAACAAATTCATTTTGATAAATTCATTTTACGAATGAATCAATTTATTGAATGAGTTCTGGAATAAGGCTGTAACATAACGTGGATAAAGTGAAGCGCCGTGAATACTCTCCGAACGCCCGCGTGTGTATACGTTCTCCTCTGTCTGGCAGGTTCTGCAGTTTTGAGAGCGAATGCCATAATTTGCAGAAATATGCTAGAAGAAAAAATGCATTATTGCTGTGTACGATGTGGCCACTGTCTCTGCGGTCAGCGGCGGAGGTCATATTGCTCAGATGCTCCGGAGAAGATCGTATTCATCGATGTTCCCGGGCGGCAGCGAGTGGAGAGGCTGAACATTGGTAGCCCTCTCAGAGAAATCGTTACTGAGAGACACTGTTAGGCCTCATTTTTTAACTCATCAAAGTGCATCAACACTCAAACGTCATGTACAGTGAATATATATTTATAGTATCAGAGGGAATACAAGGTCATACAGGATTGCCACCTATAAAAAAGGTACAGTCAAATATTTAAAAAAGAAACGAAGAGTAAGTGCCTGACGAGCTGCATAATCATACAAATAAGTTGTGCCATTATTTCTATGTGTTTCTGTGACGACAATATTATAAAAAAACTCCAAAACAAAGTGATAAAACACTTAAAAAATAGAATACTACAGTAACGCCAACACCATCCCAAATCCACCCTCCGGCAAATGTTCACAACAACACTAAACAGATGGGCTGGGGGGGCAGTGGTGGCTTATACATCTCAGACTATCATTTTAATATCTGTCAATCAAAGCGCCAGTCTGTTCTGGATAAGTGCTTTTAGAACTCAGTGGTTCTGACGTTACGCCATCGTCTCTCACACACATCTACACTCTAAACCTCCCACCTTCACATTAGTCTCGTTTCTGTAAAGTCCGTCCGTTTCCATATTAAAACTAAATATCTGTTATATTTCATCTTTTCCTTTTTTTTTAATTCTATACATAAAAATTAGTGCGAGTACAGGTTCCTGGAGTGGGCGGGGTTCGGGTGCGGCTGATTACCCCCATAGCCCGTCAGCATGCTGGGAGAGTACTGTGAGGCCGCCGTGTGGTCAGACGCATCGGGTCCAGCAGGACGAGAGAGATGTGAAGAGAAAAGAAAGAGAAAAGCAGCAAAAATGAATAAAACCATGAAATCGAAAAAAACAACATCTCAAGAATTTAATAAGCCCTCGAACCCCTCGTTTCAGAGAGAACCACTGCAGATCATTATTCGAGACTTATTTTTAATAATTTAGTAGATACTAGGAGTGATTCAGTATAAATGATTCCATACCTACAATAAACGATTCAGTGTGTGCTATAACTTATCCTGTTCCTACGATTCAGGATTCTGTATCTGAATTAAATTAAATGTCTACAATAACTGATTCAGTATCAGGATTAAATGATTCACTTCCTGTATTTAAAGACAATAACTGATTCAGTATCAGGATTAAATGATTCACTTCCTGTATGGGGAAGTGGGGTTTAAACAAGCTGATACGTCCAGAACATTCAGGACATTTATAACCTGCTGTGTTTCTGAGGGGACAGTTACATCAGAGACATCACCAACGAACACCAACGAACTCCGACCTGAATTAGGAGTGAAATAAGGGTCGGTCATTTGATCTCTCCCAAATGACCATCCACGTTTTGCTCCATATTTTATTCTTACTGGTTGCTATGGTGTTAGTAAGTGGTTGCTATGATGTGGCTCGTTGTTTAGTAGGGTGCTCCAGCTGCGTAAGAGGGTCAGTCAGGAGCATTTTGGGAAAAGGTGAGGTGGGATTTCCCACGACTAAATCTGAGATCGTGGGACAGTCGTCCGTAAGGCAGACGGCTCCTACTGTCCTCCCACTCAGTGTGCCGAACCCTTCAGTTAGAGACAGTGAGACGGTCAGAGACAGGTAAAATCGATGAGGATGAATTCACAGAGACAGGGGAACTCACAGAGGGGGGTGGGGACGGCCTGTCACTCAGAGGCAGGCTTTCATAACCAGGGTTGCCATTGGAGGAAGCGTTTGGAGTCCTGCATAGAGACACAGAGAGAGGAGCAGAGAGGAGAAAAGAAGAAGGGAGAGAAGCAGCAGAGGAGGAGGAAGAAGAAGACGTGGAGGAGAAAGTGTGGAAAGTGTAAGGGAAAGGAAGGAAGAAGGGGAAGAGTGAAGAAAGAATAAGAGAGGAAGGAGGGAAGGAAGGAGATAGAAGAAGGCAAAAGAGGAGACAGAGAGAGGAGGAGAAAGATGAAGGGAAAGGAAGAACAGGGAGAAGGAAAAAGGAGAGCAAGACAGAGGAGGGCAATGCCACATTGAGGGAAAACAGAAAAAGTCACCAGAGGCAGGACCAAGGATGGATAGAGATAGATATATATAAAGAGAGAGAGAGAGAGAGAGAGAGAGAGAGAGAGTGAGAGAGAGAGTTAAAGAGGAGGTGACATCCATAATGTCTGTTCATTACAATCTTTCTTTGGTGGTTTTTGGTTTTTGGTTTCTGAGAGGAGCAAAGCAGCACATGGTCACCTGAACCGTGGAGAAGTAGAGCACCTGAACCCCCGCAGATAACCAGTACAAACGTTTGGGAAACGTTTGTTGAGCTCTCACATAACATCTACCAAGATCTCACACCTTAATGAGCATGTTGGAGCTGTGGCTGTTTCTCGTTCTCTGTATCACTCTGAACATTAACATAACTGATTACTAAACATTGGTGTGAGGATTTGACTGCATTCAGTGACAAAAACGTTAGAGAGGTCAGGGTGTTGGATGATCTCCACTGCACCTCATCCCTCTCAAACCCTCTCAAAAGAGCTGGATGGAGCTCCATCATTCCAGAGAACACAGCTTCACTGCTCCACAGCTCAATGCCGGGGGTCTTTAAACCCTCTAGTCCACACCTGCTATTAGACAGGGAGCCATCAGAGAGTCCTATTCTATTGGCAGTACTACAAGAACTACGCCTCTGTTTCAAAAGCAGCTGAATGCATTCATTAGAAGGGGTGTCCACAAACTTTTGGACATACAGTGTACGTATACAGTATAATATATATGTCCAGTGGGGTCAGATAAGTTAGGTAGCACTGACTGGCTGCTCCACTTCCATACACAGTCAGGCGCCCAATGCGCAGGGTGACGGCTACAGGGAGTGCAAGGCAGTGGAGCGTAAGGTTCCTAAACATGGACAAATTTCAAGCCCCGCCCACCCCATCAATCCATCAAGTGTGTGTGTGTGTGTGCAGTGAAGAGAAGCGAAATAAAAGAGAGAGCAAAAGCCAGAGAGAAAAGCAGATCAGGAAGAGCATGGTTTTGATGGCGGGAGGGGGCGGGACTTTACCTAAAAAAACCTGTTGTCTCTGATTGGTGGATTTACGTCTGTCTTGGAATGACGGACAGACTGATAGACAGACACACAGACAGACAGACCTATGGATTTGTGTCTGTTTTAATGGCTGAGCTGCACTCGACTAAACACCTGTCTGTGTGTCTGTCTGTGTGTGTGTGTGTGTGTGTGTGTGTGTGTGTATCTGTCTGCATTCTAACACTCAACCAGAGACTAAAAGAGCTTTGAGTGTCTAACTTCTACAGCCTGCGTGGAGAAGCTCACTGTAATCGTCCAAATATTAAAGGAACTGTTGGTCAAAAATCCTGTTTTTAGAGTTTCTGCAGACGCTACTGTTCAGCCAGAACGTCTGGTGTTCGCTTAAGTTTATTAGTGGAGCTCAGAGCATAACGTAGCTGACAAACACTAGAAATCAATACTCAAATTCAACACTAACACTAATACAAACACTCAATATCAACACTAATGTCAATAAACACTCAAATTCAACACTAACACTAATAAACACTCAAATTCAACACTAACACTAATACAAACACTCAATATCAACACTAACAATAGCAAACACTCAAATTCAACACTAACACTAATACAAACACCCAATATCAACACTAACAATAGCAAACACTCAAATTCAACACTAACATTAATAACAAACACTCAAATTCAACACTAACACTAATAAACACTCAAATTCAACACTAACATTAATAACAAACACTCAAATTCAACACTAACACTAATAAACACTCAAATTCAACACTAACAATAACAAACACTCAATATCAACACTAACAATAGCAAACACTCAAATTCAACACTAACACCAATAAACACTCAAATTCAACACTAACATTAATAACAAACACTCAAATTCAACACTAACATTAATAACAAACACTCAAATTCAACACTAACAATAACAAACACTCAAATTCAACACTAACACTAATAAACACTCAAATTCAACACTAACACTAATAAACACTCAAATTCAACACTAACACTAATAAACACTCAAATTCAACACTAACACTAATAAACACTCAAATTCAACACTAACACTAATAAACACTCAAATTCAACACTAACACTAATAAACACTCAAATTCAACACTAACACTAATAAACACTCAAATTCAACACTAACACTAATAAACACTCAAATTCAACACTAACACTAATAAACACTCAAATTCAACACTAACACTAATAAACACTCAAATTCAACACTAACATTAATAAACACTCAAATTCAACACTAACACTAATAAACACTCAAATTCAACACTAACAATAACAAACACTCAAATTCAACACTAACACTAATAAACACTCAAATTCAACACTAACACTAATAAACACTCAAATTCAACACTAACACTAATAAACACTCAAATTCAACACTAACACTAATAAACACTCAAATTCAACACTAACACTAATAAACACTCAAATTCAACACTAACACTAATAAACACTCAAATTCAACACTAACACTAATAAACACTCAAATTCAACACTAACACTAATAAACACTCAAATTCAACACTAACACTAATAAACACTCAAATTCAACACTAACACTAATAAACACTCAAATTCAACACTAACACTAATAAACACTCAAATTCAACACTAACACTAATAAACACTCAAATTCAACACTAACACTAATAAACACTCAAATTCAACACTAACACTAATAAACACTCAAATTCAACACTAACACTAATAAACACTCAAATTCAACACTAACACTAATAAACACTCAAATTCAACACTAACACTAATAAACACTCAAATTCAACACTAACACTAATAAACACTCAAATTCAACACTAACACTAATAAACACTCAAATTCAACACTAACACTAATAAACACTCAAATTCAACACTAACACTAATAAACACTCAAATTCAACACTAACACTAATAAACACTCAAATTCAACACTAACACTAATAAACACTCAAATTCAACACTAATGTTCATAAAACTCAAATTCAACACTAACACTAATAACAAACACTACAAGTCAGTAATAGAAGCTAAATTTGGATACCAAGCACATTTTGGCTGAACACCACCCGGTGTTGGAGGAGAGGAACTGGGTGAACGACTCCTTTGAGCTTAAAGGATTTGAATATAAAAGTTGACGCTGATTAAATTATAAAACCAGACTTTTCAGCTGTTGAGGTTTGAGAGTAACATGAAGGAACCTGTACGAGTTAATTAACACGAATGATTCTGGGAAGCTCCGCCCCCAGTGCTACAGTATTCAGGCTGTGAGTTTCGGAGTTCACTAAATCGGTGATTTCATTAAAAAATTACTCGTTACGTTTTATGACTGTTAGCTCCTCTAAACGGATACTGCTGATAACACTATGTGAGAGTGAGGGTGAGGGTGTGTATTTAGGGTGTGTATTCTGTGTGTGTGTGTGTGTGTGTGTGTGTGTGTGCGCGCTGATTGATCAGGGTCATTCTGTCTGTCTGCCTGTGCGTCTGTGCATGTATTACTCACGGCAACGGAGGTGCGCTAGAAAAGGGGGGTGTCCAGCCGGCCCCCTGGTAACTATAGAAGGGGGGCAAGGCCCCTCGCTGTGAGCCCATGGCCGTCTGTCTACGTGCCTGATGAGAAGTGAAGGGGTCCTCGCTCTCGCTGTCAGAATCTTCGTACTCCTCCGAGTCGCTGCTCCAGTACAGGATGGGATGGAGGGAAAGACATACAGCGAGTGATGTTTACAGGGTACATTATGGTAAACAGTGCTTCTGTTCTATATTTCTTTCTTTATAAATAAACTGAAACTTAAATCTTTATGAATCGGTTTTTAAAAAGGCCGACATTAACGCAATGCAGCAAAACATCTGAGGCTCAAAAACACGTTTGAGTTTTGACAGCGCCCTCTGGTGGACGACCTTCAGCCTGCTAAACAGGAGTGAACGCCTACATTACAAGCTAGGTCCATGGAAACGAGAAAACCCCGATACACACTGAAGTGTGGTTCTTCTGTCCGTGAGCATTTCTAGGTTCATTTCTAACCAGTCGTATGTGGTGTGTTTCCCCACATGGTTTTAGTCGCCAATAGACAAATGTTAAGTTCACGTGCGAAACTGTAAATTATTACCACAGACTCTAAATTGTAACATTCTGAGAACGCTACTCATGTCTGTTAATGAATCAGCATATGTTGAATCTCAATCCACTGAACTGGAACTAGAGGTTCTAGCTTGTACGGTACCTCAGGCTTTCTCCTGGTGGCCTGGTTCTTCCTTCCGGGCATTACATAATCTATACCTAGAACTCTTGACTGAAACATGGGCACAAAGGAACACATCTGCACCAAAACAGAACATTCTTTCCTGATTGATGCAACAAAGTGTGATAAGGACCAGTCTGCACGTGAGAATGGGGACATGTCCCAAATGTCTGCTCCTGGATGTTTCGCTTTTATCTTCATCAGCATCACAGGAGCTATCAAGGAAAATGTCAGGGCTCCGAGATGGCTGAGAGAGACAATCGTCTGTCCCCGTCATATCGAAGCTGGGGACCCTCGTGTCCTCCGAGTCCATTGGCTGCCCAGCAATAATGCAAAATGGCTGCAGTTCGAAAAGATCTGGTGGTTGACTTCATATGTACCTGAGAGAGAGCAGGTGGGGTTGGCGAACTGGCCTTTCCAAAATAAATAAATAACAACGTCAGATTCAGCTTTCTGCCGTTCACACCGTCACAGACAACACAAGATGGGATTCAGCTCATCCCCGGTGTTCATTCTGCAGTGTGTCTTAAAATCGATAACGGTCCCATCTCTGCTCAGTGCGCTGTAACAGAGGAATCCATCTCAGCGCACATTCATAAAGATTACAGCCGAGGCTTCCCTCTTAAACACGCGCGGGAATCGTCAGATAAAAGAAAATAATCCGGAGCGTAATCCGTTAATCTACATTTCTCTGAGGCCTCGCTAAGAGCCTCATTAATCTACTGATCGC
Organism: Acestrorhynchus altus; assembly: GCA_034509495.1. Taxonomy (NCBI): domain Eukaryota; kingdom Metazoa; phylum Chordata; class Actinopteri; order Characiformes; family Acestrorhynchidae; genus Acestrorhynchus; species Acestrorhynchus altus. The sequence goes on along the minus strand of CM067507.1, from coordinate 1,174,536 downwards.
TCTATGGTCTGCAGGAGACCCTGCTGACCTCCAGCAACATTAGCCTCTGGTGTCCATTCGGACCAGCAGCACTTTCAGCCCCGAAGCTGAGAGACGTCTGTGGGTGTATGCTTACAGACAGAGGGGGGTGATATACACTATATGTCCAAATACTTATGGACACCCCTTCTAATGAAGCATTCAGCTACTTTATGTTAATAGAATGTGGACTAGAGGGGTGTAAAGACCCCCAGCATTGAGCTGTGGAGCTGTGTTCTCTGGAATGATGGAGCTCCATACAGCACTTCTGGGATGAGGTGAGGTGGTGATCATCCAACATATTACTTGCTGCTGAATGCAATCAAATCCTCACAGCTATGCTAATTTTTCTGAAACCCTTAGATGTCGGTCTCCTCGAGGGTGTGGCCTGCTGGCTCCACCTCTTGCAGCATGTGGTCCAAACCTCACTGTAACAAAGTCAGAACTGATCTCCATACCTGGAAAAGCTCCTCCAGGCTCCGGGGAGGGAGCAGAGGATGGCAGTGAAAGCCAGGGCGGAGAGGAAGGAGTAGAGGGAGAGATAGAGCAACCCCTCCATCCCATCGTAACACAGGCCTTTCAGAGAGTCGATGTAGTCCTGAGAGAGAGAGAGAGAGAGAGAGAGAGAGAGAGAGACAGAGAGAGAGAGAGAGAGAGAGAGAGAGAGAGAGAGAGAGAGACAGAGAGAGAGAGAGAGACAGAGAGAGAGAGAGTCATTTACTGAGAAGACAAAGTAATCACACCATGCAGAGTCAGTCTGAAGGGAACATCAGGTTGCCATGGATACCTTGTTGAGCCCTCGGCAGTTAAGCAGCGCCACCAGCTGGTGGAAGTTCCCCTCAGTGACGTTCAGGATCTGCTGCACCTCCCTCAGAGACTTCTACCAGCAGAAACAAAACACAGCTGATGACGGTCGTTATCAACACTGCTGTACATTAGAGCTCACAGCCCTTCGGTTTTGGATTATATACATTATTATTATATTTGTATTATGAATGAAAATTATTATTATTATTATTATTATTATTATTATATTTAATGTTTTCTTAAAAACTGGGTTCTTCAAAGATTCCATATACAGACATGTATGTGCAGCAAAGCAGCCCCAAACCATCACACTTCCACCCCCATGCTTCACAGCTGCTATGAGGTTCTTCTGCCAAATGCTGTGTTTGGTTTGATCCAAACATGTCTTCTGTTACTGTGTCCAAATAATTCAACTCTGGATTCATCTGTCCAAAGCACATTTTTCCAGAAGTACTGCTGTTTGTCCAGATGTTCCCTGGAGAACTTTAGAAGCTCCACTTTGGTCACGACTGTAGTGAGAGCTACCTGTAGGTCCGTGATGGAATTTTGGGATTGTTAGATCTTCTTTACACTTTCTGTGGTTCTGCTCTTGGACTGAACTTGTTAGAACAGTATGATCTGATGTTGGCAGTTGCTGTACATGTTCTCCACTTGTACATTTTCTGGACAGTGGGCTACTATATTTGTGTATATATAGAACCCTCTTTGTGTAAAGGGAGAAGAACATCAGACAGAACGGAAGTGAAAGTAGGCTCAGACGGTCCCTCACCTCTGCTTTGGGGAAGCGTGGGAGGGCGTCCCGCTCCAGACTGGACAGATGGGAGTGGACACTTGACAGTGCTCTCTGAGACTGGGTCAGCAGCTACGGCCAGTTTAATACACACACACACACACACACACACACACACACACACACACACACACACACAGTTGTTACAGACTGACAGTAATAATTGTGGAGCAATTTTAATCCAGTATGAATCTGCAGTGTGTGTGTGTGTGTGTGTGTGTGTGTGTGAGGTTACCTGCTGGAATGGGCTGGTCATTCTCCTGCTGCAGGTCAGGTAATAGTCCAGGATTTCTATTTGAGGACAAAAACATTTGGTAAGACATATGTGTTCAGGGTGGAGACTGAAAGAGACAGTGATAAAAGAGTGATGGAGGGAGGCACCTGTACTCGTCCCAGCGTTGAAGTGAGTGGAGTTGAGGACAAATGTGTTCGGATCAAAACAGAAATCACTCAGAGCCTGAGAGAGAGAGAGAGAGAGAGAGAGAGAGAGAGAGAGAGAGACAGAGAGAGAGACAGACACACAGGGGAAAGATGTTAACAGTGTGACACACTGACCAAATGACACACTTCCCTCATCTCTCCACTGTGACTGTTATTGATCTACACTTACTCACTACATTTCTCTCTCTCTCTCTCTCTCTCTCTCTCTCTCTCTCTCTCTCTCTCTCTCTCTCTCTATTCTCGCCTGAATCACTCTGTCACTGTCTTCCTCCTTTTCTTTCCATGCACACTCACACACTCGCTTTCCCTTGGGAGAATAGAGACGTGTAATTAATCAGGGGTATCTTTGAAAACAGCTCAGCCCAGAGAGAGAGACAGAGAGAGAGAGAGAGAGAAGAGACAGAGAAAGAGAGATAGAGAGAGAGAGAGAGAGAGAGAGAGAGAGAGAGAGAGAGAGAGAGTAGACAAAAAGATAAAAACAAAGAAAGGCCGTGTCCTCATGTATGTGGACGAATTGTCTGACCGATCAGACCAAACAAATGAGCATCAGCTCGGCAGCAGAAACGTTCGCACCGTTCACAGCAGAACACAGACGTTTAGAAGGTTAAAGAGGTTTAGAGAATATATTTCGTAGCAGAACGTTTGGAGAATGACGGTGAGAACGTGATTTTCACATTCTTTAACCCTTTCATGCACCAACTATGACAGTATGACTCAGGACACACTATGTGTGTTTGTGACGTTGTCCATGTGTCGACTCAGATGTTCACCTACAAGTAATTTCGCTGTAACGGCCCAGTCGGTTCATGACCAAAGAGCTGAACTGTCCACGTTTCCATGACAACGACAGAGTGGCTGTCTTTATAATGTAGAGCATCTGATGATCAGACTGTGTTTATCGTCTATCTGTCTGGTCTTACCATTCTGTGCTGTGGAACCTAACAGAAGAACATCCTTATCTGGAGAAATGGCTTGGTTCTGAAGCCTGGTGAAGGGCATATGTTGGGCTGGTAATACATTATGAAACAAACTCACAGAATGTAAAGAACGTTTTGGACTTCCACTGCTTTAAAAAATCGATTCAAAAAAGTTCTCATAAAAAAAAGGTTCTCATAAGCCCGAAAGGAACCAGTTCAAGAACCAGAGTTATTTTGGTGGAAAAGCACTAAATGTGTTATGTATCTGTAACAGAGGAGTATTTACAGTTATTCATGTGTGGAAATCTGAGATCTAGTGCTATCTGTGTTTAGGGGGAGTGTGAGAGGGGAGTGTGAGAGGGGAGTGTGAGAGGGGAGTGTGAGAGGGGAGAGTGAGAGGGGAGTGTTGGCAGACAGTAGAACTCTGTGGTGGAAGCCAGTTACTGCCATCTCCCCCTGTCTCTCTCTCTCTCTCTCTCTCTCTCTCTCTCTCTCTCTCTCTCTCTCTCTCTCTCTCTCTCGCTCTCTCAGGACCTCTCATTGCCATCTTCAACCCAGCTTCTTTTTTTCCCCCATCTCACAAAGAGCCACTCAGTACAACGCACAAACCTATTCACACACGCACACACACACACACACACACACACACACACACACACACACACACACACACACACACACACACATTCTTTAATCTCTAACCCATTTTCTTGGCTTTTTGGGTCTCTGCCATTACTGCAGCGTTCCCTAGGAGGACAAGCTTTTCACAGTTTAACACACACACGCACACATACACACACACACACTCACACACACACATACATGCACAAAGTGACTGTTAAAACTTTTAGGATTCGCATACATAGCACTTTTACTGCACTTCACACACACACACACACACACACACACACACACACACACACACACACACACACACACCACACACACACACACACACACACACACACACACACACACACACACACAGAGTTTAACACAGGTACATTTCCAGAACACAGACACTTGTTTTATACAATGTCAGCTTATAACCCTGTACTATCCTCTGTCCACTCTATCAGCTCCTCTGATCATACAGGAGCTCTCTGTTGTTCTATAATTCAGACTGTAGTTCGTCTGTTTCTCTGCAGACTTTATTCTCCTCCTTTCACCCTGATCTTCAATGATCAGGACCCCACAGGACCACCACAGAGCAGATATTATGTGGGTGGTGGACGCAGCAGCGTCCTGGGCAGCGTCCTTTGAGCACTGATAAAGGACTAGAGAATAGTAATGTCTAATAGAGTGGACAGTGAGTGGACACAGCGTTTAAACACTCCAGCAGCACTGCTGTGTCTGATCCACTCGTGCCAGCAACACACACACACACACACACACACACACACACACACACACACACACAGAGGCTCTGTTGTGTTGTGAAAGCTCTCCTGCAGGGAGCTGTTTTTCACTCTGTGGTTTGTAATGGGCAGCAGCAGCAGACAGTCCAGAATTACTCACCACCACTGTGGCCGTCTCCAGGCCAAGAGACCCCCAACTCAGAAACAGAGCCAGCCAGGCCAACACCGTCATCCTGCACACACACACACACACACACACACACTTGCTGTCACCATCTGCCTGTCATTTTCCATGTCTGACAGGCAAACAGACCCCCTCTGCTTCCTGACGGACCACCACTGCCCATCACACAGATTACAGGAATTCCTCACAACACCAGCTTCAATGTCCTGATATTTATAATCTGGATATTTTAGTGTCTGATATCTTCAACACATTAGAACAACGGATCTGCTTATGATCCAAAATATATAAGCTCATCTGTAAAGCATGGTGGAGGTCGTGTCATATCTGGGGTTTGCACAACTGCTTCTGTAACAGACTCACTAATTTACCAACAATCACGGTTTATCTGTTTAACACGTCCAAATGGACATGATCGGGAAATAAAAGCTACTCTTTTATGTCTTATTGATCCTCTGACCGGCACTGCCGGACGATGTAACTGCTACACTCACAGGATGAGGAGCCACCGGGCCTGTTTGGCCAAACCCAGCAGAATAAAGAGACACACCACCAGGTCCAAAAGCAGAAGCAGCACATAGGACAGCCACCTAAACAGAGAAGAAAACATCTCAGGACTACAGAACAAAACAGAGTGTGCACAAGCACTGAATCAGACTGAGACAAGATGAATGACTGAGAGGATAAAACACAAAGACAGTTCATTACATCAGCTGAAAACACCTAGATCTAACACTAAATCAGTCTAAGACACAAAGATATATCACTAAATCAGCTAAAAACACAAACAGAACACATAAAATTAGCCTAAAACACAAAGATAAAACACTAAATCAGCTAAAAACACACAGATATATCACTAAATCTAAAACACAAAGATAAAACAGAAACATGAATCACTAAATTAGCTGATTTATAAGCTTCTGCTCGTCGCAGCTAAACACAGTAAACAAATCACATTTTCTGTTTAATTGGATTAAAATCATTTTCAGTAAATTTAAAAACTCTTCGAAATGTGGATTTTTGAACACAGGCTAACGCACACCCCCACCCTACCTGTAGTCCTCATTGACCATGAGTGTGTTGGCGGCCCACCCCGGCGAGAATGGTGCGGGTATGCTGTTGGCTGTGGATGCAGGGGTAAGTGTTGGGGCTATAGAGGGAGGTACGGGGGTTAAAATTCCCACTATACTGTCACTCCCGTTGACCCCTGACAATCCAGGGGTAACGGACCTGACCCCTCGGCCCAGGGATAAGGAGGAGAGGAGGGAAGCCACACGCTCAGACAGACGTCTACAGGACCTCGTGGACACCAGGGCTGGTTTATTTCCATTAAACACGTCCTCCAGAGAGGTCAGAGGGCCAGAGACTGACCGCTGCAGGACGGCCACAGTGTCCCAAACCTGCAGGGGTGGAACAAAGGGGTTGATTTGAATGGTTGATGAATGGTTGGGACCCAACTGGAGAATCAGGAAGTGTTATATTTCTGAAGTGTAAAGATGTACTGATTCAGGGTGAGCTGAACTTTCCTCACCGCTGTTATAAAAAAGGAGGTTTTTTTTCACTACCTTTAATTTGGTATTTCGTTTGTGGTCGATGCTTGGACCCCTCAAATTGCAAAAAGTAGCAACCACAGGGGCCCAAGCACTTTTACCACAATACCACTTCAATGCTTTCCCAGTGTGTGTTTGTGACACCCGCACATAAACACCCGTTACAAACCAACCACACCGACCTCACACTCATTCATTTCCAACTCATGTAACCTACTTTTGAAGCTTATGGTCCTGCGGTGGTTTCCACCAGCAGGTCAGCGGCTACATGAATGTGGGGGTCTGTGTGTGCTTCAGGGCGTCCATGTGAGTGTGTGCGAGTGTTTTCTCACCAGCAGATCGATGGAAGCCAGTGTGTAATTGGCAGTGAGCAGAGACGAGGTCAACTGATACATCCCATCGTTCGCTTCACTGTTGCCGTAGAAACCAACGCCTATGGCAACACTGCCAGAGTGCCGAAACACGAAAGAGGGAATGAAAGAGAGAGAGAGAGAGGGAGAGAGGGAGAGAGAGAGGATTCAGACTGACGTGAAACACACATTTCACAAAAGAACTTTTGACTAAATATTATAATATTGATAATATTCATGATTTAACTTTTATTAGTAGAAATGTCTAATTTAGCCTAAATCTAGTACACTGTCCATCCCATCATCTCGTCTGACCACACAGCAGCACTTTGTAGTTCTATAATTTATGTGATATATAATTTATATAAGTATTTAAACACTGTGTCCACTCACTGTCCACTCTATTAGACACTCCTACAGAGTGTCTCCACCTTGTAGATGTAAAGTCAGAGACAGAAGCTCATCTGTTTCTGCACAGTTTCTGTTGGTCGTCCTCTAGTCCTTCATCAGTGCTCACACGACGTTGTCGGCTGGACGTTTCTGGTTGGTGGACTGTTCTCAGTCCAGCAGTGACACTGAGGGGTTTAAACTCTCCAGCAGCACTGCTGTGTCTGATCCACTCGTACCAGCAACACACACTAACACACCACCACCATGTCAGTGTGACTGCAGTGCTGAGAATGACCCACCTCCCACATCATAGCTGCTCTGTGGTGGTCCTGTGGGGTCCTGATCATTGAAGATCAGGCTGAAAGGAGGAGAATAAAGTCTGCAGAGAAACAGATGAACTACAGTCTGGAATTATAGAACCACAAAGAGCTCCTGTGTGATCAGAGGAGCTGATAGGATGGACAGAGAGAGGAGAAACAAGGAGGTGGTCCTAATGTTATGGTTAATTTGAGTATATTAACTATTAAAGTAAAAAAATATCCAAAATATCCTTACACTAAATTTTGGAACATTGCTGTCAGGATTTGATGGAATTCAGCCAAGAGAGCATTACTGAGGCCAGGTACTTATAACAGATGATTAAATATACAGGATCTACAGGACGGCCTTTGGCAGGGTACCTTCAGACTCCAGAGCGTCCTGGTATACTGGCAGTGCTTAAACCAGCTGTGTATGAGCAGCTTAATGTCTGTGACCTGTAAACGGTGCTGCCTGAAACTGAGTGTCTGTATACTTTTGTCCCTATAGAATTGAACCTTGAACTTGAAATTCCATAGATCACAGGTTCAGAAGAAGACGGTCAGGCGTTTGGTAGCACTGTAAAGCCAGCACTGATCCGAGAGGGAGGAGGGAGAGCGCGAGTGGTGGGTGGGGTGTTATGTTTAATTCAGTGCGTGCTGAATGACATCAGCAGACGAAGAGCGCTGGGCCGAGGAGCGAGGAAAAGCCAAAGCTCAGAAAATGGTTTTAGCGAAATAATGCAGAAACAAAAACCTGCTCTGTGCTTACACATCTCACCCGTATTCACATATTCAGATTAAAGCTTCGGGCCAGATGTTAGTCAAATCCCCTGCACCCCGCCAGAAATGGTACAACCCGATTTCTCTCTGTTTGACCCAGATTAAGGCAAAGAAGGAGGGGTGAGCGGCTGACACAGTTATTCATATTGTGTTACAAGCAGCAAACACATGTTGTTGTGCTTTGTTTGTGTGTGTGTGCGCATGTGTGTGAATGCAAGACCTTTCCTGCACCGTTACCCACCAGAACAACGTGGTCAGCGTGAGGTCCGATGTTGAAACAATGGGATATGTGAAATAAAGTCCACATTGTCAAACCTCGCATCTCCCAACTGTTAACTTTACAGTGGAATGAAAAACTCTTCCGTGGAGCATTTCGATTGGTCCACTCATCATGACGGTATGATGTAAAGATTGAGTGACAAATTTATATTACAATAAAAAAGGGAACAGTTAAGCGTTAAGTTAAGAGTTCTTTGGCTTCCGTGGAATATGGGAGCAGGAGACCCGCCAGAGTTCCTCTGTTCACACCACCAACACCGGACACAGCGTCTCACCTGGTTATCACACGTTTTTGCTGCAAATATGTGCATAAACAGCTTGTATCTCTTGGGGTTCTCAGAAAAGAGTTACACTAGTCAAAGAGCCTTTTTCAGAATGTACATTGTCCTACAGGGGTGTAAAGCCCCCCACCATTGGTCATCATCCTGAATCCTGACCTCACTAACACTGATGTCTCTGAATGCAATCAAATCCTCACAGCAATGCTCCAAAATCTAGCAATAAGTCTTCAAAAGCAGGATGAAGACTTTTTAATACCCTTGATTTCACCTGAAACAGTGCATGAGGAGGTGTTCCAATACTTTTGTCCATATAGTGACCAGAGGAAACTATGGCTTTAAAACAAACACGTGTAACCACGCGGTGTTGAGGTGAAAGTGTGTCCCGTTACCAGCACAGTGTCACCGCAGCCACCGACACCCATGTGACGCAGCAGATGCCCCGCCCCTTTTTGCCACTGTAGCCATGGCCACCGCTGGTGTCGTCGTCTTCCTCCTCTTCCTCACCATCCCGACCCCCATCGCCACGGTGACAGCAGCAGTAGTGGATGAGGAAGGACAGGACCACGAGGAGGGACAGGATGAGAGCGATGGCCGAGAGGCTGGACAGAACCAGCAGGGTCTGGAGGGCAACAAAGAGGGAGAAAGGATTAGTTACAACCTCGCAAACCCATAGCAACCACCAGACATATCATACTGGACCAGTAAAGCAACGACCAGCAAACCCACAGCAATCAGTACACATACCACAGCTACCACCTAATAACACCCAGGCAGCCAACTGACATATAACCAATTGTAACAGCATGGCAACCACCTGGGATATCACAGCAACCACATAGATACCACCTAGGAAGACTCTAGCATCCACCTGGGATACCACAGAAACTGCCTAGCAACACCTTGTTCATCCAGTGGGATACCACAGCATGGCATAGAATACCATGGTAACCTAATGACTACGTTAACAGTCATTCTATTCGGAGGTGGCTGAGCCCCAGCAGAGCCGCTCAGGCAGACGGAAACAAAATTCCGAGATGCATTTCGACCTGAAACCCCCCGTTTCTGGTCATTCCTAACAGGTGAAAGTGCGGAATACTGAGCGTATGTTTTATGGATATATGAACACACGGATGGAGGGGAATGTAGGCCACAGCAGCGGCTCCGCAACGCTTCCATGAAGTTCAGCATTATGCAAACCAAAGCCCATCTCAGGGTGATTTCACTGGCTGACATGGAATGAGCTCGTCCAATCAGAACGAGCGTGCCGAGAGGTGTAATTACGACGCATTCTGGGCTTCATGCTGTCAAGTGAACTCACACACACACACACACACACACACACACACACATTTATACATTGCATATCTGCAGTATCATCTGTGTCCGTCTGCCTACTCTTTCTCTCTCTCTTTCTCTCTATCAGTATCTATCCTCCCATCCCCCACTCATCCGTCCCCTCACTCACTTCCACATTCATTCCTCTTTCTCTCTCTCGTTTTCCCCTCTTTCTTTCTCTCCACGCCACTGAGTCTCTATTAATAATCTGTGACCTACTTAAATGCATTCACTGCCTCTCTCTCTCTCTCTGCTCTTCTCACTCTCTTTCTTCCTCTTTTTATTTTTGCACTCTCTTGTTTTGTTTATTTTTTCTGTACCAAACCTCTCACTCTCTCTCTATTGATTATTGCACTCATTTTTAATTTCTTTGTCCAATTTAAGCTTCTTGTGTGTGTGTGTGTGTGTGTCTCTGTCTCTCTCTCTCTCTCCCTCCCTCCCTCCTCTGGATCAGCAACATGAAGGTTGCTTCTTCTGAACACCTGCACTCATCGACCCACCCACAGGAGGTCACCTGGAGCTGTGATTGGTCAGAATGCTATGGCACACAGAAAACAGCACTGTGATTGGCTAGGAGACTTGTTTCCATACTGGTGTAGTGCAGACAGGGAAACCTGCAGCACACAGTTAGGCTGTTGTTGTCCACTACACTACACAACTGCCTGGACAGTGTGTTAGCCTGTGGACGAAGCATTAAACAAGCAGCGGAGCTCCAGAGACGTGCAGCTGTCCAAGTTTAGGAACTGTTGAGAACCACCAACCAGTAACATCCAACCGACAGTGTCCTGTGGGCAGCGTCCTGTGAGCCCTGATGAAGGACTAGAGGACGACCAACACAAACTGTGCAGAAACAGATGAGCTTTTGTCTCTGACTTTACATTTACAAGGTGGAGACACTCGGTAGGAGTGTCTCATAAAGTGGACAGTGAGTGGACAGTGTTTGTTTCTGTTTACTTGCTGTGTGGCTTAATCAGGACCAGAAAGTGGCTCTGCAGGTACAACACAATCAAACACTAAGAACCCAAAATCCACTGAACCTATGATCAATTATCACTCTTCTCTCATTTCCAACTGAATTAAATCCCAGTTTAAAAGCCAAAGGAGCTTCCAGTGCATGTTTACTGCTCTGACCACATGAACATGATCAACCTGCACACAGACTCTGACTGATCAGAGAGAGGGGGCGGGGCTGATGATCAACCTGCATACAGACTCTGACTGATCAGAGAGAGGGGGCGGGGTTAATGACCTCACTCACCCAGATATTGTGTTACAGAGGATATTAAGAATTTAATTTCAGAATAAAAGTACTGAGAAAGTATAATACTGATACATAAATAACAAAAATATTAAAGGTTATTTAGGTTGTTTTGTTTGTTTTATTTAAACCACAATCGAGTATTTTGAAAAATTGGGACTGGACAGCTCTAATTGCCTTTGTCTTCGTTAGAGTTCGAGCTGTGGTTCTCACATCTAAACAAAAGCAGAGAGAAGATCAGCTCCACAGACAGGAATAGCGTGTATGTGTTTCTACCCACCGGCTGCAGCTGTCGGGTGTGAAAAGTGTGTCTGACAGAGAAGAAGGACGAGAGAGTGTAGGTGGGAGTGAGAGACAGACCTCAGGAGCTCATTCGGCCAGCAGGACAGGTCCCTCTTAAAGGAGACCCCCCCCCCGACCTAACTGCAATGTGCTGAAATGGAGAGGAGTGGGCTGCTTTCTTTGAGTAGGGGGTTGGGGCTGAGAGGGTCATGTGTTAAAGGTGGGGGCGGGGCTAATTGTGTGGGTCGGCTGAGGGATGAGCTTGTCTGAGTGGGTCGGTGGAGTGATGGGTGGAACTTAGGGTGTTAAATTATTAGAGTGAGGGGTGGGGATCGGTGGGTCATTTTGTTTGAGTGCGTCTCTTTGATTGGGGGGCAGGTCTGAGTGATGTTTTTGATTGGGGGGCAGGTCTGAGTGGGTAGGAGTTGAGTGGGGGTAGTTTCAGGAAAAGGTTCTGAAGTAGGGTGATGTCATATTAGAGGTCAGGCTCAGTATCTGTAAGAATAAGTGTAAGAGTCAGCGAACCTGTTGGTACTCCCAGCTGTCCGGCGTGAAGACGTTGTCCCGCATCTGCATGGTCAGGTCGAAGCGCGGGAGGGAGTGGCACAGCCGTACCCATATTGAAGGGCTGTAACTGGGCACTGTCGCCATGGCAACTGCCAACCCCGGCAACCACCTTAACCCTACAGAGAGAGCAAAAGAAAGACTTCGGTTTTATTTCAGCCAGAATCCATCCTGACAGAAAGCCATAATAAACCAGCCTGCGAGTCTTGTTCTGCACTTAATAAAGTAATGTTTAATTATGACGCTGTGATGGAAGAAGAATTCAATCTTAAATCCTGTCCTGAATAAATAAAAACGTGAGTGCTGTCAGCGCAAAGAATGAGACACGAAACGGAAACGGAGACACAGAAAGAAGAAAGTAGGTTAAGTAGAGCAACTAAATGATACAACGCTACACACCCTGGCTTTTATACAGTCATTTTAAAGGCCATAAAAACATGAATATGCCGTATTGTACACTGATATCATCCAAAAATAGCTGCGCCCACATGGAATCAACCGACTGCAATGGTGTTGTCCCAGACTGTCATTCAATCACTCAGAATGGCATTTGATCATCTTCAGCGACCAGTCGCAACTCCACTCAGTGGAGACGACCAACGAATCTGTTTATGGAGGCACCGTGATCAGCGGCAAGATCACTGGTTTGTTCTCACCCGTCAAACATCTAGAAGGTCTGGTGCTGATCACCTTTGAGCTTCATTACACACCAACGTTAAGATAAGAGACCAACGTTACGTTAATGAAGTTCTGTAACCAGTGGTTCTACCTTTTCTGAATAAAAGAAAGATCTCGTCTTGAAGACACAGATACTATGCTGTGGTCGGTCTCATCTCCAGACCTGTCCCTGATTCAAAATGTGTGGGATGCTATTGGACACCACTTCTGTATGAGTAGATCAATAAATACTGATCAGATCAGACTACAGTTATAATCATAACCTTCCTTCCAAACAGCACTACAATCACACACTTCAATTTGTGTGTGTGTTTGTGTGTGTGTGTGTGTGTGTGTGTGTGTGTCTGAGGCCTACTGAACTGAGTGATTAGTCTGTGTGTGTTTCAGGAGGTTGTGTCTGGATAAGCACATTATGGTCAAGTCAACACAATCCAATCTGTAATTCAAAACACTGGAAATCATCTCTGTGCATCTAATCTGGGTTTAAAGCGAGTTTAACCCGAACTGTTTCTAAGAGTATGTGATGCAGAAGCTGTCGATCATGTCATGAATGTTCTGCATGCTGGGGATCTCACTCCAACAGCACATCAACAACACGAACCCTTGCCTACAAGCTCATTGTTGATTTACACACACTGTTTGAATCGGAGATTGCATCAGCCAATATTGACAACCCATGCCCGGTGAGCACTGGGCAGCCATGACCCTGTAATCAGTTCACCGGTTGTCCTTCCTTGGAGTACTTTTGGCAGGTACTGACCACTGCACACCAAAAGCACTCCACAAGACCTGCCTGATGTTTTGGAGATGTTCTGACCTTGGTATCTAGGACATCACAGGTTCTTGATAAAGTGTCTCATAGGCCTTTTCCACCAAAAGACAGAGACGCGGAGAACGGTTCAAAATTAGGTTCGTGAACCGGACCGAAAACCGTTCTACGTTGGTGGATTCTGACACGTCCATTCTTCCTGCTTCAACCCATCGACTTCAAGAACGTTCTGTTCACGTACGTACTAATGTATATTGCCCCCCTGGACAGGTGTAACTGGAACCTGGCCGTCCGTCTTCTTCACTTTACTCACTGATTTTAATGCAACTGGAGACGATACTGGATTTGAAGTCATGTCATCCAACATTATAATCATGACTGGACGGTTGTATTTCGGGAAGCGTGATGAATTAAAATAAAACAGTGTTTAGAAACTGTTTAGACTGAAGTCTGCGATGTCTCTGAGCTCCACTGCCACCACAGTCGTCCCTCTCAACCATACACATTCACATACACTCACACACACTCCTAAACACTCGACATGATGAGCTCTGTCAGCTCATTCTCACGACGGCGCGCTGAGCACTCAGCGGAGAGAAAAGAAATGTGAGTTTGCTCTCATGTGACAGACCAAGAGACTGACTCAGATCCGACCCAAAACCAAAAGCTTCCACATTTCGCCTGGCTTCCTACTTCCATTTCCAGACAAAACCGTCAGTAAACCTTTGTCTTTCAGGAGATCGTTGAGAGGTTCGACCGAAGAAAATTGACGTGCGTCAGGAGGGACGTCAAACAGAAGTTTCCAAACCTGGAATTCCAAAAACGACCTCATTTCTGAAAAAATGGAAACTCAAGCAGTTTCCTGCAATAAACGATAAGACCGCCAGCAAGACCACCAAGACATAAACGTCACTTAGAGCTTTTTTTGGATCTGAGTACATCCACAAGTGTTTGCATCCATCCTTCTGCTGTTCGGATGACTCAATGCTGTGGGTGTGAAAGAACATGGAGATGATCAAGAAGCTCTTACTAAGAAATCAAACAGGAGAAATCAAAACAAAGCCTCTGCTGTTCTCACAACAGTGTCCAGAATTCGGCATCATCGAATGTGTTTGGGAAGACCTGGAGAGGAAAAACCTCCACCACCGTGTTTAACCTCCACACCGTGTTGTGTGAAATCTCCTGCGGGTTTCTGTAGAAACACTGAAAGTTCCCTGAAAAGGATGGAATCTGTAACAAAAGTGAAAGTGACGCTGTAAACACTCAAACATCTGTTTTCAGATTCAGACGTTGAGCATTTTGTGACATCTTCTGAAGCATGTGTTCTTTTCTGGTGCTGAGAAACCGAGAACCTTCTCTGCTAATTCACAGCAGTTCTCAGACCTGCAGCTGGAAACACAAGACTGGCGCGTTATATCAATTCAGCGGAAAATTAACCGACGTATAAATGCTTTATAAATCACTGTTGACCCCATTAAAGCTCTCGGACAGGATAATGAATCAAAAGGCTGCCCATAAAAGGCTCCATCAGTGCATTTATGTAGTTATTCATACAACATTAACATTTTAAAGGGCCATTAGGCTTTGTGGACCTTCTCTTTGAGTAATGAGCTGACAGCTCTGCCTCTCTCAGTACAGGAGCCACGAATATCTACACAGAAGTGAACACATCACACCGTCAAAACAATGAAACACAGACAAACCAGAACAGCTTAAATTAGAGATAGCTCCTCCCCAAACCACAACATTGCGAGATATAGCCCCGCCCCGTACTTAGAGATACCGCTTCGATTCTGATACCAATACTATAAAAATGAGTTACTAGACACTAGCAAGACTGGGTCGACACGTCCCACTCTGAGACACTTTTATAAAAGGCCTGAGGGTTAACCGAGGGGGCGGGGCTTGTGAAATGGACACACCCTTACACGGAAATGGATGGGGTCTTCTTCTGTAAGAGCTGATGAATTTCTGGGGTCAATGCGCTCCATCAAAACAAATCTCGACAGAATCAGAAATCATACCGATACCACAGGCTACTTTCCACGGGTCAGAAGTGGGACTTGGGTAATGGGTGGGTCAGTTGGTTCTTGTCCAGTCAGAACCCAGGAGATGGAGGGGTCGCTCTACGTACAGTCAGTGGAGATCCATCAGTGTTTAAACATGGACCAAATTAATCAGAGTCTCAATTTAATCACAGCTGTAAGGGAACCGTAATCTCTTGAAAACGACGAGGGAAAGAGGTCGATATTGAGTTGCGCTTTTGAGCGCGGACCCCGGCAGCCTCAGTGCGGCTGTTTTTTCCCACAGCGTTCAGTGACACACTTACACACTTGGCTGTAGCTGTGAAATCATGCACAGCGACAGTTACAGTTAAAGGATACGATAGTACTGAAAGCAGAGTATTAATATTTACAATAACCCCGTTTCTGTGGAATATGAACACTGTGTATCCTGCATTATGTGACTGTGACTGTATTTAATACAGTATTCTAACAGCAGTCCTGTAGAAGTGCCTGTATCCCTAAAGATCTGTGGTATGTTCTGCTGTGCCTTTTCCACAAACCTGTGTAACCCTTAGAACCCGAGAGCCACACTTTGCAGGCAGTTACATGTCGTTTTCTAGGCTTCATAACTCAGGATCGTACATTTACATTGTACACTACGTATCTGCCAACCTAGCAACACTTCTGATGGGTACTTCTCTGTAGACAGTGTCTGTGTTTAGTGTACTTCTGTGCCATTTGGGATGCCGTGCGAATTACAGTGTGAAATTTCCATTTTTGGTTAGGTTGTAATGTGTGATTTACACTAATGAAGGAAATATATTTTGATACGGTTAATTAGATTAAATTAATTCATTATAATTGTGAAATTATAACACTGCTACTGTTGTACAACAGTCTATACCTCAGTGTTACCTCAGCAGACTGAAGGAACGTATCCCGTTGATCCCTGGAGTGCCGTCTTAACCTATGTGCTGAAGTCTCTGTATGTGTCCTTCAATATTTTAGAGCTACTTGCTGAGACCGTCCACCTCCCACACTAAAATGATCTACACTCCCACCTCATCTAATATCACAAATCATCATACAACAGTGCGAGTGTCATCTATATGTGTGTAACTGTTACGTAATATAGAGTAAAACATTCCTCTACATAAACTTAATAAAGAATTATATACATTATATATATATTTAAACTGGGTTTGTGGACGAGAGAATTAGTAGAGCAAGTGTATAACCATAACACACCGGAACATTTTAGTACTTGTCTAAAATATACGTATTTAAAATATATAGTATCACCCTACAGACAACTACAACACCTACACAGAACGCTGTACTATATCACTACAGCATTTGCGCATGGTCTATATTTCCACTTATATACAACTAAAGCAATTGCACGGTGCTATAGAAATCCCTGTACATCTGTTTCATAAAGGATTATGTGTCCATTCATCTGAACTGGATTTAGGGACCCAGCAAGGCACACACTGGAAGACAAATCACAGTAATGATTCATATTAGGACTTTACAGGGGACATCAACAATCAGTACAGTGCCAGTGTTTCACCACAACAACACAGGAAAACAAAACAATCCATATATCCAACCCTTATAAGACCCTATATATAATAACAGCAAAGCATTCACATAAGGACATTCATACATGTATACAATTGTATAAAAGTCAATGTCCCCACAGTACCTTCTTTAATGTGCATAAATCACCTATATATTCATATTCCCCTATAGCAGTGCAGTCTGACCCATAAAGGACTATAGGACCTATTGTGTATACAGGGTATTAGTACAGTGTAGTCCATTATATTACTATTGTGAATTGTACAGGACAGTGTTACAGGACAGTTATAGCTGTATAATAGAATCAGCCAGTACAGGAACTCCTACACTGTCACCAGCACAGTATGGAGACTACAGATCACCTCAGGAGGCTTAGATCCACCCCGGGGCAGTGTGAAGGGTCTGGTGTGAAATGTGAGGGTTCTAAGCCTTACCTTCAGCACTGGTCCACTCGGGGAAGCTTCCACTGGTCTGCTTGTTCCTCGGTTAGATGCCACTCATTGAATTCCACCGCTGACCGACGACACGCGTTCGCTTCGCCCTGTGGAGAAAAGCATCGCGAGAAACGATGCCAGCACGTTTAAGCACTAATGACAGACCCGAGATAAAGACCTAGAACGGTTCTAAAGGGTCTCCGACGTGTTTGTTCCCGGTTAGAGTGGAGATTGATGGGGAACTGTGGAAGGTTTTCCTTGGGGAAGCTTTGAGTGGATGCAAATGAGCTTCTCACACAGCTCAGTGTGTGTGTGTGTGTGCGTGTGTGTGTGCGTGCGTGTGTGAAACACTGCACGGTCAGTCCACCACACTTCTCCTTTATCTCCATCACTATCGTCGCTTTCGCGTGAAGGAACGCGGTTTTCCCGCCGTTTTTATTTTACCTCAGGTTAGCATTTTAGCACAGCAAAATAACAAAGGTGACATGTCGAACAAATGACCCGAATAAACATCGCAAAACCACACGGCTTAATGGTGGGAAGTCGGGAAAAGACTTGGAAGTGGCAGGTCGTGCGTAAAAACGCGGAATTGCTCTTAAATTGTGGTGAAAGTGGCTGTTCTGAGGGGAAAATGATGAGGTTTCGGTTTGGGTGGGAAATGAATAGAGGGATGGAGGGATAAATGGAAAGAAATGACAAAAAGTGAGGAGATGAATACCTTATACCTCGCCTTTTCTTTTTTTTTTTTTACGAATTGTCCGTTCCACCTTAAATGGAGCAGTAGTTACATTCTAACTGCTGCTCCATTTAAGGTGGAACGGACAATTTCCAGAAATTGGAAAAGATAGAGGTGGATAAGAGCTTGTAAATCATCTGTCAGGGGAGAAAAATGATAAAAAAAAAAGATAGAGAGTGAGAAAACAAAGAATAAGCAAAGCACTACCAAGCATTTTAAACAAAACTGGCTTAATCTGACCATAAAATGTTCAGGATTCCCATATTTATCAATCCGAATAATATCTGCCAATGTCTGAAAACTGCCTTTTAACAGCAGTCATTATAATAATCCTTGTCTATCATACATTCACGGGCACGTGCAGCAGAATGCAATAATTCGGCCCGAAACCCCGAATTCAGGATGGTTTATTGACAATGTTTGGGCCCGTGGGAGTAATTCGGCCTAATGGTGCTGTACGAGGGGGAGGAAATATGCAGCGATGGTCAGACAAACATGGATGGATTAGAGGAACACAATGGCAACAAATGGAGAGAAAGGGAGGGAGAGATGGGAGGACGGGGGCACGAACGCGGGAGAGATGGAGATGGAGATGGTGGGGGAAGGGTGGAGGAGAGGGGCAATGGGGGAATGCACTGACTCATGTATGAGTGTGTATCTGGGAGAAAAAGGGAAAAGAAGGAGAAAATTATATTATGTATGCAAGACTTGCTCAGCGAGAGTTGCTGCCACACACGCACACATTTTTGAAAGGCTGGTATGGGGTTGGGAGCAAACGCAGGCCTGTAGAAATGGCCCCATATGTATTTGAGCATGTTCTGGCTTATTATGATGTTTACGGCAGGGAACGGGCCTTTCTTGGAAAGGGCTGCATCTTTCTATGAGTGAATGCAATCAGACTTTATGTAAGTGATGTTGCAGCTGGGGCTGCAGGTCATGGTGGTGTTAGGGGTGACCCACTGTCGTATGCGATGGTGCCCCAGATAATCACGCCAGCAGTTGGTGCAGTGTGTGGTACCAGCGTAAAGGCAGGTCAAAGACTCAGCAGTCTAATGACCTAGCACTATGATCTGATGATCGCAGGTTTGAATCCCGTGTCAGGCTGGTTGCAGTCAGCAACCGGAGTCATGCTCTCTCCTCGCACGGGTGTCTGGGAGTTGTACTGGGGGACCTGACACTTTCCTCCGAGCGTTGGGTGCCCATTCCTAAACAAATGGCTCCACATACATCAGAGGAGGCATGTGCTTGTGGCATGTGGAAGCCTCCTCGCGTCGGGAGCATCATATGTGATAGCGGGAGAGTCCTAATGGGGATGGACAATAAGCACTTCCAAACTGGGGGAGTAATAATGAAAACCTCCCTGCTTTTCTCAGTCATGGTTTGACAACACTACTGAAAATTTGTAAGCGATGGACTTGTGTCAAATCCAGCGTGTTCCTGCTTTGTGTCTGAACTGTGGACCAGGACAAGCAGATAAGATTTATGAATAAATGATAATAAAATTAAGGCCCCAGTTCAACAGGCAGTCATCATCAGTTATGCTTAATGGATACCATCAAGGAGACATGACGCAACAATCGAATCTCAGTGAATCTGAAGCGGTACTTTAATAGCAGCAGAACGTCTACAACAAAAGTAAACTCTTGCACCAAGTTTAATGTTCACTAATAGGATTAACACTAATAATATTGCAAAATGCTTCAATGTGCAAAGGAACATCTTATGAATCAATTTCTGTGGGTGTCTGAATTTGGCGAGTCAACAAACACTTGAATCATTTGGCACAATAGTGCAACCAATAGGCACATCCTTATTCCACGTCGCATCCATGTGTTTTAACGTATCGTAAGGTCGACTGCGCCAGACATACAGAGGAAATGTGGCATTTTCTCCAAATCCTGCAGCCCGAACCACCAGTGGCTGAATGAGACGAATGTGTTGGTTATGAGTGGCAGCTGTGCTGGCTTTTCAGTGCAGGGAAAAAGCCCTCTCGGATGTCTCTCATCGTGTAATGTGATTACAGTATAAGCTTGCTTGCTGTATATGGCGTATAATACAGTGCAAGTAGAAAGTAGAAGCTTTTTGTAATTCTGCACCAGAGTAAAAGCTCACATATCTATAGACAGGCTTTGTCCTGATTGTACATCGCTGGTTTGAAGTTCTGAAATATGGGAATTAAAATAGTTATAGCAGATATTTCAGTGTACAAACATGATCAGGCTCTGTGACATTAATCCAAATGAGATGGAACGAGGGATGTCAGTTTTACAAGAGGGTCCGTGCACTTAATTTAATCCTGGCCTACGTATATGGTGCGAGAAACATACATATGGCCGTGGAAATTGCGAGATTTCTAGGAAACACTAACACATTCCCAGGTCAGGGCAGCTCAGAGCTCTTTGCAGAAGCTCCATGGATGGCAACGGAGTGCAATCGCCAACCCACCAACGGCTTCCCATTTAAAGACAGGTACACACAACAAATCACACATTATATGAATACATTCCATCATTCCCAAAGTCCATTCCATCATTCCCAAATGTCTGACTGCTTCCCAGGGCTTCTGTGTTCAGAACAGTTTGGTCACTGGTAAATAATTCAGCACTTTGACCATAAAAACATTTAAAATACACAGCACGTTATTAATTCATGAGCAGTCCATTCGGACAAGTCGTCTCCGACTGCTTAGAGAAGCAGAGTACATTAAAGCCAGCAAATACATGATCCTTATAAAATTGCACTTCAGTATTTTAGCACTTAAATCAACCCTAATTTTAAGCTCCATATTGCAGTCATCAGTACATTTATCCATTTATTTCAGATACGTGTAGCTCAGGATGAACTGTACTGAACTTCATTTGTCCATATGAATTAATAAACACCCAAAAACAACCCTCACTGGAATTTTTCAGCTGATACTGATGATACGCTGCTAAGAGCAGCTCTGACTCTGACCTTCATTTCGTACTTCATATTAAGTGTCTGGGGAGGCGCAGTAAAGACATTTTACTGCAGGACATCTGTGAAATTTATGACTCGCATGGAATATTAAAAATCAGCATAGATGACTGAGATGGGCGTGGCTGCTCAATTTGCACTGACCCCTCCTCCAAAACAATTATTTGTGGCCTGACCACTGATAAAGAATTAGAGGACAAAGACCAGTATGACCCATTAGTGATGAAAATTTACTACACTTGAACAACGAGGTAACAGTGTCGCGCACTGTACTGAGAAATCCAGCTAAACACTCCTTTCCCTGAGGAGGGAATAGTCACCCACATCTCGATTGACACGGTACTAATATAACCTCAGCTTATTTATAAGTGTCCAGAATTTTTACTGACGTGGAAACGCACAGTGGAGAGAAACGACAAGGTGCATTCGGACGCGACTAAAACCACTGAGAACGTCCGGAAAATGACTTTAGACCATGTCCTCATGTTAAACTAATCCTGTCCCAATAAGGCTTAAATGACTAATTCATAATAAAAGTACTGAGGTTCAGGCTGTGTTTCATTATTTTCTCTACCATATGAGCTAGTGTAAACTTTACACTTTAACTGTCCCGATATTGGAGATCACTGTACTCCGTACAGGACAGTATATGAACAGCAGTTTTTGAGAATCGGCCACTGACACATTTTATCTAAATGTTAAAATATCGTAAAAAAATCCTAATCAAAAAAAGTATTGTCTTTAAAAATATCCCAATATAATATTCGTACCAAATTGCCCACCCCTAGTTGCCTTGTATAAGCTAGTGATTTAAATCGTTATAAAACTTTGAACCCCATTATGAGTCGTCAGCTATATGATGTGTTTTGTGTGTTTGTTATGGATAATGGTTTATGTTGAATGTCTAAGACACACTTGGGTGTAAATCTCAGACATGGATGGAATTATAGTAGTGATAGAAGAAGGAGGGTGGTACGCCCTTGCAGCCCAGCCCACACAATCAAGCCACAATGAAGCCTGAGGATGTGCACCATGGACTACATTAATGAGTTTACACATTAGGCAACTGGACGGCACATATGATCTGGTAAAAGCCACTCTCTGTCTTTGGGGTACCGTTGACACACAGGTAGAGTTTGTCCACCTCTAGCTTGCCGAAGTTGATGTCTTTCGCCAGTTTGATGGCTCCCACATCTTCGAACATCCTTTCCACCTCCTCGCCCTCTGCCTTGGCCTCTACCTTGGCCAGTGTGACATGGTAGTTAGGACATTTGGAGTGCCGGTGGAGCCAGCCTTTCTCCTTGAAGGCCTGCTGGAGGGGGGTGTTTAGGCTCTGGACGTCCGAGAGGGGCTGTGGTGGAATAAATAGCACCTTTCCACTGAAGTGCTTCAGTTTAGGTGGGAAGAAAACGGTGATTGGCGGTTTATAGATGCTTCTGACCACAGAGCGGAGGAGCTCGGCTGCAGCCTGTACTTCTGCTGGACCCTGTAGGACCAGGAGAGAGAGTGTGACGTGCAGGGTGGCCGAGTTGACCCAGAATTCCTCAGACTGAGGAAGGTGGGTCAGGATCTTCCTCTGGACACGCTGAAAAGCCAACAGAGCGGCAGGAGAGTCCACGCGGAAGCAAATAAAATGCGTAGGCTTACGAGAAGGTCGGCCAGGCCGGCCAGTTTCTTGAGGCACGGATGGTACAGACTGCGTTTTGTGATCTTCCACCTCCTCACAGATGTCTTTGGAGCCTTTCTGTAGTGCAATCTGTTCGACTTTTGGAGAGACGGACAGTCCCTCTGCCTGGCGGGCTAGCCTAACATCTGCAGGCTCTTCATCCTTTAGTCTGTTTGTAGCACGGTCCACTTTATCTTCAGAATCACTGAGATGATCCACATGACATTCCAGCTCAGTTTGTGACTTTTTGGCTTCTTGTCTCGGATCTGGGGGAGCAGAGAGAGAGAGAGAGAGTGAGAGAGAGAGAGAGAGAGAGAGAGAGAGAGAGAGAGTGAGAGAGAGAGAGTGAGAGAGAGAGTGAGAGTGAGAGAGAGAGTGCAGAGTTGGGGAGCTCTTATTGTTGAACACAATCATATCCTCACAGCAATATTCCAAAATCTAGTAGAAAGTATGCCCTGGACAGTAGAGACTACAACAAAAGCAGGATAAACTCTTTATAATACCCTTGATTTCAGAAGAAGTGAGAATGTGTCCAAATACTGTAACGAATAAATCCTTGAAGACTAATTTAGCTAGTACTCTAGCTAGATCTACATTAGAAGATCTACAATGATTCTCAGAACCGAGTGTAAAATCCTTACCTTGGGTTTGATCCTCCCGATCAAAAGGGGGCAGCACCGTTTGTCCTGTGGATCCAAAAACCCGGTCAGTGCGGCTATCTCGGTCCCATATGTGCTGCCCTTTATAGCTGAAATACATGATCCTGTGCTGAGGGATGGTCAGCTCCTCTGAGTTATCAGAGTCACACACCTGTGACACACAACACAAAACAGATCAGTCACGTCCAAATTATATGCCATACAGTGCCCTCCTAAAGGGGTAGTAGTGGGGTTCTGGACCCCTCCGGAGTTAAGGCTGAGTACCACCTAGAGTACCACCTAACGCTGCGATTAGGGATCCCTCGATCTGATCATTATCCTATCCGAGTCTGTTAGAACTCTTAGAACCCGAGCATGGAAATATGCTAAACTTCTTAACTCAGGATCAGAATAACCTACAGATATGATACACATATAAAATTTGGGCAATGTGGTAAATGTTTCATAAACCCCACCCTCAAGAGAAAGAGCCAGTCAAAGCTGGTGGAGCAGAGGTTTTGAATATGGTGGTGTTGATACTGGAGAGCAGCTCATCATTTCCAGACTCTGCTAATTATGGGAATACTGGTTGCTACAGGAACCAGGCCTCATGACCACAGCTCAAACTCCCTATGCTCCCACAGCAAGAGGACAGGAGCACTATCGGGTAAGAATAATTACAGTGTTTCTGTGACAGTGTTTTAAAGGTGTTATGTGTGTGAGTTTTTTATATACCATTATAATATAGCAGTATAATAATTATACCAAACATCAATAACCAGCCCACTGGTGACCAATGACTTAATGGAACTGTGGAATCTAATACGAGCCATTTTATCAGCCAAATGATAAATGGACCGGTTGGACCCAAACTGAAGCACATAAGTGCTCCACGTGAATCAGCTGTTACTGATGGCTATGCTCTGTGACTGGTTATACTGGTTATGTTGACTGGTAATACACAGTGTTCATAATTGTACCTGAGTTTCCCAGGAGAATTCAGAGAAGGAGCGCTCCAGAAGCCCAAGAAAGCGGTCCAGGTGGCCCACCACAAAGTCTGAAGGGTCCACCGACGGGTCCCACAAAATCCGGGAAATGACATCACCAGCCGTGCGCATGCGGGGCTTCTTCTCAGGCTCCTGTGGCTCTGCGGTGAAGAACGAAGAAAGAAAGCAGGTTAGGATTTCAGGAGCTTTGCTGAGACTCTACCTGGAGCTCAGTACAGCTTTCTGCTGTCCCTCACCATCTTTGACCTTTTCCCCCTTTCCCGACTTTTTTCTGCCCTTCCGGTTTTTGCTGCCTCTCTCATCCTCTGGTTCTGGTTCTGGTTCTGATTCCGGTTCCAGTTTACATTCAGATATACTGCACTCAGAACAAGGAGACAGAAAGAAATGGATGTTAATGGTTTATTGGAGAGTAATTACAGACTGTAGTCTCTCCAAACACTGTCCTCCTTTCACCCTGTTCTTTAATGGTCAGGACTGTAAAGTGTGCAGAGAAACAGAAGGAATACAGTCTGTAATTAAGGAACCACAAAGTGCTCCTGTGTGATCAGAGGAGTTTACAAAATGAAGAATAACACATTTATAACACATTTATAACACATTTATAACACATTTATAACATGCTTGTTATTCTTCATTTTGTAAACTAATCATTTATGTATTTTATAGAAAAGGACATATTAAAGAAGGACGCCCTGCAGTCAGAAGTGTTCATAACAGCAAACGTCACTGGAGACGGGTTCAATCAAACCATTCAGCAATTCCTGGATGCACTGAAATGTGAAACTCTGCCACCTGCTGTCTGAAACCCTCCTCAACCATACCCACCAATTAGCACCGACTGACTCGTCTACCAATTCGGACCCGCTCACCCGATTCGAGAGAGAACTCACACACCTGTGGGACAGTCGACACCGTTCTCTAAAGCGACAGCGACCCCTCAGGAAAAACTTGCAGATGTCCGGCACGTCCGAGTCCGGTTTGGCCACGTCAGCTTCTGAATGAGAAAATTTCAAATCGTCTCATATGAATTTAAAATAAATAATAGTGCATCTCAAAAAACTGATTATTGTGAAGACGTTTTGTTCATAATCTACTTCAAACTTTAAAGTTTTAACAGTTAAGTGATACATTTCTGGCTTTTGTTTTAATGTTGATACTGATTTGTAATTTACTCTAACGTTTTGTATGAAACTATGAACATGAATAAACGTTTTCCACAATATTCTAATTTTCTAAGATGCTGTTTTTTTACATAAGCTTAATTAATGTAAACATCAGACCACAGTGATTAAATATCAATATCTATAAGCAAGTACAGGTTTTTATTCCTTTATAAAATCTGCACTTTACTTACTTTACTGTGTTTCAAGAAGTAATAAACACTTTACTTCTTAAACAATTATTATAATGTTGTGAGATTTTGTGACCCTTGCAATTAAAAAACAGCCTACAATAAACAGGGAAAAGGGCCTGTGTTTAATCTGTTTCTGCACAGTTTGTGTTGGTCGTCCTCTAGTCCTTCATCAGTGCTCACAGGACGCTGCCCACAGGACGCTGTCGGCTGGACATTTCTGGTTGGTGGACTGTTCTCGGTCCAGCAGTGACACTGAGGGGTTTAAACACTCCAGCAGCACTGCTGTATCTGATCCACTCGTACCAGCAACACACACTAACACACCACCACCATGTCAGTGTGACTGCAGTGCTGAGAATGAACCACCACCCACATCATATCTGCTCTGTGGTGGTCCTGTGGGGTACTGATCATTGAAGATCAGGGTGAAAGGAGGAGAATAAAGTCTGCAGAGAATCAGATGAATGACAGATCTGCACCATGCTAAAGCACACTGGCAAAGTCACGTAAATGTATATTTGCTGGTATTTTCAAAGCTTTGAAACATCAATCGATGTAAAAAACAGTCAGAATCAGAGCACTAAAGACATGGGTGTGTTTTCGGGGTGAAACTCCAATTCCGGTTAAAGGACAGTGTGTGTTTGTTATGTTTTAATCCACGCTTTAAATTTAAATCCCCTTTCAGCCCAACCCATCGACACAAGTACGAATTAAACACCAAATCCATGCAGCTTTGACAAGTCTAGTCAGACCAGCAGCACTGGAAGAAAGGTGCTTCAGATTAATAAGTATCTTCCATACAGCTTACCTAACGAGCTTTAGGACAAAGACGGAGGACACACCCCTGACCTTTGAATCAGAGTACAATGAAATGGTATTTACACACAGTACATGTTGTCTTAAATGGGAATTCAGTTTATTTCACGTTAACTGGTTCCTTAACTGACGGTTTCATAATTAAATGGTTAATATGTGATATGTTATGATACGATATATTTATCTTTTTTACCACTCGTTTTACCATATTACACGCAGGACACCCAGCTTCACTGGGGTCAGATAATAAATAAAGATATAGGAGTTGGTAGGTTTCTTTATAATGGACCAAAATGTCACCTCAAAACAACTCAACACATTAAACTGGACCTGCCTTGGTGCTGGACCACCACTGCTCTCAGCAGATGATGACCACACACACTTAACTCCATACACTCCTAGAGTAATCTATAATTACCTGTATATATATATATATTTGATTTGTTTATTATTTATAACGTTGTAGAGATTATACTCTATATACTGTACTTCCTCCACTGCGGGATTATCTTATCTTATTGATACTATGCTGACATTGTTGGATAAGCCTGGTTTTGCTGTTATTAATATTACAGTGTTATTACTGAAGCACTGCTTCATAATAAAGGTAGATAAGGCTGCCCACCACTCCGGGTATATGTGCTTACTGCCCCCTAGTGTGTGTGTGTGTGTGTGTGTGTGTGTGTGTGTGTGTGTGTGTGTGTGTGTTGTTTCAAGCAAAGCACTTAACTAGTGTGTATCCCTATGTGTGGATAGATTAAATGTGGAGGACAATTTCCAGAGTGTGCAGCACAGTGGCTCTATAAGCACCTTTCCCCTTACAATAAACATCAACGTCCAACAAATACAGGGTCATATTACGATAAACAAAGACCTGTTTGTGTTCCTGGTTCCTCTGGAAAGGGGTCCCTTGGCTGTTCGTCTTCCATGACAGAAGCTGTAATCTGGGAATGTCCACCCCAAGAGTCCAGAGCTGATCTAGGTCCAAATAAAGAAAAGCCCCAATACAGTGGGAGGGAAGAGTCCAAAGAGATTCAGGTTATCATGTAAAATCTTACCAAATATATGAATAAATCACTTAATAAAAGCCCCAGTAATAACGTGTGACAATAAAAGCCCAGAGGAATCAGCTATGGGTGTAAGAAAGTAAGGTTAACGAGGCTAAAAAGCAGATTTTTTGATGAACTCTCCGTTCCACCTTAAATGCTACAGGAATCAGTGAGTGGGGCCTGAGGGGCCTGTATATCTCTGCTTCACGATTTAAGGTGGAACGGACAATTCCAAAAAGGTGCTTAACTGAGCTTAATTTAAGGCTTTAAACGACTAATATGAGTCATTTTAACCATATAAACACGAAGACGTAGTAATTTAAAGGAAAACAGCAATAAAAATGATCTTTTAGAGAGGTTTTGCTCACCTTAACGGACAGACCGAGCCGGTAATAAGGAAGTCAGCTGTGTGTGTGTGTGTGTGTGTGTGTGTATGTGTGTGTGTGTGTGAGAGAGAGAGAGAGACAGAGAGAGAGACGGGATACCGGACACGTGTTTTGAATCACACTTAGAAATAAAGAAAGAAAAACGACTTTAATAAAACACGAAGAAACATTTATAAAGTCAGTACTGCACTCTTATACCGTCTAAATATAATATGTAGAAAATATAACACAAACAAACAAACACAAAGAAGCAGTAAAGTCACAAAATAAAATATAAACGAACACAATTTAATAAAAACATAAACAAAGACAACTTTTATTTTATAAAGTCAGAATGCAACCGGAAATGCGCTCACGGCTCTTGTAGTTTTTGTAAACAGAAGGTTTTCGGATAATGTCTCCAGATTATCGATATATTAATGACATTTTCCACATTTTTAAAAATCTCTATAAATATTAACGATTTAAATGAAATATTTTAGCGTCGTTAAATAAACACAATCCTGCTTTGTGTATTTCAGACTCGTAGTTTGAATTCTGTCAAAATAAAAGTCCCGATTAAACAACAACAACAGCAACGTATAAAAGGCGGATTGATAATGTTTTAACCGACTTGTTTACCAAACTGGAAAGTGTGAATTAAACGCACAGATGTAAATCATTAAAATGCTTACATAAAATCAGCTTGTGTTACTGACGGTCACAGCCTGTTATGGACAAAGCGCGTGACTCCTCATCACATGACCGACCAGGAGACATGGGGACATGGAGAGGACTTAGTGAATTTCAGATTATAAACACTAACGTTTAGGGAAGGTCATGACAGCGGACGAATAACG
Source organism: Acestrorhynchus altus (assembly GCA_034509495.1). Lineage (NCBI taxonomy): Eukaryota > Metazoa > Chordata > Actinopteri > Characiformes > Acestrorhynchidae > Acestrorhynchus > Acestrorhynchus altus. The sequence goes on along the minus strand of CM067507.1, from coordinate 1,145,730 downwards.
CTTTATTGGTTTTTAAACAGCACGCTAGAACTAACAGGCTTTCTTTTCATTGACACAACATAAAGGTAAGTAAATATACTTTACCTTCACTTAGTGAAAACGATATCTATGGTCACTTTATTAGAAACACCCCCTTCTGCTTCCCCTCCCTGGCCACTTTATTAGAAACACCCCTCTTCTGCTTCACTCACTGGCCACTTTATTAGAAACACCACTCTTCTGCTTCCTCTCACTGGCCACTTTATTAGAAACACCCCTCTTCTGCTTCACTCACTGGCCACTTTATTAGAAACATCCCCTTCTGCTTCCCCTCACTGGCCACTTTATTAGAAACACCCCTTTCTGCTTCCCCTCACTGGCCACTTTATTAGAAACACCCCCTTCTTCACTCACTGGCCACTTTATTGGAAATCTCAGTCTCAGTCTTATTTATCGACAGATGAACGCTCTGGTCGCTCTTTGTCACTTCTGTGAACTCCATGGGCCTCGTACGCTGTTCTGCACCGAAGCCGTCCACCCGCCAGCCCCCTCGCCCTCACAGCCAGGGTCTGCTTTGCTGGGCGATCGGGAGGGAGAGAGAGAGGGAGAGGGACTGACCATGAGAGCCAACAGCTCTGCCACACAGAGGGCTGACATGTGTGAGGTAAGAGACAAGCTGTGCACAACACAAGGTAGCCAATGAGAACCGTCCTCATTTACATACACACACACACACACACACACACACATATCTACATACGCAGGGCCAAAAGCTGCTCATCAAATGTTTGGGTGTCGACGTCAAGAGTATTCGCTGCAGTGATAGCCTCTACTCCTCTGGGAAGGCTTTACACTAAATATTGAAACATTGCTGTGAGGAGAATTTGATTGCATTCAGCCCCACAGAGCATGTGTGAGATCTGATGTGAACCCAAAGCTTTTGGATTGAGCTCCATCATTTCCGAGAACCCCACAGCCTGAGGAATGCAATGCGTTGACTCCTTCAAAAATGTAAAGTGGGCTATGACACCCGTCCTCCCGTCTTCCCAGGGATGTCGCTCTCTGCCTGCGTCCCATCCTGGCTTCGTGAGTGTGGACAGTGAGACTGGAATTCGCTTCCTCAGCCATCAGCACCCCCGGCAGGCCCAGCTCTTCAGTGTGGTCCGGCAGGCCTGTGTACGCAGCCTCAGCTGCGAGGTATGTATGCGTTTTATAGAACCCGTACTTTCACTACAGCACAGTTTCCGAATGCCTGTATCTTGTCCAGGTGTGTCCAGGCAGGGAAGGACCAATCTTCTTTGGGGACGAACAGCATGGGTTTGTGTTCTCACACACCTTCTTCATTAAGGACAGCCTGGCGCGGGGTTTCCAGCGCTGGTACAGCATCGTGATGGTGGCCATGGACAGGATTTACCTCATTAACTCCTGGCCTTTCCTGCTGCGTCACCTCAAACTCACCATCCAGAGCCTGCAGACCACTGCCCTGAAGGTACTGTCTTACAGCTCCTAATGGAAAGAACATTGTAGAGAACTTTATAGTGAAATAACATGAGCGCCCCCTACGCTTCCTGTAGTGTATTACAGTCTGTCAGAATGAGCGTGTGGATCATATGAACATTATAGAGCGTTATAGAGCGCCCCCTACGCTTCCTGTAGTGTATTACAGTCTGTCAGAATGAGCGTGTGGATCATATGATCATTATAGAGCATTATAGAGCGCCCCCTATGCTTCCTGTAGGGTATTACAGTCTGTCAGGACAGTCATTGTGGACCATGTATGATTATTCCTTGCCCATTGGAGAGTGTGTCTAAAAGAGTGCGATATTGCTTTGTGACCTCTGACCTGCAGGTCTTTGACAGTGAGCAGGGGGTGTGTCCACAGAGGGCCGTGCGGATGAACAGCGCTTTCTCTCCTGCAGTGTTTCCTCACCAGCGCAGTGGAAACGCTGCCCGTTCCCTGCCCTCGCTCACCCAACACCCGAACCTGTGGGCCAGCCTGCACGCCTCATTCAGCTGGTAGAGCAAGAGATCACACACATCACATAATGGTTACAACATTATGTTATTATGTCATGTTTTTCCCATTTCCGTGGTACTGTAATTTCAGTGTCTGTAATTATAGTATAACCACAGATGTGCACAGATATGCTTGAGTCGTTTCCATGGTTACAATACATTACTCCCACATCCATCCATCTGTCCGTGATGGTGCACTTATTTCCATGGATATGCTGAAGGTCTCTAATTACAATTTGGTTCAATTGTGATTTATAAACAGATCACAAAGTACTTGAGTGCAGACAGTTCAAAGGTCATTTTCGCCCTCTTCAGCGGTACCGGTCAGGCCGAGCTGGGTCTTGTCCTCATGTTCTCTGTATCCTCTGTGCTGCAGGTTGCTGAAGGCCTGCGGGAGCAGATTGACTGAGAAACTTCTGGAAGGAGCTCCTACTGAAGATACGCTGGTTCTTATTGAACGACAAACAGGTAAATGTCTCCTGTCCCTTAAAGAACTGGATAACCGAAATACAGGGGTTTGTGGTGAGCGTGATGGACTGATTTCCCTCCCAGAGAAACATCACGGGATGTTTCTGAAGATTTCAGCAAGTTGAGCGAGTTTGTGTACAGCAGAATGGAGCTGCAGTCACATGCTCTGACGATAAGACCGGTGTGTTTGAGTTTGTAAGAATAATATGATAAGCAGGTCAGGACAATGCTTTACTGAAGCACTGACCCCTCGTTCCCCCCAGTGTGTGACTCTACTGTCATGACTGGTTCTTCTCACAGGTAGATCAGTGACGGCACTGCTGTGCTGGATGTTCCTCTGAGTAAGCTCTAACGGGACTCGTTTCAGTTTTTCCAAATTCTGCTTTGTCCTGCTTTCAGAGTGATGTGGACAGAGTGGAGAAGTGTGGAATTAGTGCCGATCACCGTCCAGACCCAAATGGAATTTGAATGAAAAACATCTGACATGTGTACCTACACACCTATCAAGCAGTACACTCTTTCCCATGGTTATATCACTCCCATTTCCATTGTAAAACTACACCCACTTCTGTGGTCATGCGGGAAACGGCAAGTTTCAGGAGGCCAAGAAGACATCTAGCTGCTCATATGTTGTCAAGAAAGACAAAGCAAATGCCCCATAATTCAGCAGAAGACTAATTTAAGTGTCTTCTCCCCCCAACAGAACAAGAGGAGGAGATGTATGCGGAGGGGGTTAGCGGTAAATCCCAGCTCGGCCAATTAGAGAGCTCGCAGTACAGAGATTTCCTCTTTGGTGACGATGGCAAAGGCGACGAAACTCTTGGACCAAAGTTCAGATCGCTGAGGCATCTACGGCAGGCACGTTTATCATAATCATCATATGTTCTTCATTGGTGAACCTGTAATAGAAGACTGGTGTTTGGAATGTTGTTTCCTTTCTCCCAGGTTCTTGGTTCCGCTGAGTTTCGTCAGCTGGCGTGGCATGTGCTCATGGGAAACCAGGTGATCTGGAGAGGGACAGACCGGGGTCTCATCCAGTCAGCGTTTAACATGCTCAAGGTTAGAGAAGCACACATTTGTTAAAATAAAGCATCTATGTGGCTCAACGGTGTTGGCTCTGTCATTGTGAAGTCGGACGTTTTATTTCCAGTGATGCCACAGCCATCCGTCAGTGACTGGGAGTCCCAGAGAACGTGACTGTACTCTCTTTCTGGGTGGGCGTTCTCCAATGTTTAGATTCCTGATTCTCTTCCCTTCCCATCAGGCTTTGCTCCCAGTGGGCTGTGTGCGGGTGGAGGCGTACAGCTCTCAGTATGAAGAAGCGTATCGATGTAACTTTTTGGGTTTGAGTCCAGATGTTCAGATCCCAGCTCACGTCAGTTCCTCAGGTACGACCTGCACACCACATTTTATTCACTGTGAGTGGAAGTACGTGGGTGTTTCTAGTAAAGTGGCCAGTGCAGTCGTGTAATATATGGGATACATCTGGAATGCATGGATCTCTACCTCTATCTCTTCCTTTGTCTCCTTTTCAGAATTCACAGTGTTGGTGGACGTGCTGAACGTGGAGCAGGGGGGTGTGCATGTCGTTTGCGATGATGACGTTCTTTCGCTGTACCAGTTTAACATCAGTAGTGCTAATACACAACCAGCAGACAAAGGTAAACACAAGCACAACAACGTTTGGTTGCATTCGTAAAGCAGAACCTTGCGTCTATGAAACGTGGTCTAATTGGTGTCGTTTACGCTGTGTGTCCATTACGATCCCACAGGCCCAACGCTGCTGAATAAGCTCGAGGTCGCTCTGGCCAATGAGAATCTGTCTGTGGAGGTGGTGTCTCACTGCCTGCTCTGTCTGAAGGAGGAGTGGATGAAGTTAGTGCTTTTTCATTCTTCATTGCTTTAGTTCTTCTAAAGCCTGTAGTTCATCATGAACTCCTCTCCTTCTCTTTACAGTAAAGTGAAAGTGCTCTTCAAGTTCTCGAAGGTGGACGGGCGAGGCAGGGAGGACACTCAGAAGGTCCTGGCCCTGCTGGGGGCCACTGGTCCTGGGGAGGAGGATAACGTACGTCTGCTGAAATTCTGGATCACTGGACTCAGCAAGACCTACAAGAGCCATCTAATGACTGCGGTCAGGGGAGGAGAAAGGACACTAAGCCAATGAGAGAGACAGAGACAGAGAGATCACATTGTCTGGAAGTGTTCAGCTGCTGTCCAACAGAGCTTCATATACAGCTCTGATACCACATCATCAACACCATCACCTTCTACCCACTGTAGGAGGGGTTCTAATGTTTTGGCTCTTTGACATGCTCACCAAGACTGGTATCGTGATCACAGTTTAACAGTGTTAAGTTCTTGTTTAAACCCCCGGAAAGAATCATCTGCTACTTGTTTGTCGTGTCAGGAAATAACCTCGTATCTCCAAAGCAGCTACTTTTATAGGAGGAAGAAAAAACGTTACAGCAACGTTAGATTTGTTTTGATAATTGAAATATTTTATTCATTATTAAAATATGTGGAAAAAGTCAAAGCCAGTGTTATTTATACAGTCCAGTAAAGTGGACGATGTGGCAAAAATATCAAATACTCCTTCTTGACAAAATAGTTGCACCCAGAAGGACGTGTGGGACTGAAGTTCTGTAGTGAAGGAAGATGAAGGTGACCAGGATCAATAACTGATGATAACTGTAGTCTGATCTGATCAATATTTATTGATCTACTCATACAGAAGTGGTGTCTCTCAGGACGGCGTCGGGTTTAACGCAACACGCCAGACGTCTCTGCATGGAGGTGTAGAGGTTCCTAATGGTGTCCTGTGATGATCCATCCCATGCAGCTTGAATGTTCTCACTCAGTTCTGCAGATGGTGTGGTAGGGGTGGAGTGTTGATAGAGCGTCCAATAGCGTCCCACACATTTTCAATCAGGGACAGGTCTGGCTATGTGTCTGCTGGAACAGTGGACACAAATTCATTGGTCGTCGCCACCAAGACCAAAGCGGGACTCTTCACTGAAGATGACCTGCTACCGTTCTGAGTTACTCCATGACAGTCAGGCATGACACCATTGAAATCTTGACGTGGTGTTAAAGGCGTCGTAACAGTCTGTGTGCATCAAGTCCTGCGTTGTACAGCCGTCGATCAGTGTTGCTATCAGGATAATTGATGAGGGCATCGCTGCTCACTGAATGACCACAACAGTGGTTGCTCTGGTTCATGTAGCTCTCCCAGATCCTTCATATCACTGGTGCGTGCCTTATTCAATCCACTGTTGCCAGCAGTGTGCTTCGGTAACATTTGGACAGCTTGCTTTCCGGAGCCTGGAACTCTTCCAACTGCTGGAATTGTGTCCGGACTTTCGAGTCATTCGTCACTTGCAGTGAAGTCAGAGTGGAACACGTGCGCTGGAACGACGTACTTGCTTACTTCACAGGCAGCTGAACCATGCGTGTCTCATGTTGTCAAACCTTCCCACCAAGTTTCAGTCCTGTTAGCTGCGTCCTTCTGGGTGGAACGGTTATTTCGGTGATGAGTGCACCGATGTATTGAAATACTGTGGTTTTCTGACGTCTGTGAACACCGTCAACTACTGGAAATGGTACTTTAATGACTTGATTTACTTTCATTAACTGCTTAGAAGGAGACCGAAGGCAATGATAAATAAAGAAAATGAGATGCAAATGCAATGGGAATATTCAGTGACCACGCCGGTCACACACTCTGACGACAATACCGTGAAACTGAACGGCTGTAATGTAGTTTATTGTGGCCTGATCTCACAGAACTGTGCTTTTCGGTGACTTTTCTACCAGTTTGAATGTTTCGATGCCTTCTTTTCGTGTAACTGACCTCACAGAAGCTTCTCTAACAATGTCAGTTTGTATGTAAGATGAACGTAATGTTAACGGGGTCGTTTCTCTCGGTCTTTGTATTAAAGAAAGGTTTGACTTTTAATTTATTTGACTTGTATCAGATTCTTTGAACAGTGATGACATTGTCTCCTCTTTAAGGACCCGGTTCTGTCCTCTGCAAGTCTGAAAATGCACGGTGTGTCTGAGCATAGGGGCACGTAACTGTTTCCAATCGGAGCGGAACAGAGACTTTGTGTACGAGCGCTTTCAGGAAGCGCCCTCCGGGATCTGAAACGAGCAAGGCTTTATTTCACACCATCAGTCATTTCTGTTTGAACTTGTCCTCACATTGAAGGATCACGAGTGTCTTTTCTTCCTGGTTTGTAAACCACTGTCAAAAGCAGGCCTTGTTTATAGAACATAACTAATAAAATAAAATCATGTCTTAATGACACCATTAGTCTGATGTTCAGGCCTGTTTTATGACGGAGGTGTTTCATCATCATTCTCACTGCATTTGGTGTAGAAAGTCAAAAATGTCCACGTTAATGAGGTTCTGCAGCCAGTGGTTCTACCTTTTCTGAACACACACTCCGGTGCTCTGTTCCAACAGGACGACGCTCGTCCACACACTGCTGCCGTCTCAAGATCTCATCTCGAAGACACAGATACTACGCCGTGGTCGGTCTCGTCTCCAGACCTGTCCCTGAGTGAAAATGTGGGACGCTATTGGACGCTCTATCAACACTCCACCCCTACCACACCATCTGCAGAACTGAGTGAGAACATTCAAGCTGCATGGGATGGATCATCACAGGACACCATTAGGAACCTCTACACCTCCATGCAGAGACGTCTGATCACCTTTATCTTCCTTTCCAATAGAACTACAATCCCACGCTTCCTTCTAACTGTAGAGCGTAGACGCATGGACAGCTAGAATGGGAAGGGTGTCCAGATACTTTTGCACATATACACTATGTTGAACCCATTGTTGGCACAGATGTGCAAATGCACACACAGCTTGTCTAGTCCCTGTAGAGAAGTGCTGCCAATAGAATAGGACTCTCTGGAGCAGATAAACAGACATGACTCTATTGTCTCCATGTCTAATAGCAGGCGTGGACTAGAGGGTATAAAGACCCCCAGCATTGAGCTCAACATCCTGAGCACACAAATGCGCTAATGCAAGCACTGAATACAAACAAATCCTCACAGCAATGCTCACTCCAATGTCTAGGAGTTGATCTCAGAAGAACAGCTTAGACCATCTACATCTACGTAGACCATAAGCTGTAGGATAGTCCCAGCACTGGGCCTCACTGCTGATCCACCACTACTTCCAGTAATATGATATAAGTCATTCTGGTTTGTCACCCTTCCCTCATTACACGCTGCCTCACAGGACCGTTTTACACTCTGCTGGACCGCAGCCAGAACATTCCTCTGATCCTCGCACTCGGACGCGTCACAGCACTACCGTAACCGCAAAGTCACTACCAGGAAACGGATTCACACCAGTACATGTATACAGGCTTCCACTGTGAGAGTTACTTAATTCCAAATGCACAGAAGAACATCACATCACCACAATAACACAACATCACAATAACACAACATCACAATAACACAACATCACAATATCACATCACCACAATAACACAACACCACAATATCACATCACCACAATAACACAACATCACAATAACACAACATCACAATATCACATCACCACAATAACACAACACCACAATATCACATCACCACAATAACACAACATCACAATAACACAACATCACAATATCACATCACCACAATAACACAACACCACAATATCACATCACCACAATAACACAACATCACAATAACACAACATCACAATATCACATCACCACAATAACACAACACCACAATATCACATCACCACAATAACACAACATCACAATAACACAACATCACAATATCACATCACCACAATAACACAACACCACAATATCACATCACCACAATAACACAACATCACAATAACACAACATCACAATATCACATCACCACAATAACACAACACCACAATATCACATCACCACAATAACACAACATCACAATAACACAACATCACAATATCACATCACCACAATAACACAACACCACAATATCACATCACCACAATAACACAACATCACAATAACACAACATCACAATATCACATCACCACAATAACACAACACCACAATATCACATCACCACAATAACACAACATCACAATAACACAACATCACAATAACACAACACCACAATAACACAACATCACAATATCACAACATCACAATAACACAACACCACAATAACACAACACCACAATAACACAACATCACAATAACACAACATCACAATAACACAACACCACAATAACACAACATCACAATATCACAACATCACAATATCACATCACCACAATAACACAACACCACAATATCACATCACCACAATAACACAACATCACAATAACACAACATCACAATAACACAACACCACAATAACACAACATCACAATAACACAACACCACAATATCATAACATCACAATAACACAACACCACAATAACACAACACCACAATAACACAACATCACAATAACACATCACCACAATAACACAACATCACAATAACACAACATCACAATAACACAACATCACAATATCACAACATCACAATAACACAACACCACAATAACACAACACCACAATAACACAACATCACAATAACACAACACCACAATAACACAACATCACAATAACACAACACCACAATAACACAACATCACAATAACACAACACCACAATATCACAACACCACAATAACACAACACCACAATAACACAACACCACAATAACACAACATCACAATAACACATCACCACAATAACACAACATCACAATAACACAACACCACAATAACACATCACAATATCACAATATCACAACATCACAATATCACAATAACACATCACAATATCACAACATCACAATATCACATCACCACAATAACACAACACCACAATATCACATCACCACAATAACACAACATCACAATAACACAACATCACAATAACACAACACCACAATATCACATCACCACAATAACACAACATCACAATAAAACAACACCACAATAACACATCACCACAATAACACATCACCACAATAACACAACATCACAATAACACATCACCACAATAACACAACATCACAATAAAACAACACCACAATAACACAACATCACAATAACACAACACCACAATATCACAACACCACAATAACACAACATCACATTAACACAACACCACAATATCACATCACCACAATAACACATCACAATAACACAACACCACAATATCACATCACCACAATAACACAACATCACAATAACACATCACATCACAATAACACAACATCACAACAACACAATATCACATCACAATAACACATCACAATATCACAACATCACAATAACACATCACATCACAATATCACAACATCACAATAACACAACATCACAACACCACATCACAATAACACAACATCACAACAACACAATATCACATCACAATAACACATCACAATATCACAACATCACAATAACACATCACAATATCACAATATCACAACAACACAATATCACCACATCACAATAACACAACATCACAACAACACAATATCACATCACAATAACACATCACAATATCACAACATCACAATAACACATCACAATATCACAATATCACAACAACACAATATCACCACATCACAATAACACAACATCACAACAACACAATATCACATCACAATAACACATCACAATATCACAACATCACAATAACACATCACAATATCACAATATCACAACAACACAATATCACCACATCACAATAACACAACATCACAACAACACAATATCACATCACAATAACACATCACAATATCACAACATCACAATAACACATCACAATATCACAATATCACAACAACACAATATCACCACATCACAATAACACAACATCACAACAACACAATATCACATCACAATAACACATCACAATATCACAACATCACAATAACACATCACAATATCACAATATCACAACAACACAATATCACCACATCACAATAACACAACATCACAACAACACAATATCACATCACAATAACACATCACAATATCACAACATCACAATAAAACATCACATCACAATAACACATCACAACAACACAATATCACATCACAATAACACATCACATCACAATAACACATCACATCACCACAATATCACAACAACACAATATCACGTCACAATAACACATCACATCACAACATCACAATAACACATCACAATAACACATCACATCACAACAACACAATATCACAACATCACAATAACACATCACAACACAATATCACAACATCACAATAACACATCACATCACAACAACACAATATCACAACATCACAATAACACATCACATCACAACATCACAATAACACGTCACATCACAATATCACAATATCACATCACAATAACACATCACAATATCACAACATCACAATAACACAACATCACAATAACACAACATCACATCACAATATCACATGCTCTTAAATATTATATATTATGCTACCTAGTAACCGTTATGAATTATTCTGTATTTTTATAAATCACTCAGCATCCATGACTTATTGAAAGCATGAATTATTCAGTATCTACTATAAATTATTCAATATCCACTATGAACTATTCACAGCATTACCGTAAGAGCAAAGTCAGACATTAGACAGAGGGACAGTTTTACTCAGTGTCCCACAAGCAGAAGGTAAGCAGATGTGCTGAAGCACGCTCCCCAGTGGTCCAGTGCGGTATGTCACGGTTGCACCACTGCAGGCCGAGTCACCTAAACTGGGTCAGCTGTCAGTACAGGGCACATGACCTGGCATTTCAGCATGTGTCCTGCATCCGGACGTGCGGGCGTCTCTGCTTCGTGGGAAGGAGAGCGCAGAAGGCCAGAACAGTGACTAAGCAGCACATAAGGCACAAACAGCCCCGGCACCCGGGGGACGCAGGCATGGAGGCAGGGAGGGGGCCCTAATGAAAAACAGGGCCTGTGCGAGGCCTCTTTCCCTTTTTTCCAGCTGAAAAGAAGGGAGGAGGGGAGAATGTGCTCTGTAATGAAGCAGAAAGGGTGGGGAGTGTGGAGGAGGGCAGGGACTTTCACTTTCAGCCTGAAAGCTGCTGGATGACAAGGAGGGGGCAGTTAAAGGGGGACAAGGAGGGAAGGGAAAACGAAAGAAAAGGGGGAGTGAGGGAATGTGAGGGGCATTGTGGAGAGCAGCAGGGGTCAGCAGGGCCAGAGGGCACAGAGGGCTGCTCCACAGAAACATGGGCAGTAATAAAAGGCACATGGGCCGGTAGAAGCATGACCCCCGCAGGTACAGTATGACCCCGCCGCTGATGGGCCGCTGATGGGCCGCGCTGGGCTGCGCTGGGCCGCGTGAGCTGCGCGGTCAGCCGCGCGGGTTGGGGGTGTTCGGGCGGCCGCTGCAGAGCGCAGAGTGTAAGGCTGTGTGTGTGTGTGTGTGTGTGTGTGTGTGTGTGTGTGTTTTCCAGTCTGTCTGCTGCTGCTGCTGTCGGTGCTGATTCTGCGGGGAAGCGGCTGCAGTGAGATCCACAGAGGGAGCGTGAGGAACCTGCAGAACACCATCACACAGGAGAACAGCAAGGGCTTCGTGAGTGTCTTCACTGCCTTTATATTCACACACATACATACAGCAGTTTATACACATCATATATTTACTATAAATGATTACATATTATTCCATAAATGATTCTGTATTTACTATAAATTATTCTGTTTTTACTATAAATTATTGTTTTTTTTTAAATAAATTATTGTTTTTGTAAATACATTATTCAGTATTTTTAATAAATTATTCAGTATTTACTATAAATGATTACATATTATTCCATAAATTATTCAGTATTTTTAAATAAATTATTCAGTATTTTTAATAATTTATTCAGTATTTACTATAAATTATTGTTTTTTTAATAAATTATTGTTTTTTTAAAATAAATTATTCAGTATTTACTATAAATTATTGTTTTTTTAATAAATTATTGTTTTTTTTTAAAATAAATTATTTAGTATTTTTAATAAATTATTCAGTATTTACTATAAATTATTGTTTTTTTTAATAAATTATTGTTTTTTTAAATAAATTATTCAGTATTTTTTATACCTTATTCAGTATTTACTATAAATTACTCAGTATTTACTATAAATTATTGATTTTTTTAATAAATTATTGTTTTTTAAATAAATTATTCAGTATTTTTTATACATTATTCTGTATTTTTATGTTTTATTCAGTATTTTTTATAAATTATTCAGTATTTAATATAAATTATTCTATATAATATCAATTATTCAGTATCCACTGGAAACTGTTTACTATGTAATATCTTAAATAAATTGCTTTAATGACGTTTAGACAGTTTAAACAGATGCTTCAAACACTGCAGGTCAGACCCAGCGACTGAAGGCATCTCAGTGAGTCTGAGCTGAATCAGTGTGTTAACATGTATCTCTGATTGCAGTTGGAGGTGTTTCCGAAAAACTATGTCGTGTCTCATTTCAATGCCAGCACAGTGTGTCGCGACCAGAGTCCCGCGGTAAGAAATACAGGATTCTGAGTGTGTGATTCAGCCTCAGACTGTGTGTGGGTGTGTGTGAAGCCTCAGAGGTCCTATGAGTCTGTAATTCAGAAGCAGATTAAGCCGAAGTCTAGACTAAAACAGGATTTTAAAAGATTACTGGTAGAGTTTAGTCAGTACAGGAAACCTGTGTGTGTGTGTGTGTGTGTGTGTGTGTAGCTTGTTTGAGTGCTTATATATGTGTGTATCTCAAACACATGGTTTCTCTCTGTAGGACTGATTATATATATGATTATATAAAGCTATTAAAACAGGTTATATGTCTTTATATACACTTCCAGCCTTTCAGCTCATCTGAGTATTCTCACTATGTGTGTGTGTGTGTGTGTGTGTGTGTAGTGCTGTGTGTTCAGCGAGGCCGTGCTCCTGTCACATTCCTGGGCACATCTCTTGCAGCACCTTGAAAGAATTCACATAAAGCATAAATTCATCACCGAGCTGAAGCTGAAGCTGGATGAGATTTCAGTAGAGGTACGGACATGCTCTACTTTATTTAACTCAATTATTATTTATTAATAATAACTCAATTATTATTATTTATATAGTGGGTTTGTTTCTGCCTTTATATGACTCATAATTGATACTTTAGACAGGTTGGTCTGTACATTATCACACCGTTACCCTCATGTTACACGTTAAGCTTCGACATTCTCCATTGTTTAGGGCTGAACACAGAAGAAACACCTCACAGCTCCCACTTTAACCAGTATAAAAATCCTTTAATAATGACATACATAGGGCTGAACGATTTCTTTGATAACATATTTTTGATCATGCATATTTCCTTAAAGAACAACCTCTAAAAAACAGGATTAAATCCCTGTTCATTCCAGAACTCTCCATTCCTTTGTTTTGAGACATTCCTGGGTGGATTTACTGGAATGTTTTGGGTCAACCATCACACTCCCACCACCATGCTTCACATCTGCTTTGAGGTTCATCTGCTCAGATGCTGTGTTTGGTTTGGGACAACTTTGGATTCATCTGTCCCGAAGCACATTGTTCCAGACGTCCTGCTCTTTGTCTAGATGTTCTCTGGAGAACTTTAGTCCTGTCCTTAAGCAGCTCCTATGTAAATCAAACTTCTCTGGTCTCTTTCTGGTGATAACAGCTGCACTTTAACATCGTCTGTCAACGTTTCGGGATTGTTGGATCTGTACTGAGATCTACAACCTTCTTTCTGAAGGCCTCAGAGAGCTTATTGGATCTGGCCACGGTCCCACTCCAACAATCAAGAGCAAACCAAACTAATGTCTGAGGTTTAAATATTACAGGCTCCTCCACAGTCCTCTCTAATGATGGTCTGACGTTCTCCACCTGATTGTGACTTTTTTAAGTTGAAATAAATATGTTAAAAAGACGTTTTCATGAGGTTTTTCAAGTCACTTATGAATTGTTCATAATCTACTCTGTATTATTTAGTAATTAGTGCACTGTAGGTACAAATCAAGCCTTAGACACCCAGTATTTCTTGGCGGAGTGACCTTTGGGGTTAAGGGTGGTGTGACCTGTGTCTTTAGGGGGGATTTGTCTGTCCTTCTCTTTTTACTTCAGTCCTAACAGCCGTCTGTATTCCCGACTGTGAGCTTTCCATAATGGCTGTTTTATCCTTGTGTAAACAGGGTTTCCAGGAAACTCCAGATCCCTCCGTCTTCCCATCTGTGAACTCCTCCCCTGGAACCCTTCTCATCTTCACTTCTTCACTCCTCTCCAAATGGCTGGAACTGAACTGTCCATCTGGACAAAAGGCATGTGACTTCAAAACTCCCTTCAGTTCCGAGGAAGAGGAGGAGGAGGTGGGGGAGGAGGAGAAAGGGGAAGCGGGGAATTGGGAGCCAACGACAGAAGCGGATGTAGAAGGCAATGTTGCAGACGAAAGAAAGAGCGAGGACCTGCCGCACGGGAGAGAAGGAGAACGAGAAAAAAGATGGATCACTGTCATCCCAACCAATGGGATCCTGGGCTTGTCTTCTTCTCCAGCCCTTGTTCTGTGTGTTCTGTATCTCTTCTGTGGATGGTAGCAGAAGGGTTTGTTGGACGGCTGTGCAGAAGTAGGAGGATGCAAGGCCTGGAGTTTCAGTCTGAATGTAACGCTGATGAACCGTCAGCTGATAGGCCGAGGCACGCGGTTACCGCCACACAGCTCGCTACAGCAGACAGTCTGAGGCGGGTTTGTAGGTAATGAAGGAGTTCTGCTCAGTGCTGGTTGGGAGTCCTCGTTTTGAACCTATCGTGACTCTTTTTGTGCTTCTGTCATGGAAACAAATGCCTTCTAAAGCCGTCAGAGCCACAGCATTGGTAGTTACAAAATGACGTCTACGTTAATTGGACGCAAAGATCAAATGAAGCCAAAAACACAGAGGGTTTTTCGGTTCCACTGTATAACAGTTCCACACTGCCAACTCCTAACTGTTCTGTTACCTTCTAACTGTGTCCTCACCCCACAAACGATATTATAAAGTCCATTAATGCCAGAGGACACAAGGCGTTCTTCTAGAACACAGCAGTAAAAACAAAGGATTGTAACTGAATTAGGCTTTAAACGGCCCTGATCCAGTTAAAACTGCCTGGGGGAGATCAGGACCACCTTAATCAGCATTACAGAGGAATAGAACATGTATTAAGTGATGTATCCAGATGATCTTTTAGTACAGTGGTCCATTACCTAAACACTCATCTGGAGTATATACGCAAATACGCGATCAACTATCAGCTTTCAGGAACAGTCGTACCAGTATTTTTATGTCTACATTTTCAACCAGGAAAAAGTGTGTTCACAAGTAAATGGTTTGTAATTTTCAAATCAAGCTCGCAGCACCTTCCCCTTCCTCTAATCCGAACCATTAACTGCGTGTACCATTTTATTCTCGGTATATAGAGTTGGCATTTATACGTCCACGTCACTTTGTACGTTTGTGTGGTGGCTCCACTTTCAGTAGGCATTGTGTTAACGTCTCTTTTCTTCAGAATGGAATAATGTTTGGTCCGTGAATTAAAACAGCAGGGTGGATGGTGGTGGCGCTCTAGAACAGGTAGAACTACGAGAACAGGTAGAAGCAGATCAGCTTATATTGGGAACTAAAACAACTTCCTGTGGCCTGGTGGTTAGAGAACCAGTCCTGCGACTGGCAGGACGTGAACGAAGTGCCCTCGAGCAAGACACTTCACTCCACAACTGCTCATAGATCGCGCTGCCCACCGCTCCGGGCATGTGTGCTCACTGCCGCACAGTGGGTTTATATTCACATTTACGTTTACATTTGCATTGATGTTCATGTTTCCTTGGAATTTCCTCAAATCGATTAGATAAAGAGAGCAATTAAGCCCCAAAGTGGGTGATCTTTGGATAATAGGATGACAGGGGACCTGATTCTACCAAACTAGGAATCTGTTAAATGGAGCGCGATCGGGGGACGGTCTCACAGGTCAGGATTTGTTGCTCAGCCGAGTCAGTTTATGCTACACAATGTAACCCTGGATTTTCTGTCTCACCGTAGTGGAACCAGGCCTTTACCTCTAGACAATGAAGAAAGTTGTTGATAGCTGTTATTAAACAAGTTGAGCTTGTTGGAACCAGAACTCAGTTAGAAACTCTTAAGATGAACTTGCTTTGTGTGACTGATGAATAAGTAACCTTATATAACTAACCCTCGTGTCGTCTTAATACCCCATTTACACCCCGTGTCCTAAAGGTCAAAAATGAGCCGCCGTCTCTAAAACCCCTAAAACAGCTTAATGTTTTAACCCCCGTCCCCAACCTACTACATATGCTTGAGGAAACAACCGAATACAAGTCTGTCTTTATGAATATTTGAGTTTTCTCTGTGTTACCCAAAGACTGCATTTCATCAGAGGCCTCGTTTTTATTCCGTTTTTATTTCGTTTTCTACACTAAAGTAGGGCGGTATTATTATCCTTTATGCTTAAGGTTCTGCAGAGGTGGAAGATAACCATTTTTAGTAAGATACGGCAAATCCGTATCATCCGAAAGCAGCAGAAATATAAACAACGGTTATTGCTTTAGGAAAAATAATCGAATTTCATGTTGAACAAAGACAATAAAATGTGGTTTCGGGTCATTTTAGACCTTTAAGGCTTAAACAGTAGCTAGCTTGTGGCCTGGAGACACTGTCCGGTGGCCCGTAGAGGTCTCCATTTCCACATTGGACTAATCTGAAATGATAATAACATGCATGCGGCGATGCTGCTGAGATGCTGCAGCTGTGCACCACTGCAGTTCTACAGGACATGATGTCAGTACTAGCTTGTTCTTCTTTATTAGTTGTCCCGTAGGCTTCCCCTAAGGCCTTACTCTTAAGAGAGGACGGCCCGCTGTCAGCTGTCCTTCATAATGCTCTGACTAGGCAGTTACATGTGTTTCTTTGCACTGATTGTTTCCATCCCCTCTGTGCCTCTGTTAGCTGTACTAGTGCTGTCAGATCACGTGCCTTAAGCATTACACAAGACATCAGATGTAGGCTGAGTAATTCCGAAACACTGAATGTAGAACAATGGACGGTAATAATGCATTAAGGACGCTCCTGTTTTATTTTCCATTCAATCCGTTGGTAACGTGCAGTATTAACAATGTTATCCAGTGTCTGCGTATCGTCACTGTCCAAACAGCTGTCCGTAATTTGTGTCTAAACGTTGAAAACGAACAGACCAATAGGAACGCTCCAAAACGAATCCATATATACTTCCGTTCAGGTTGTTGTTGCCTCTCTTGTAACGTCGGTGGTTGTTTTGACACTGACGATATACATTGCAGAAGCCATACAGACGAGAAGCACACGGGCATGTATGTCTTCATGTGACAGATACACTTAAATATACTGTTTATCGAAATGTGTTTCCAGGAAAATTAATGGTTGGTTTTCATTCCTTTTCCACGTGTATTTTATAAATACATTGTACCTGCACAGATCGCCCATAACATTATGACCTTCCTGTCCTTGCTTGATCCCTCGTTGCCCGTCCTATCTGCTCCACTCACCGTACAGGAGCACTTTGTAGTTCTACAATTACAGACTGTAGTCCATCCAAGGTCCACAGTGGTGAGGTGTCAGTGTGTGTTCTTCTCATACACTAACACACCACCACCACGTCAGTGCGACTGCAGTGCTGAGAATGACCCACCACCCACATGATAGCTGCTCTGTGGTGGTCCTGTGGGGTCCTGATCATTGAAGATCAGGGTGAAAGGAGGAGAATAAAGTCTGCAGAGAAACAGATGAACGACAGTCTGGAATTATAGAACCACAAAGAGCTCCCGTGTGGTCAGAGGAGCTGATAGAGTGGACAGTGAGGTGTAGAAACAGGGATGTTCGTGACGTTATGGCTGATTGGTGTTTATGTCTTTTCCATTGCATTTGCCTAAAATGCATGTGTCATTTTTCTCGGGCAGTATTCCTCGTACGGTCCTGCATTGTTGAAATGTTAGCCTAGACATAATGAAGCTGCTTATACAGTATGACCACAGTCAGCCTGTCCTGTAGGTGTGTTTAAGGAAGTGTGTGTTTACTGTACAGAAAATGTGTGTGTGTGTCTAATATAAAGGTATACAAATATTTTAGCAGACCTGATATTGAAAGCCAGTCTGTAAAAGCCAACTCCAGCGTCTTTTCTTCTGTCTTGTAGCAGAGCTATGCAGTTGTTAAAGGACATTTTGCATTTTATGTGTGTTGTCTCAAAGTGGTTTTAGATCAACGACCAATGGATGCTTCTCAAAACCACTTTAAAAGACGTCTGTAAAAGACCACTGATGTTGTGTCGTTATTCTTTTGGTGTTAAGATCTCCGAACCAAACCACTTACAATTTGTCCTGCAAACGTTTATCCTCGGAATTAGACAGATAGGACGGCTTCGCCGGTGGACCCCACAGCAAACCAGCCAGCTTTGACATGTGAGGTTAATTAAGTGTCTTTGGCAGCAGTGAAGCAGTTTCAACATCTGGAATTTATAGCAGTTTAATATAATTTTCCTTTGCCCAGAAAATCAGTGATGCTGGAACATTTGTAAACCCTTTGAAAAATATTGCATCTGCTCATTTATTTATTGAAGAAAATGATCCGGTGTGATCCCTGTAACTGCAGATCATTAGACCTGCACATTGGCTTGGAGGACTTTTACTTCAGTCCTCCATACAAACGAGGTTCAGCTCTGTTATGTTGGTGGGTTTCCTCCCATGAACTGCTGCTTCATGTCCTTCCACCACATTTCTACAAGAGATCAGCATTTTGACGGGGCGTTATTCTTCTTGAACCGTTCTTTGGTACAGCGAGTTGTGTGCTGATGGTCATCGTCCTGCTGCATGACCCACATTCTCTTGAGCTGTAACTCGCAGACAGCTATCCTGACATTTTCCTTTAGAATTTGCTGGTAGAATTCAGAACTCATTGTTCTATCAATGCTGGCGAGCCATTCAAGCCCACATGCAGCAAAGCAGGCCTAAACCATGATACTACCACCACCGGGTTCCATAGATGGGATACATCCGTCCACTTAACATTGTTCCAGTATCTTCTGTGAGAACTTCATCAAACTGCAGACGGGCAGCAATGTTCTTTTGGAAGAGCAGCAGCTTCTCCTTGCAACCCTGCCATGAATACCATTGTTGTTCAGCGATCTCCTGATGGTGGTCTCATGGACATTAACATTAGACAATATGAGAAAGAACTTTAGTGGCTTAGAGGTTTTTTAGAGAATGAACATGTTGTGGATCTCATGTTGATTTTTTTAATATGGCCACTTGGAAAGACACTTGTTTTGAAGAACGACTCGCCCACAGTGACCCATTTAAAGACAGAGCTGATGCTGAATGTGTGCTGTTTGCTCTGTGATTTGGTGGCTTGGGGTTATTTCTGGGATACGTTGCTTTTTGTAGCTGATGTTGAATAAAGTCTATGAACAATTTGCTTCCAGCCTCTGGCTTTTCAGACAGTGCATTCATTCTGTTTTCCTAACCCCTCGCCATGACGACCCCACAGTCCCACACAGACATGCCCCAAACTCTGATTTCAAGGTACATTATACTATTTTTCTCTTTCTGGAATAAAGTTAAAGGGACAGTTACCTAATCCTTATAATACAGCACATACAGAAAAAGTTTTCATACCCTTTACACTTTCTGCATTGTTTCATGTTACACCACAAACTTAAAGGTATTTTATTGGGATTTTATGTTAAAAACGAAAAAAGAATAGTTTTCAAAAAGTTACAAATAAAAATCTGAATAGTGTTCATTTGTGCTTCACTGCAGTTCCAGCTGCAGGTCTTTTGGGGTCTGTCTCCACCAGCTTTGCACATCTAGAGGCTGAAAAGGTTCTTTTTCTTCTTTACAAACCAGCTGAAACTCAAGTTTGGATGGAGATTTTCAGTCTTTTTCACAGAGTCTCAGTTTTCAGTGACAGGAAAAACTCCTTCAGACTGGGAGGAAGCAACCTTGAGAGGAACCAAGGCTCAAGAGAGGAACCCGTCCTCCTCTGGTCGACACTGGAGAGCAGAGACATAGGCATAGATGTGGGCATGAAAATTGTAGAAGACAAGAGAAGCTGCACTAAACGTGTCGTACGGGAGTGGAATTGTGAGTGGGATGAAAGCTCAGCGTCAGTATTAAAGTCCAGGCAGATTAAGTATTTTAATCTAGCAGGAGAGTCTCAGATGTGGGACGAGGAGGCGTCTGGGTCGGGAGGACGAGGACCGACATCAGCCAGGCAGCAGGGGCAGCTCGGGACATGGGGGGAGAGAGGGAGAAAGTTTTGACCCCAGATGGTCTGGTGTACCACGAAAAGAGAATCGGTAACAAAAAGCCCGCGTGAACAGAAAGGTTATTAGTTGTGATTTGCAGAAAGAGAGTGTGTTTGAGTCCCGAACAGTAGCAGGAAGTTTATTCCACAGTTGGGGGGCTTTATAAGAGAAAGCTCGTCCCCCTACAGTGTTCTTTAATTGGAGGGGCTGCCGGTAGGCCCGCATCTTGTGAGTGAATTGTACGTGACTGGTTGTGTGGTTTTAGAAGGTCTTTTAGATGTTGTGGGACTGAGCCATTGAGCGACATCTAAGTTAGGAGCAGTATTTAATGGTCAATTCAGAATTTATTAGGAACCCAATGGAGGGATGAGAGAACAGGACTACTGAGGTCAAACGTCCGAGTTCTGGTGAGAACCCTCGCAGCAGCGTTTTTGTAATGATTTCACTGAATTACCAGCTAGAAGCAAATGAGAGGTCCGAGTCAACTACAACGCCTGGAACTGTTGTGTCATCCAGGTTTAAATTTCTTTAACACTGAGGAAAAGGTTTAGGTTCGGCTGAGATGTAAAGCTGGGTGTCGTCAGCAGAGCAGTGAAAGTCAGCATCATGCTTTGGGACGACTTCACCCAGCGGTAGTACGTAGAAGGAGAAGAGTGGTGGACCCAGGACGGATCCCTGTGGAACACCATATTCCACTGTGGTGTGACAGGAGTGACTATTATCGACATTCACACACTGAAGGCGGTCAGTCACGTACGACTGAAACCAGTTTAGGGCTGATCCTTTCATTCCTAAGTGTTTTTTTTAGTCTATCAAGCAACATAGAATGATCAATAGTGTCAAACGTGGCCCTAAGATCCACTCGTTCTAAAACAGAATTAAAATTTCAATCACAGTCATTTGTTACTTATAATAAAGCTGTTTCTGGGCTGTGATTGGATCTAAATCCAGCAGTGAAACACTGATACAGTTTCAATCACTACGCTGGACCTGGACCTGGATTCGGTTCTAAAGTGAACCTAAAGTGACTGAATTTGGTTAAAACCTACGCGGAGTGAAAGGGCATTTGTGTCCACTGTGGTGTGGTTAGTGTGAGGGAACAGTGTGACTGGCCTCAGCTGCACACGGACGGGAAGATATTGGCACAAACAACATCAGCTAGACAGAATGCTTTTTGTTCCCATGGAGCCGTCCTTCAGCACTGCAAAACAAACACCAAGAACAGTAGAGAGAAATGTGAAGTGTGCTCATCAATATGCACACACACACACACACACACACACACACACACACACACACACACACACACACAAACAAACAAAGCAAAGACCCTGGGGATACATGGGTGTCCATTGCAGTCAGGATGGTGTGGCTGGATGGATTTAAGTAGGCCTACATTTTAGGACTGTGGCTCTGTGTGTGTGTGTGTGTGTGTGTGTGTGTGTGTGTGTGTGTGTGTGTGTGTGTGTGTGTGTGTGTGTGTGTCTGTGTCTGTTTGTTCACCATATGTGTGTGTTAAAAAGATATTAAGTCAGACTGGAACAGCGTTACTATGGGGTAAAACAAGTGTTTTATGTTTTAGTTTTAGAAGAATATGTAATCCATGTTTGGTGGGTTTGGTGTGAAACACTGTTCTAGATAACCTTCCCCACTCAGAATAACAGACAGTGGAGGTAAATGGAAGCAGACGTCTGAACCTCCAAAAGCGTAATGCTTATGAATACACTGTTTTACTGCCTTCTGAGAAGATTCTGAGCCGCAAGCAAAAGAGCTGAATGGAACAATGTCTTTTCTTGATCAGATTTGACACTGTTTCACCGTCATCATCATCATCATCATCATCATCATCATCATCACTCCACACAAACTCAGAAGACATTTGTGACGCAGGATCTAATACAGACTGTCTAAATGCTAACTCTCAGTGGAGACTGTCTCTGCGGAAAAACAGAGAATGTAAAAATGTACTTTTGGCTAAACTGAAGGAAAATTGTGGTTATAAGGAGACTTTTCCCAGGACATCCAACCCACACACACACACACACACACACACACACACACACACACACACACACAGTGAGTTTTATTCCCTCAAACACAGACTAGACTGTCGCTGTGTTCATTCAGTGTGCAGAAGATGTACAGGTGAAGCAGGCGATGGAGTTACATGTATTTGCAGAAGCATGTTGAAGGAAGTGAGGGGACAACACATCTGAGCAAACCACAGTTCCTCTTCTCTGAAGTCTACAGTCACGTCTGTTGGTGAAAGCAGAGAGTCTTCTCACCCAGCTGCGGTCAAGACAGATCTGAATTAAATGCTGCTTCTGTGGTCGGATGAGATAAAAAAAAAAAAAAAAACATGTCCAAAAGTTTGTGGACACCACTACTAATGAATGCATTGATCTACTTTAAACCGCACGCATTGCTGACACAGATGTGCACATGGAATGATGGAGCTCCATCCAATACTTTTGGGATGACATCTTGACTTCACTAATGAAGTTATTGAATCAAAACTGCTGAATGCAATCAAATCCTCACAGCTCACATAATCTAGTAAAAACATCTTCACTGGACAGCTTCATTATAAAGCATATTTTACCACTTCAGCTACCATATGTTTGGCAGCACTGAGCTACACAACCTTCCTGTAATCTGTTATTAGGATTTGAAAATAAGTAATTAAACACTTTCACATATATTTTGTGATAAATAATTTATTGAGTACAAGTCTTTTATTTTTCTGTATATTCTGGGGGACTTTTATGTAGCAAAGATGCCCGAATCTTACAGCATTCCAGTTTAAAATGTTTGTGTTCACACAACTTTTCTGTGGATATTTAAACAATAAATAATTTATTAAATTTAATTTAATAAATAAAATAAATGGGTTTTCATGTAACTGAGGAATTATTACCTAGAGATGCTACACATTTTCAAAATAAAAGTTGGCTTTATTGTCTGTTATAATTGTCTGTTATTAAGATATCGACAAATATAATGTTATTAGTTTACATATACATTTGTAAATAATGCAATAATATATTTTTAAGAAAAATACATCTGTATATTTTGGGGGACTTTTATGTAGCAAATATACTAAACCATCAAATCACTGAATCCAACTCCACAAAATGTGTTTGTCAGTTTTGTGCTTCAGTTTAAAACGTTTCATTTCAAACCTTTCTGTGAAAATTGAAGCAATAAATCGTTTAATAAATAAAAAGGCTATAGTCTGCTACAGTCAGATGCTATAGTCTTTATATTACTTTATCTCACACCAAGAAGAGTTCTATAAATAGCAAATAAATAGTTTCCCATATATGTTTTTTTTTCCTGAATATTGGAGTAATAAATAATAAACCTACAAAATAAATAGTTAAAAATATTTACTTATATTAACACCAATATTTTTTGGTGTTAATGGGGACTTTTACTTTAGGTTGAAGGAGCGAGCGACTCGAGTGGCGTCACTGCAGTGTGTTGTCTTTTCGGGCTCCTTTTCAAAATGGCGGCGCCCAGCGAGCACGCGCTTCCCCGAGACGATGGAGACGCTGAGGAAATGGAGGAGCTAGAGGCCGACAGCGAGCAGGAGGACATGGAGGGGGACGGAGAGGAGGGCGGCGGGGACAGGAGGGTGTACGTGCCGGGTGTGCAGCCGCTGGAACCTGGGGAGGAGCTGGAGATGGACCGCAGCGCTTACCGCTTGTACCACGAGTGCCAGACAGGTCTGCGCATGTGCACTGACTGCTCATTGCTGTTCAATGTTTTACTTGTACTGTATTAATCCGACATCCCAGCACTGCTGTTTCCCTGGTTACATGTCTATGAGGGGCCTGTTTAAGGGGCCCACCTGGGACCCAACAAGCCTGGCCCTCAGGTTCTAGGTTGGACCAATTTACGGAAGTCCATCAGGTTTGCTGATGAGACCAGGAGGGCTTAAACCTGGGCCTATCTGGATTACACATGCGGCTTAGATGGGACTCATGAGTTTAAGGTGGGTTGGAAGTATGGGGCCCAACTTTAAGGTGGAATGGACAACTCCAATAAGTAGAGATGATCTGGAATGTGGGACACTAGAAGATCCAGGACAGTACCAGGATGGTCCTCTGGGGCCAGTCTGAAGTGAAGACACCTTCCATACCTTCAGGAGTACCAAATTCAGCCTCCAAATAAAGAATTCTTTATAGTTTATTGACACAATAAACAACTTTACTACACCTTGTTGTTGTCACGTATGTGGACAATGTCATCACCTCCCAATACCCAACACAGATTGGTGTAGGGTGCACATCTGATGCCATTGAGATGCAGATTTCAGCTGAACAGCTCTGTTCCATCTCTAAAGCATCCAAAAATTTTTATCGCTCTGCAAAAGCAACCAGACCAATAAATTAGAAATTGTACATCTCTCTCTCTCTCTCTCTCTCTCTCTCTCTCTCTCTCTCTCTCGTCCTCTGCAGGTGCTCCTTGTCTGAGTTTTGATGTGCTGCTCGATGGTGAAGGAGATGGTAGAGAGACCTTTCCTCTCTCTCTGCTGCTCTGTGCTGGAACCCAAGCAAACACGGCGCTCAGCAACAGGTAGATTAGACGGCGGATTTGACCTCCTTTAACCTTAAGAACCAGAGGCCAGATTTGTGGGATGTTTTTGTAGTTTGATCTACTTTTTTTTTCTTTTTTTTTTTACATTTTTTGCTTTTATGGACAAAAAAAACACTTTAAATCTCAAAAATCCCATTTTTAAGATGAAAATGAAGTTATTTGTAAAGATTAGATTGATAAGGATATTTATAATAATAAATTCGATAAGCTCTTGCCCGTGGTCCAGATTCAATAGAAACATCCTGAATATTAATTTATGTATGCATCAGTGATGTCATCAGCCCCGCCCCCCCTCTCTGATCAGTCAGAGTCTGTATGCAGGTTGATCATCAGCCCCGCCCCTTCTCTCTGATCAGTCAGAGTCTGTATGCAGGTTGAGCATCAGCCCCGCCCCCTCTCTCTGATCAGTCAGAGTCTGTATGCAGGTTGATCATGTCCATATGGACAGAGCAGTAAACATGCACTGGAAGCTCCTTTGGCTTTTAAACTGGGGTTTTTAGTTATGGATCATGTCTGTAGGCCATGTTTTGAAGCCTAAAAAAACAATCTCAGGTTCTAAAATATAAATTTCTAAACTGTGACTCTGTAGAAGCTGCGATGTGTCCTAATCACCCTCTCTCTGTCCAGACTCATTGTCATGCGCATGCACAACCTTTATGGCATTAAGCAAGACGACAACGAGGAGGAGAAGCAGAGCAGTGACGAAGAGAGTGACGATGAGGACGATGATGAAGAGAAGAAGCCTCAGATGGAGCTGGCCATGTTGCCCCATTATGGAGGAATTAACAGAGTCAGAGTAAGTGAAGGAACACTCTATAGGGGGCGCTCTATAATGCTCTACAATGTTCACGTGGTCCACACACTTATTCTGACAGACTGCTGTTTGCTTGCTTCTCGTATCAGGCGACCAGGTGGGGTGAGCAGTCATTGGCTGCTGTTTGGTCGGAGAAAGGCCAGGTGGAGATATTTGATCTTCAGCCACAGCTGGAGGCGGTTCATAATTCTGCAGTCATGGCTGCATTTATCATGCAGAACAAGGAGGCCAAGCCCTTATTCAGTTTTTCGGGTCACATGACTGAAGGCTATGCCATTGACTGGTCTCCGAAAGTGCCAGGTTAGTGGGTGCAGAGGAGTCCTGGAAGATGTTTCTGCAGCTTTGCTATGTCTGAGATGATCCACAACAATGTAAACATGTTCATACAACACTAAATGTAGTGCATCGTGATTAACCAAAACATTATGACCACCTCCTTGTTTCTACACACTCTGTCCATCCTATCAGCTAGTTCATCTGTTTCTCTGCAGTCTTTATTCTCCTCCTTTCACCCTGATCTTCACTGATCAGGACCCCACAGGACCACCACATTGGTCTGTATAATGCTAAAACCTCCATAAGGTGTTAAGGTTCTTAGAGAACAACCACTTTGTTGTAGAGAGGCTGTGAGTGTGAAGAACATTTACATTGACTTCTTTAAACCTTTAAAAGTTCTTGTAAAGGTTCTTCACGCACGTCCCATTACAAAACGATTTCTTTATGGAACCAACCATGGTTATTCCACGACATTCCTTTAAGAACCCTTTGTAGACCCTTTATTTTAGAGTGTGAGGTCACCATCCCCAATGCCAAGTGTGGGCAGCCCTCCAGCACTGATCTGCGCCGTTCTCTACGATGATGTCGGTCCATTCCGTACCTCTATGATGAGCTGAAGTGGCAGGCATCAGTACCTGACCTCATTAATGCTCTCGTGGAGCTGGAGGCAGTGTGTCATCATCTAGTGTAAATCCCTCCCAGAAAAGTAGACAGTGGTTCAAAAGCCTTCCTTTAAATACCCTTGCTCTCAGGAGAAAAGGGTGTCCACATACTTATGGACACCTACTGAATGCTTTATAAACCAAATATAGTAGACGCTCACTATAGGACGTCATATATCGTGCCAATGTCCTGTCTGTTTTGTCTGGAAGGCCGTCTGGTGAGCGGGGACTGTAAGAAGAACATTCACTTGTGGGAGCCAAGAGAGGGCGGAGCCTCCTGGAAGATTGACCAGCGGCCCTTCAGCTCGCACACAAAGTCTGTGGAGGACCTCCAGTGGTCACCCACTGAAGCTACAGTAAGTAGTAGCAGCGAGAGAACTGGACATTCCTTCTGGGTGGTGATTTGACTCACTGATTTGATTCATATTAAAATAAAAATCATTAAAGTTGTATTTGTATAGAAATGTATTTCACATAAATGTTTCATCTCGTAATCGGATCAGTAGAAAGGCCGAGCTGCTGTGATGGTTGTGATTCTGATCTGCTCAGGTCTTCGCCTCCTGCTCAGTGGATCAGTCTATTCGCATTTGGGATATCAGAGCTCCACCCAACTCCATGCTTTCGGCCAATGAGGCTCACTCGTCGGACGTCAATGTCATCAGCTGGAACCGAACCGAGCCCTTTCTGCTGTCCGGAGGGGACGATGGTCTTCTGAAGGTGTGGGACTTAAGGCAGTTCAAGGTGAGCAGAGATGTAACTGCTGGTACTTTATTAAAAAGTGTGTGTGTGTATGTGTATGTGTGTGTGTGTGTGTGTGTGTGTGAAAAGGGTGTAGTTTCAGTTATAGCCTCACATAGTGCAGTATATAGTGATTAGGGTGTAGTTTCAGTTATAGCCTCACATAGTGCAGTATATAGTGATTAGGGTGTAGTTTCAGTTATAACCTCACATAGTGCAGTACATAGTGATTAGGGTGTAGTTTCAGTTGTAACCTCACATAGTGCAGTATATAGTGATTAGGGTGTAGTTTCAGTTATAGCCTCACATAGTGCAGTACATAGTGATTAGGGTGTAGTTTCAGTTATAACCTCACATAGTGCAGTATATAGTGATTAGGGTGTAGTTTCAGTGTAACTGTGGTATAAACAGCAGTTTCTCAGCGGCTCTTTCTCTCCCCAGTCTGGTCATCCAGTGGCCAGCTTCAAGCAGCACAGCGCCCCAGTAACCTCGGTGGAGTGGAATCCAGTGGACTCCAGCGTATTTGCTGCAGCCGGAGCGGATGATGTCGTCAGCCAATGGGATCTGTCAGTGGAGTCATGTGACGTGGGCGAGCGGGTAGATGGCATAAAGGAGCTCCCTCCCCAGCTCTTATTCCTGCATCAGGGTCAGAAGGAGGTGAAGGAGCTCCACTGGCACCCACAGATGCCCGGGACACTGATCTCCACAGCACTGTCAGGGTTCAACATCTTCAGAACTATCTCGGTGTGAACGTCTCCACGCCTGCGTTTTTTACAGCAGCACAAATGTACTTGATAAGTTTCAGAGCTGGTGTTGCCGCTTGGTCAAGGTTCTTGGTCAAAGGACGCTGGATGTACTGGCCTGCATTAGCAGGGACAGCAGTGGGCTGTAAAGGTGGTCCGAGTCAGATGGACCCCTCGCGTATACAGACTGATGGGATTGAGAAATTGTTTTTCTGTCCTTTGGACTTTACTCCACTGCCTCGGTTCTTCTAGATCACGTTATCTGATTAAAAACAAGGTTCCACATTGTTTACGATCCCTTATTTAGTTAATCAACACACACGAGTCCTGGAAGACCTTCTACCAAGGTCTCGGAGCATAATCATCTTGTTAGTTCTCTTGTTCGGTTGTCTTTAGGAAAATGATTGAAATGTTAAAGATTTATAAAAACTGACTCCTCAAACTTCTTCCCAACAATCAGCAGCCGTTTACAGGTACAGTAGAGGACAAGCTATAGTCTGGAAGATCCAGAAGGTCTGATGGTCTGTACGGAGCTTCTGTACTTTGAAGTGGTGTTGCACCACACCCAATACAACCTTCACAGAAGAATCGTCAGATGCTTTCTAAGAAACGTCTTCACGAGCCTGACATGCCCTGGAAACAAATCTGGTAGACTATGACGTTAAGAAACACCCTTTTTAGCTGTAATGGTGCAGAGGTTCCTGAAAAGAACTCCAACTGTTAAACATGGGGGTGGATGGATCCTGCTTTGGGCTTGTATTGCAGCCAGTGACACCGAGAACGTTTTACTGGTCAAACAGGTTCAATTAAATACCAGCAAATTCTGGAAACAAACATCTCACCATCAATAAAAAACCTGAAGATGAAGAAAATGAGCTTGATCATAAACACACATCAACATCCACATTCCACTACCTTTTTTAAGAACCAAACTGATGTTCTAGATGATCTGGGTCATCTCCAAAACATCAGGAAGGTCTTGTGGGGTGGTCCCAGTAAGCAGTGGTCAGCACCTACCAAAGGTTCTCCAAGGAAGGACAACTGGTGAACTGGAGGCAGGATCCTGGTGCCCAAGGCTCGCTGATGTTTAACTCAGCTTGCAGGGCTTAAAGGATCTGCTGTAACATTGATCTTGGTGCCACAGGAGACCTTCAGAGGTCTTGTTGAGTCCACGCCTTAATTGTTCAGAACTGTTTTGAGTTGTTTTTACTCTGGTCTGATGTTCTGCTGTGGTAAAGCCGTGGTCGTGGTAAAGCTTTAATTCCATACAGAAGCACACAATGTTCTACAGACATCTGGTCAGCAGATACGCAGTTCACCACAGAATGACAGTAAAAGGGAACAGTGACGACAAAAGCGATACCTTCAGTATCTAGATCTGTATCAGCACAGTTATATAAATAATAACAGATATGAATCACACGTTCCTGCGTTCTTCTCACACATGCATATAATTTAAGATATAACTGCTAGAACCGGTTCTGCTGTTGCTGCTCTTCCAACATAAACAGTCAAATGAAAAGCAAAGCAGCCCCAAACCACGACACTTCCACCCCCGTGATCCACAGCTGATATGAGGTTCTGCTCAAATGCTGTTTGGTTTGCTTCAAACATGTCTTCTGTTACTGTGTCCATATCGTTTAACACTGGATTCATCTGTCCAAAGAACATTTTTCCAGAAGTCCTGCTCTTTGTCAAGATGTTCTCTGGAGAACTTTTACCTCCTTAAACACCTCCCATGAAACCTTTCTGGTGGTAGAAGGTGCACTTTGAGATCAGCTGTGGTGAGAGCTACCTGTAGGTCCAGTGATTAACATCTTCATTACTCATCTTGTGGTTCTGCTTTTGGGCTAAACCTGCTTGGACGGTCTGATCTGGTCACGTGGGCAGGTGTTTTAAATGTCCTCCACTTGTAAATGATATTCTGGACAGTGGAACAGCTTAATTGTTCTTTTTAAATCCCTCCTCAGACTCGGATCTGCATCTGCAACCTTCTTTCTGAAGGTCTCAGAGAGCTCTTTGGATCTGAACATGATGATCCCACTCACTTCAACAATCAAGAGCAAACCACACTAATGAGGTGTAAACAGGGCTCCTACAAAGTCCTTTTATCGATGGTCTGATCATGTACTGCTGATGCAGGACGATCACTCTTCAGCAGTTTTTGATCTCCTGCGTGGATCATAAACAAGATGGGTTTAGGCCGAGTCTGGACACACCACACGTTTGCCAGCGTCCATATTTAAAGGAATCACCCGGATTTTGTGACGCTGGCTGCATGTTAGTATCGCAGCTTCTGCCTGATTAATGAAGCTCCAGACCGGAGAAGCACAGGCCTGCAGTAGGAAGTTCTTACCAGCTTCCATCGGAAGCTCGGTGTGCTCTGACCGTACTGGACGCCTGGATCTGATTACAAATGCTTTCCAGTAACTGGCCTATGAGGCCCCGTCGGAGGTCGCTCGCTGAAGAGGTGCGAAAGAAAAAAGAGAAAACAACAAAGAAAAACGTCTATACTCTCCGCATCCACCCACGGTTTTTCCACCCATTGTTTCTGTCACTCCCACAGGAACGCCCAAATTCCACAGCTCACAGCCCAGTTCAGACCAGTTTAGCCAATCACTTCATACTCTATGAATATTATGACACTACCTTAAATATACTGTATATATACACTGATCAGCGGAGTGTATAAACACCGTGTCCACTCACTGTCCACTCTGTGAGACACTCCTACTGAGTGTCTCCACCTTGTAGATGTAAAGTCAGAGACAGAAGCTCATCTGTTTCTGCACAGTTTGTTTTGGTCGTCCTCTAGTCCTTCATCGGTGCTCACAGGACGCTGTCGTCTGGACATTTCTGGTTGGTGGACTGTTCTCGGTCCAGCAGTGACACTGAGGGGTTTAAACACTCCAGCAGCACTGCTGTGTCTGATCCACTCGTACCAGTAACACACACTAACACACCACCACCATGTCAGTGTGACTGCAGTGCTGAGAACGACCCACCACCCACATCATATCTGCTCTGTGGTGGTTCTGTGGGGTCCTGATCATTGAAGATCAGGGTGAAAGGAGGAGAATAAAGTATCAGAGAAACAGATGAACTACAGTCTGGAATTATAGAACCACAAAGAGCTCCTGTGTGACCAGAGGAGCTGATAGAGGAGACAGTCAGAGGAGAAACACTGACGTGGTTGATCAGTGTATGTGTAGAACAGGCCTAAACATTATGACCCAATTAAGCTCGTACTGACCCCTGGCTGTGGATCACATCACCGTGATGGCCAGGTGCTCCATTTACCTGCTCCATCTCCCAACTTACAGAACCGAAAGGAACTGTTGGAACATCTTGGAGAACATACCACAGGTACCACACCGAGAGGTCTTGTTGGGAGTTTCAGCAAATACAATAACAGCATAATACAACCTATATATCCATAATACACTATACGTCCAAAAGTCTGTGGACACCCCTTATAATGAATGCATTCTACTACATTAAGTTGCACCCATTGCTGACACAGATGTGCAAATGCACACCGAGCTTGTCTAGTCTCTGTAGGGAAGTACTGCCAATAGAATAGGACTCTCTGGAGCAGATAAACAAACACAAACATACTGGCACCATGTCTAGAGCCAGACGTGGGCTAGAGCTGTGGAGCCGTGGAAAGATGGAGCTCCATCCAGTACTGTTTGGATGGGTTGAGGATGAGGTGGGGTGGTAATCATCCCAACATCCTTACCTCACTAATGCCCTTGTGGCTGAATGCAATCAAATCCTCAAAGCATTGTGAATGAAACATCTAGTAGAAAGCCTTCCCTGGACAGTAGAGACAGTAGCTCCAACAGCAGCAGGATCAACTCTTTTCAATCCCCTTGTGAACGAAGAGGTGTCCCAATACTTTTGCCCATACGGCGTACATCTAAAATAAGTCACGGCGCGCTGCGGCGCGTCCCAACCACTCGTTTTTGGTTTTGAGATGATTTATTAAAAAGTCATTTCACTTACAGACTACATTGTATGTCATGGCTACATTTCCACTTGTCTTAATTCCCAAATGACCAGCTGAAAACGTCCCCCGTTTAACGTTGTATACGATACACATGAACCAGGAATAAGTATAACTGCTTATCAAAGCTGTCTTACAATATTAAATATTACATGTCAGACTAAAAGAAGAACTAACAGAGAATTCTGGCATGTCCCCGTGATATGAGCTTTAGTCTTAGTACGACACCGCTTTAAAAGCCTACATACACCATTTCTACACCATCGGTTATCTCGAAGCTCGCAATACTGGAAGATAAGTGTGACTCGTCTTATGTGTGTAAACTCATTATTAACCTAGTAATGATCAAAATCCAGTTTTCCAGATTTTAGCTTTGGTTACTCCTCCCTTCTATGGAACGCTGGTTAGAAAAGCAATCCGCGGAGCAGAGCGTTCCGTGCTTGGTCCCCGTAAATTGCCGCTTTGCACTCCTAAAGTCCGATCTCATCGTCAGACTCGTCCTCGAACGTGTAGCCCTGTTCTCCGGACGCGCACTCTTCCTCCGAAGCCGATTCGTCCTCTCTCCTCCTGTCCAACGGGGAGACGCCTTCGTATTCCGAGCTCATCGAGGAGGAAGGGCTTGGGCTGTGATCTGCGTTGTGATTGGTTGATTCTGCCACATCGTTACAAGCCACTTCTTCGGCCCTCGTGTGAACGTTGCCATCCGGGCTCGTTTCTCTTTCCATCTGAAATTCCACCTCCGAGTCGCCGCCGCTTCCAAACCGCCGGCCGATGATTTCCTCTTTCTTGTCGCTGAACCTCACTTTGGGCCTCAGGCCTTTGGACTTAACGCCGTTTACTTCGTTCAGCTCGTTCGCCCCACCCTCCGTGGAGATCTTGACGGGGTTGTACACTTCTTCACCTTCTTTGCCCGTCGTCCAGTCGCAGCCCAGTCCGAGGCCGTCCATCACTCCCAGAACGTCTCCCAGAATGGACGGACCCAAGTCCAGGTCCAGATCGAAGGACGAGACAGATTCTGAATGATGGAGTGGTGGAAGAGCCCCGTCACAAGCCACGCTGTCATCACCATCGCAGTTCAGCCTCTTCTCCGGAAGGTCGGTGGGGGACACGGTGGGGGATGGCATTGACTGTAAAGACTCTACTGTGCTGGACTTTGGGGATTCTGGGTTGGAGGGACCGCAGCTTGACAGGAAGGAAGTGTCTCCGAAGGCGTCTCCCCCTCGACCGATGTGCATGGTGTGGCGGAAGTCCCCCAGCGGAGCCGAGATCATGGTGGGATCCAGGCGGGGAGCCCGGCCCGTCTTGTGGAGAGGCATTGGAACTGTGGGAGAAAATGGGAGGAAGTTCAATTCACATCCATATCTCAACCGTCCAAACCGATATTCCACTTTCATTTTCTTTATTTTATTTGTTTGTAATATTTAAAATCTGCTACATTATATATACATTTTATCATATATTTTGTCTCATAAACTAAATGTATATAATCATTATATCACTGATAACAGACTTAAAATGGAAATAATATCGTTCATCACGATTAACTCGAGGACAATGTATCATCCACAGAACTCTGGTTGTTCTACACTTGGCACCGACATCGATGTCAGCTCTGGTTCCGTTCAAACCCTACCTGCGTTCCGTATAATAACCCTGACATGTGACGAAGAACCAAGTCTTTTCCTAAAGAAGGAGAATCGTCAGTCAATCAGAGGTCAAAGATTTCCGCTAATGTCCAGGATCAGATATCGTCCCTGAAGCTGAAGTCTGGGCTGCAGAGACAGGGTGTGAGAAGGCTGACTGATGCCAGAGCCATGCTCAGACTTGTAAGAGAGACACATGAAGCACAGCCGCATAGTTTCAGAGTCCTCCCCCGAGGCTTGAGCAACACACGTTGTATATGGTATTTTCAAACTGTCCAAAGCTGAGGACATTCTACGAACGCAAATCCACGTTGCCGTGGGATTTAAGAAGTTCATTCCAGTATTACCAGTTTAAGAGCGAGAAGCTGGGCTGCTTAAAGTAGCTTTGGTCAAACCGGGCAATCGGTTGGAACAGCAGGATGCTTTGAGGTCCAATCTGTGTCCATGTCCACCTAGAACATCTTACAGTGCTCAATCTATATCACACTGTCCTATATTAACAGATAACACACTTTTATACTGCATTATAGAACAATGTTCCACCATACTGTCTCATATTATATACAGTCCCACCACATATTGTCTCCTACTATCATATGCTGTCCACAGTGCCACTTGTGTCACTGTCCCATAATGCTACTCTTATTACCATATTATACACGCCCCCTCAGTGTCCCATATTACAACATTACCTTCCAATGTCACCACAATATATAATGTTCCATCACATATTGTCTCATATTATAATACCCTGTTTGACTTTTTCCATATTATACACTGTTCCACCAAACACTGTCTCATACTCCCATACAAACACGGTTCCATCATAAACAGTCCCATAATACTACATTATACACTGTCCCATTTTACAGTATTATACACTGTTCCACTGTATTCTGTCCAATAATATCACACAAACACTGTCCCACCATTAACTCATATCCACAATACACACTGTCCTATCATATAATGTCCCATAATACCATTTTATACAGTATTCCACCATACGCTGTCCTTTATTACTATGTACTACTGTCCCAAATTATGATATGACACACTGTCCAATCTTATATTGTTCCATTCTATATATATATATACACTGTATACTGTATATACTGTCCCATATTATTATTATTATACACTATCCCACTACAGACTGTCCTATACTACATAAACACACTGTCCTACAATATACTGTCCCATGTTATCCTATTATACACTGTCCCACCAGATACTGTCCCATACTAAACACGCTGTCCTACAATATACTGTCCCATGTTATCCTATTATACACTGTCCCACCAGATACTGTCCCATACTACATAAACACACTGTCCTACAATATACTGTCCCATGTTATCCTATTATACACTGTCCCACCAGACACTGTCCTATACTACATAAACACACTGTCCTACGATATACTGCCCACGTTACTATATTATACACTGTCCCACCAGACACTGTCCTATACTACTTAAACACACTGTCCTACAATATACTGTCCCAACAGACCCTGTCCTATACTATATAAACACACTGTCCCACAATACAGTCCCATGTTATCCTATTATACTCTGTCCCACCAGATACTGCCCCACAATACATTGCCCCATATTACTATATTACACACTGTCCCACCAGATACTGTCCCCTATGACGTCACTGCCCATGACTCCAGTTGTGCGAGTGTGTGTGTGCGTGGGTGTGTGTGGGTGTGTGTGTGGGTGAATCGCCATGTTTGTTACCTGGATGTCGGGAAATCCAGAGACAGAAACATCTGGAGGACAAATCAGTAACTGTCCCCTGTGGTCCAGTTCTGAGAGCCCTGACCCCCCCTTCAGTGGATCTGCTCTGAAGTCCACCTGAAAGCCTGCACTGCTGCTCAGATCACTAAAGTGAGCGGGGTGAACTTCTGCTCTCATCCACACTTTCAGTTCCACCTTAAAGGGCGGATTTAAGGTGGACTGGAGGAATTCCACACACAGCTGCTGGAGTTGGTCCAGGTGTTCGGGAGGCGCTTCATACCCCACATTCCGGGGCAAACGGGGCTTTACGAGCTCAAACTGCCCCAAACGCGGAGTTTAGGGTACTGGAGTGAGATGAGTTCACACTTTAGTGAGCAGAGAGTGAAAACACACTTACTTCGATAAACGTGTCCCGCTGCTCCTCACTCTGTCCTCCTTCTGATCCCGCTCTCCCTTTACTCCTCTTTACTCCTCTGTGCTCCTCTTTACTCCTCTGTGCTCCTCTTTATTCCTCTTTAAGCCTCCGTGACTCCGCTTCTCCCTCCTGCGGAGCTCCTCCGTTCTCCTCCTCTCTCTGTTTCCTTCGGGAAGGGCGAGGAAGTGACGCCGCTCCCACAGCTCTCACAACTCCAACTGCTCCAACAACTCCCACAGCTCACAGCTCCCACAGCTCTCACAGCTCCCACAGCTCTCACAACTCCAACTGCTCCCACAGCTCACAGCTCCCACAGCTCTCACAACTCCAACTGCTCCCACAGCTCCCACAGCTCTCACAGCTCCCACAGCTCTCACAACTCCAACTGCTCCAACAACTCCCACAGCTCTCACAGCTCCCACAGCTCTCACAACTCCAACAACTCCCACAGCTCCCACAGCTCTCACAGCTCCCACAACTCCCAGAGCTCCCACAGCTCTCACAACTCCAACAACTCCCACAGCTCTCACAACTCCCACAGCTCTCACAACTCCCACAGCTCTCACACCAACATGGAAATTGTGGACAGTACTTTCTGGTTTCCAGTTGGGCTACCTTGGACCCACATGCACAGGTTAAAATGAATGTATTCTGGTATATTATTCTGAAATATGCTGCACAAATAAATATTTCAACAATTATATAAAAATCTATAAATATTTCTATAAATATTTGGTGGCTTGATTTTCTTTGAGGTGAAGAGGAGGCTGTGCATGTTTCATCTAAAGTCAAAGCATCAGAACAACGTGAGAATTTACTGAACTGTGTCCTCAGATCAATCACACCAGCGTGGCGAGTTCAGAAGCCTCCGTCAGCGTATTATCAGCTGGAGACAATGAGAAGACATGGAGACAATGTGGAACAGCTGGAACAGCCAGAATGCAGTACCAGTAATTGTTGCCAATCACCCTCATTATCTCGGAGTTCAGCCGCAAGTAGGCTGCGATTCAAATGTGCAAGAATGAAGAAACCAGTTCTCGTAACCTGCCCGGAGAACGTTCTGTTCAGAGGCCTGTTTACAACCATGGTTCACAGTCAGACACCACTTCTGTGTGTGTAGATCAATCAATATTGATCAGATCAGACGACATTTATCATCAGTTATTGATCCTGATCACCTTCACCTTCCTTCCTAACAGCACTGCAGTCACACGTCCTTC
The DNA here is from genome assembly GCA_034509495.1 of Acestrorhynchus altus. Taxonomy (NCBI): domain Eukaryota; kingdom Metazoa; phylum Chordata; class Actinopteri; order Characiformes; family Acestrorhynchidae; genus Acestrorhynchus; species Acestrorhynchus altus. The sequence goes on along the minus strand of CM067507.1, from coordinate 1,108,031 downwards.
TGGTTGAATATGTCTTGTGTCGGTATGTCTCGTGTGTCTGTCTTTGCGGGTCTATGTGTCTTTGTTTGTTTTGGTGTGACGTATCTTTCAGCACATGGATCAGTTTGTTTATGGTCTGTGTCCACCTCTGTTGTGGCCCCGTCCCCTTGTTACTCTTTCAGGTGTGTCGTCAGCCTGTGTGTATCTAGTGCTGTGTTTTTCAGTCTTTGTCTTTGTTTGTGTTCATGTCTGTGGTCTGGTTGGGTTTCACCGTTTCATTGTTTACGGGTGTGAGGACTTGCCTTGTTTGTTTGTTGTCAATCAAACAATTGACAATTGTCAAGTTTTCCTGCTTTGGTGCAAATGAAAGTGATAAAAGGTGCACCTGAGAGGCAACATCAAGTCAACCCCCCAAAAGCGAATGGTTTTGCAGGCAGTGGCCACAGACAATAACTCTCTTCTTATCCTTTCTGGCTGATTCTTCTCTAGGTTTGAGAGATCCTGGTGTCCTTTTCACTACTGCTAGCATGGGGTGGTACCTGCAGCCCATTCAGGTGGCACAGGTAGTCCTATCCATACATGCTGAAAGTTGAGAAAGAGCATGGACGAGATACCAGGACATGGCTGGTACATGAGGAGACCAGGACATGGCTGTAGAAGCATCATCCTGCTCTTGAGGAGGAACAGGATGAGCACTGCCAGAGCTGTCAGGAGAGGTACCAAGATGAAGTCCTCAGAGCTTCTGTCCGAACTTATGCTGGGACAGTGGGCCCTGGGTTCATCCTGACAGGGACCTCATCTACCGGAAATTGAAGGGAGTGCATGCAGGGACGTGAGAGCCGTCCTCTCTACTGAGTTGCTTTAATGAAATTTAAGGAAATTGGATTTCCTGATTTCAGAGTCCCACCCTCCAAGGGTTGATGACTTTGGTTTTAATTGAGTGTGAAGATTTTCAGATTTTAAAGATCTGATAAACGTTATTTTTGTCTTTTGTACATTTTATTTAACAGATATATTTTTGTCCATTTTCATAAACAGAAAAAATATATTTGATAAGTCCTTTCTGTTTGTTTTCTGAGCCTTTGTTTCTGAGATCACTTCCTTTGTGAAGCTGGCTCAGAGCGAGTGTGACGCTGGCAGGACACAATAGTCAAAGCCTGGAAGTGTTGGAGTGTGTATGAGCTCTCTCTCACACACAGACACAAACACACACACACACACGCACACACACACACACACGCACACACAAACAAGAGACTCACAGAGGAGGATGTTACTGCAGCAGTGGTGGGTTATTCATCTCCATGAATAGGAACGAAATCCAGGGAAGAATTTCTACTAGGTTTTGGAGCATTGCTGTGAGGATTTGATTGTATTAAGCAATATGAACATTAATGAGGGTGATGGATGGATCACCACCCACCTCATCCCCAACTCATCCCTAAAGTACTGTCTGGAGCTCCATCATTCCAGAGAACACGGTTCCACTACTCCACAGCTCAATGCTGGGGGTCTTCATACCCTCTAGACCACACCTGCTATTAGACATGGAGACAATAGAGTGATGTTTGTTTATCTGCTCCAGAGAGTCCTATTCTATTGTGTCTGTGTCAGTAATACGTGCTTTGCTGTGGTTCTAGAGCTTCCACCACTCAATCTGAGGTTTAATTTTGGTTTCTACGAAAGCAGGTCTTTAAGGACATGTTGTTCTCCTGGAGGAACACGAGTGTTTAGAAGTGTGTGTACACTGAGCTCAAGGTTTTGAGCGTGAGTAAAAAAAACACACACACACACACACACACACACACACACACACACACACACACACACACACACACACACATCCTGATACATCCTGCTGCTTGAGGCCCTCACAGGAAAAGGAGGGCAAAAACAGAGAGGAGGAATTCCGCACAGACCCCCATGATCTCATTCCCTAAGCATGTCTTTCTGTCTCTCTGTGCTCTCTATACTGTACCGGTCATACGCTCAGAAAAGTGACGCAATCTATCATTAGAGAGAGAGAGAGAGAGAGAGAGAGAGAGAGAGTGAGAGAGAGTGAGAGTGTTTCTGGCTTTAGATTTAGTGGCCAAGAAAGTATCTCTCTGATCATGCTGGTCATGTCTGACCATCTTGACCAAACCAGTTAACAGTATTACCAGCTTGGCTATGTTGGTTGACCAGCAAGACCAGCCTGATCAGAGTGGACGGTCTTCAGGTTCTCTGAGAAAAAATATCTTAAACCTGAATACCAGAGTTTGACTGCTATCTTCAGAGATCTTCAGAGAGCTGGAGCGACAACTCCCTCAAAGAAAATGCTCAGAATGCTGAAGTTTACAGCATTTCTAACTGAAGTGCTATATTCAGAGACAGGGTGTTCAAATCTGTCCAGAGCATCTGCTGTCCTGCACTTTAGTTAAGATTCTTTAGTCTACTGTAGATCTGAACACATGCAGCCTCCTAGTATTATCAACCCCCAGCAGACTTACAACCTCCTAAGTTTAATATTGTGTGGAACAACCTCTGTTTGCAACTACAGCTATTATTCGTTTTTATGAGGTTGGATCAGGCCGGCACAGGTCTCTGGACTATTCTCGGCCCACTCGTCCATGCAGATCTTCTCCAAGTCATCTAGGTTCTTTGGGAACCTCTTGTGGACTTTGATCTTGAGCTCCTCCCACAAGTTTTCAATTGGTTGGTCACGTCGAAACCCAACCCCGTGGGAGACCCGTGACTTGAACCTTCAGAGGTGATTTAATGCCAGGGCTGATTTTTTGTTCTCAGCACTGCTTCACACACTAGGGGGCAGTGAGCACACATGCACGGAGGGGTGATCAGCCCTTTCCGTGGCTCCCAGGGAGCAGTTGGGACACTTCATTCATGCCCTGCCAGTTCAGGGATTTGAACACACAACCTTCTAGTCACAAGGCTGGTTCCCTAACCCCCATATATCAAATATTATACAAATAAAAGTCACATATTCAAAGTTATTTAATATTTTTATTACATAAAAAAACAAATAAAAATAAACAAACAATTTTTTTAAATGACAATTTCTGGCAACTATTTCATGGCTCAGGGGCGAACAAGCTGAGACTCTTATTTTGAAGTCTGGGCTGTGTGGATATGTCCGACACTGCGGAATCTCCCACAGAAACACCGAGAGAAGAATGCTCTTTACAGCAGACCAGCGCGGAATCAGGAGACAGCGGGACCGCAGAGGAGAAGAAAAAGAGTAAATTAAAGTTCTGAGTCAAGATAAAACGGCGTGTGTCAAACAATATAACCATAATAACAGCGTCCTGCCTTTGTAAACACTCCGGCAGGCTGGTAGTTCCGTGTTTGTTAGATTGACAGTACTTTGAGCCAATGAAATAGCAGAATTGGGATCCTGTAGCCAATCACTGAGCAGCTTGGACTGTGAGCTCGGCCTGAGCACTGGTGGCTGCAAATATAAAGAATAGATGTGTTTTGTGTTTATTTACAGCATTTAATAGAATATAATATTATGTAATATACATTTTAATAGATTATAAAATGAAAGCTTGTTCCAAATATGTCGTTAAAGTATTGAAATAGCAGTTCTACTTTAGGTAGTGTTACTCTTAGCCCAAACTCAAGCTTTTCTAGGCTGTATTTCTGATATAAATGATGTTTCTGATCATTTCTTACAAAATCAGTGTGTTTACTTAACGATTTTCCTGTAACTCTTGATGTATGGCTTGGTGGTTTGCATGTTCGCCTCCCAGCTCTGAGATCTTGGGTTTGAGGCCCCATCTGCATGAAGTTTCCATGTTCTCCCTGTGTCTATGTGGGTTTCCTCCATGAGCTCGGGTTCCTCCCATGTTCCCATGCATCAGGTGAACTCTAAATTGCCCTGAGGTGTGTGCCCAGATGTGGATTGGCAGGTGTAACTAACTAACTTACTGTCTTGTGAGGTGGGGTCTCAGAGACACTCTTGGTGTCTTTCCTCTGAGCACATTTGTTAGGTACTGACCACTGCATACCAGGATCAGCCCACAAGACCTGCCTGATGTTCTGATGCGATGTATTCTTACTCAGTCATCTAGAACATGACAGCTTGGTTCCTTTCAAATTGTCTCCGATTCTTACGCTTGTCCTTGTCCAAATTCATGAAAAAGGGGTTATGATCTATGTAGTCTAGTGTGTTCTTTTAATTATGAAATATAATAAAATCCTGTTTTCCTGATGCACTGAGATTTCTCGAGCGGCTTCTAATGTCTGCTTTTTTCCCCTCGCTTTCAGTTGACATACTCTTGAAGGCGGTGGGAGACACTCCCATAATGAAGACGAAGAAGTGGGCTGTGGAGAGAGGGAGGACCGTACAGTCGCTCTCCCAGTTCATCTCACGCTTCCTTAAACTCGAGCCCAGCGAACAACTGGTACGAGACATAATCCTGGTCCTTAAAGTACACTTTAAGTCCAAAAATTTATGGACACCACTTCTGTGGAATACATTCAGCTACTGTAAGTTGCACCCATTGCTGACACAGATGTGCAAATGCACACAGCTGGTCTAGTCCCTGTAGAGAAGCCAATAGAATAGGACTCTCTGGAGCAGATAAACAAACATGACTCTATTGTCACCATGTCTAATAGCAGACGTGGACTAGAGGGTATAAAGACCCCCAGCATTGAGCTGTGGAGCAGTGGAACTGTGTCCTCTGGGAATGTTGGAGCTCCGTACAGTAATGAGGGATGAGTTGGGGGTGAGGTGAGTTGGGGTGGTGATTGTCCCATCATCCTGATCTCAGTTGTGCTCTTGACACGGAATGCAATCAAATTCTCACAGCAATGCTCCAAAATCTAGTATGAGCAAGTGTCTAAATACTTTTGTCCATACAGTGAACCTACAGATGTGGTGTCAGAAACCCATTGGTTAATAAGTGGAAACCGGTCAGTTACGTAATTTGCTTTCGCCTTTTCTTCCAGTTCATTTACGTCAATCAGTCGTTTGCTCCATCGCCGGACCAAGAAGTGGGTGTGCTGTTTGAGGTGAGTGTTGTTCTGACCACAACGTCCTACTGTCCTGCTTGTGGAGGACACGAATGCTCATTTCTGATTTGTTAATAAATATGTCCAAAAGTATCTGGACACCCCTAATATGGCTTTCACGTCTGCACATACAGCCAAAACACAGTCGGTACTCATCCAACAACAGAACCTGACATCAGTCATGCTCTCACTCGTGTGGCTGGATGCAATCAAATCCTCACTGCAGTGTACCTGCAACTAGTGTAAAGCCTGCTATGAAGAGTAGAGGCTTCTGAGAATGAAAGAAACCTATTGGAGCCACATGATGTTATTCTGGGCAGAGACTAATCTCACCAGCAGAGGTCGCTGTTGGTCAGTTCACCTGTATATCTTGTACCATTGCCACTGTAGGTCTCTGGTTGTATCAGACTCACAAAGGGCTGGATGCAATCACATCCATCTCAGAGCAATGTTCCAACATGTAGTATAAAGCTGTCTCAGAGGAGTAGAGGCTGTTACTGTAGTAAAAGGGGACACTGTCCCTAAAATGCCCTTGATTTCAGAATAAATGCCGGATGAACAGGTGATTACAGTTTCAAAAACATAGTCATTTAATTTTTGGCTTGTTCTGGTTAGTAATGTTGTGCAGACCCCGTATCTCCGTACCTGCCTCCCATGACGGCATAACCAGCCAGATGATTGGCTGGTTTTGTTGAAGGGCGGGACTTTATAAACGAACGGCATATTGAGACTTTATAAAACATGGATAATGTCATTTATAACATTGTTTATAACGCTGTCTCTCTTTTTCACAGTGTTTTGGCAGCGACGGTAAACTTGTTCTGCATTATTGCAAGAGTCAAGCCTGGGGATGATTGTTCAACCTTTTACACACACACACACACACACACACACACACACACACCGACACCGACCTGCTCATAGACACATATTCAAGCTTAAAAATAAAGGTTCTTGGTTCAGAACCTTCGATTAAAGTAGAAACCTCAGATTACAGGGAGGTCCTTTAGTAAAGAACCATCAATTGAAGGGTTCTTTAGGGAACCTAAGTCAGTCACATGGCTGATCTCTGACCCCAAGCTGACACGTGTTTGGAATCTGATGTGTGCTGCTGTTGTTTACAGTAGGAGACGTCAGAATAACACTAGAGCAGGTAAAAGTCTTTTCCATCGTATGTGAGTCAGTTGTGTTATCTGTGTGTCGGTGTGAACAGGAAAAATACACCGAATCTCACACTTCCTCTGGTATGTGGTTGTGACCTCTGATACGTGACCAGTTCACGGCGACTCCGAACAGCAGGATCGGATCCTCCACAGAAACCCGTTTGTCTTCTTTTCTCTCCCGTGATAAACTGTCGAATTTGCAGCTGCACTTTACTGCACATCATCCTGACCACGAGGGGCTGCACTTTGGACTCTGCTGTGATCTCTGGACGACTTTAGCGCCCGAGTCCGTTTTGAAATTGGTCTGCGTAGCTCGAAGCATCTGCATGGCGTCCTTATGTGAAGTACGGTTTGAAGAGCCGGTCTGCTCTGTCTTTTTACTGATTTAGTAAAACAGATCTTCGGATTCGAAATGAAGCAGCACATCATCAGATCTCAAACACGTCTCAGTTGATTTGTTAGTGTTGTTCATTTGATTGAACTACTCCTCCACCACGCTCTACCTTTAGCGTTACGATTGGACAGTATATCACCTGCTCACGTCAGTTTTTTTATTTTTTAACGACCAATTGTTTCTTATTGTCTTTATTTTTCTTGATATAAATAAATTATTGTTTAAATTAAATTGCCGTGTCCTGTCTTCTGTTTCTTGGTGTCTAATGCCGGTTTAGACCCTCTGCTGCTTCAGCGGATTGTGGAGATGGGGGGGTGGGGGGGGTTGCCGGGCGGGACGTGTAATAATCACAGGATAGGCAAACACCTACTGTGTGGAATCCAGCTGGACATTAGGATTATTTGAGAAAAGGACAGCCTGTGATTTGCAGCATTGTGCTGGAATTACAGTGGCAGGGGGGAGTGAGTGGTGGTTGTGTAAAAGAAGAAAGGATGGAGAAAGGGAGAGCGAGCTCTAACAGATGGACTTGGGAGGGATTAAGCAAAAATCTGGGGTTGGACTCTGACACCAATTCCCAAGGAATGAGAGAGAGAGGGATGCACAGACAGCGGAGGATGAGGAGAGTGGGAGGATAAGAAGCGAGGGCCATTTCTTCTCTTTCTGTGAAGATAAAGAAGAGGAATAAAGGATGGACTGGGGGCCGAGCAGGTGCACTGCTTTATCCGCGCACGTGTGACTGGAAACAAAGTTTTCAGGTAAGAATGAAGAAAACGTTTTACCTGCGACTGTGTTTTTTTTTTTAAGATTAAAATAGTTCAAAGCAGTTGAAGCTGAAAGTGATGAATTACGTTCACTATTAAATGTGCTTAAAGGGGAAGTCCACCAAAATTTCATGAATTCAGAGGGTGGTTCACTGTAAGTGCTGCTGAATGGAACCAGGTGTCGGTCACCACGACTGTAACATATATAACCTTTTTTATTTACTATCCAAACCCACCAGTGCAGCTGCACGAGTCCTCTGAGTGTATAGATGATGATGATGATGATGATGATGAAGATGATGATGATGATGATGAAGATGATGATGATGATGATGGGAAAACAGAGCATAATCTCATATCTAAGAACAGTTTGATTGGGGTCTATTTGGCGCCTGTATCCCTCCACCTTTGTAATGATGTGTGATTTTAAAAACACCTTTTAGAGCCAAAGTGTTATTTGTCACTTGTCTTTTGGGCTCGTTTACAAATAAATTATAAAACTATTAATAAAATAAATTAATTAATACATAAATTTCCTTCTTGAAACGAACTAAACATGAAAAGTATGAACAGTCGTTCAGAGCATAATGTGTGTTTAGTCATTCATGTTAATGGGTGTGTATTAATATGACACCCTGGATGTGGGCCAGGTGGGTTCCAGGTGGGTATGGACCATGAACGGGACCCAGTTAGGCTTCCCAATTTGGTACCATTATTAAACCCCACCTTAATCTTACACGGTTCCCATCTAGGACCCAATTACATGGTAAACCCCATGTTTAACCCCGTACATATATGAGCATCCATATGTGGGACCAACATGGACCTTTCTGGTCCCCAGTTTGAGCTCAGACAGGCCCCACAAGGACACTCCAGTTGAATCCTAGCCTTGAAAATGTGCCACATTGACCGATTTGAGTGATGATTCGTGAATCTGGGCAAACGGGGATTTGTAAGACTCTGGAGATCTACTGGTTCCGGTGTAGGAACACTGGGAGAACACTGACCCTCAGCACTGAAATAGACATATATGTTTTGATGTAGTTCATTCAAAATAGAAGTATTAATCGATGGTGATGTTTTTTGGAATTAGCATGATAATAAATGTCCTGCACACAGACAAACCTGTCCTCTGCATTTAACACACACACACACACACACACACGGAGTGAGAACATGATGCCTGTTGAGCAGCTGGGGAGTTAAGTGTCTTTTTCTAGGGCACCTCAGAGCCCTGCCAGTTCAGGGATTCGAACCCACAACCTTCCAGTGACTAGACTGGTTCCGCAACCACCAGGTCACAGCTGCCCCCTTCACAGCTTATTCCCTGTCAGTCCTGACGTGGGGAAATTCACCGTGTTATAGGTACCACCACCATGTGTCTGAGGGTAAAACAGTGTAGAATTCTCTCTAACCGTGTCTGCAGCGTGTGGGTTCACACAGGGTCAGTTCAGTCGAAACCCTGCCGTGGCTTATGTTTGTTCTCGTTGTTGTGACCTTGCGGGAGTAAAAGAGACATCGCAGACACCTATGCCAACACCGACACACTCCGACTCACACAGATTACAAGTAAAGTTGTACTTAACGTTAGAGCCTCACCAATAATTTCATCAAAAACATAATCCTCACATCCCCCACTTCCCCGCTCTCCCCCGTTCACTCCGCTCCAGTGCGGAATGCGCTCCTATTCCAATCACAACAGCTGGATATCGTGGAAATCCATTTTTCCATGATTTCGTTAAGAGACAGTTTGATTACTTTCAAAATGTCCCCTTCGCTCCCAACCCCATACCGTCCATCTGTAACAAACAGCCTGTTTGTGGTGTGTGATGCCACAACAAACAACTTACAGCAGGACGTGTGGGATTGCAGTGCTGTTGGGAAAGAAGACAAATGTTATGATTATAACTGTAGTCTGATCTGATCAATATTGATTGATCTACACACACAGAAGTCGTGTCTCTCAGTACGACGGCGGGTTTAAGACCCTCCTAACGTGATCACTCAGTCCTGCTGGTTCCAAACGTCTTCCATTTATGGATGATGGAGCCCACTGTGCTGACTGGGATCAAAAATGTCTCTGTCCCTTCCCCAGATCTGTGTCTCAGTACAATCCTGTCTCGCAGGTCTACAGACACTTCCTTAGACTTCATGGCTTGGTTTGTGCTCTTCTATGGGACCTTATATAAACAGGTGTGTCTTTCCAAATCATGTCCAATCAGCTGAATTGACCACAGGTGTCCAATCAAGCTGTAGAAACATCTGAAGGATGATCAGTGAAACAAGATGCTCCTGAACTCGTTTTTGCAAATGAATTTGCAAAGATTTCAAACAATCTTTCCTCATCGTGGGCTTTTTGAGATTTTTGAGGGTAAATGAATTGAATCCATTTTGGAAAAAGGCTGTAACAGGATGTGCAGAAAATGACGTTTCCATGGAGGTTCTCCATGGTATGGGACCTTTAAATGCCACTTTATGATGCTTTACTATCTATGCACTTACATTTCTCTCTCTCTCTCTCCCTCTCTGTTCTCTCTCTCTCTCTCTCTCTCTCTCTCTCTCTCTCTCTCTCTCTCCCGGTTTATAGCCATGCTGGACCACATGCCTCGGCGCTCCCGCTCCCTCCTCTCTCTCTCCCTCACCTCCCTCGCCCTGGCTCTCTCCGTACTGGCCTTCTGCACCTCCTACTGGTGTGAGGGAACGCACAAAGTGGTGAAACCACTCTGCCTGTCACCTGTAAAGATGAAGAACTGTGGACAGAACAACAGTGAGCCTTACACCACAGGTGAGGAGGGGCAGGTACTAGGTGTCCAAAAGTATGTGGGCACATGACCATCCAGTATTACATACTGGGATCGGTGTGGGGACAAACTGATGCCTTGGATACAACGGTCATCTCCACCAAGACAAAATCCAGACTCCAGATGTGGAGAAGGCTTTAAAACATTCTGCTGCACTGAACGTTCGCATGAGCATGGTGACCTCCATAATTCTTAAAATGAAGACGTTTGGAACAGTCCAGACTCTTCCTAATTGAGGGAGAAGGTCCTAGGTAAGAGAGGAAACCAAGAACCCAATGGTCACTCTGGCTGAGCTCCAGTGATCTTGCGTGCAGATGGGAAAAATGTCCAGAAGGTCAACCACCAGTCTCTCCACCAGTCTGAGCTTTAGGGCAGAGTGACCAGACAGAAGCATCTCCTCAGTAGAGACACAAGATTGCCCACCAAGGTCTCTCAGACTGCTCTCTGCTCTGCCAAAGGCAAGATCGTAGTCTTCTGTAGCCTGTATCTCATTCGTGTGTGTGTAAAGAGTTCTGATTTGTTGACCTTTGTCCAGCACTTACAGAATCAGGATTGTAAAGTGTGTGAAAGGGAACACACTCCTGCACATGTGCTTTTGTGACGTTCTAAGCTGTCTGTGATGGACAGGCTGTGATTATGTCGCTCTTGCAGTAATACGCAACAATAAGCCTGTTACAGTGGATTTGTTCAAGATCCAGTTACTTCACTTCACTCATAGTGGGGTGCACTCCCCAACCCGTGGTCCCGTGGTCCTGTGGTCCGTTTGAATACTGCAGAACCTAGCAGAACCTTAGAGAGCCTCAAATGCAACCTCAGCCTTCTCCAGCTTCTCTCCAGCTTCTGAGGGCTTGGGTGCATGTCCATATGTTTTAATACGATAAAGTCAGTGGTGTTCAACAATGTGAATAATATGAATCTCTATTTTGGAGACGCATGTTTTTCATTGGACAGGGACAATATGTGTGTGTGAATGCATATATGTATATATGGACATCCTGTACAAGCCCTTCAAATGAAATTGACCTGAATCAAATGTATTTAATCTCATGGTGCAGCGGCAGTGTGTTAATCCGCACAGCACCTCTGAACCTTCATCGCCCTGTCAGGAGGAGGAACAGGATGACATACACAAACCCTGAAGCGTTTGATCTCTTTCTTATTGCATCTTTCAGAAAGCCCCACCCCGGACCCCCGGGGTCCGTCTAACAGAACCATTTCACCGAGACGCAGGGAGGAACTGGCCAGGATCCGACAGAGACAACTGGCCAATGCTGTGCATTACATCTGGGAGACGGGAGAGGACAAGTACATGTTCCGCTACTTCCACACGGGCTTCTGGGAGTCCTGTGAGAAACACACTGATGGTGAGGAGCCCCTGGAGAACCCCTTGTTCTGCACACTTTTGGGGTTTTCTGTTAACCCCTGCAATACAAACTCACACTGTAAGCCTTCATAGATACAGAATGTCACAGACAGAGAGGGTGTGTGTTCTTTCTCGTTCTGCAGGGGAACGATGTCGCAGCTTCCTCGATCTAACCCCCGGAGAAACACATGGTAAGGATACTTTATTTAACTGGGTTCTCCTGGTCTAGTTTTAGAAACTGTGATGAACTTCTGAAGGTTCAGAAACCTGGCATGCATGCATTCTGCGGTACTGATGTGTGTATGTCTCCCTCATTCTCACTTCCTCTCTCTCTTTCTTGAAGGTGTCCTCTGGTTGTCCATGGTTTCTGAGTTCATGTACATCAGCTTGTTGGGGATGGGTTTCCTGCTGATGTGGCTGGAGGTCTTGTGCTCTCATAAAGAAATGCATGCTCTCAAAATCAATGCATTCGCCGCCATATGCACTGTCCTGTCAGGTAGGTGACCAAGCTCACGCTGTGCTGGAGTGAAGATTGTAGTGGTATGACGCCCAGTAACCTCCCTCTCTTCGGCACCAGGTCTGATGGGGATGGTGGCCCACATGATGTACACCACAGTCTTCCAGCTGACCGTTATTGTTGGACCCAAAGACTGGAGGCCGCAGAGCTGGGACTACGGCTGGTCGTTTGCGTGAGTTTATTCAATGTTCGATAATAGACACACGTAAGTGGATTTACTCGATGTCGGTGTCCCTTCTCGAGGGTCCTGGTGCATGAGGGTCATGGGAGGGGCTACGATGACAGGTGGATGACAAGGACCCAAGTGCCTGGCCTGAGCGTCTGGCACTATTGTCCTGAATATTTCGGATTAGTGCGCCCCCATGTGGTTGAAAATTTAGCGCTGATGTATCCTTAACTCAGCTGATGATCAGCTATGTTGATGCTCTCTTTGCTTCAGTGATGTAACATCGTGACGTTGTTTTTGACCCACTAACATGCATTTTTCAAACATGCTGAGTGAGTGAGCAACCAGCTGACACTGGGGGTGGATGTACTTTTTAATTCCTAATAAATGTGGGGGTGTCCTAACCCTACCCTTCCTCCTTCCCTTCAGGTTGGCCTGGGTGTCCTTTAGCTGCTGCATGGGTGCTGCCGTCCTCACCCTCAACTCGTACACCAAAACCATCATCGAGATGCGACACCGGCAGCGGCTCAGGCTGGAGGAGTCTCGGGCCGCCAGCCGTGCTCCAGCCTACGAGGAGGTGGTGCCAGGGGCAGGAGGGGCCGGGCTTTACTCTGTCAGCAGCTTACTGCAGTGCCCCAATGGCATGATGGACACGGTGTGGGCGGACGGCAGCATGGGGGTGGTCGGGGATGGGGACATCCCCACCTTGGTGCTGGTGGGGGGCTGTGGGCCAGAGGGCTGCGAGGACTGTGAGAGAGAGATGGATGAAATGGAAGACGCCATGGATAGAGACAGAACGGATTCACCTTGTTAAAGTGATGGTTTGGACCAAACATCCACTCTTACTCCAAGTGTCAATCAGCCAAGACTTGGTTGATGTCTTGAGGCTAATATGACTAACAAGTAATGGAAGGTTATACCCAACTGATGGTGCCTCAAACTAATTGTGTGGTTTCCGATTCTGTATCTTGTCGTACGGTGTCTTACTGAGCGAAGAGCGAAGCTCCCATTCTCATTTTTCCAGAAGAAACCATGTCTGAGCTGATTGAACACTTCGTGCGAAGCTATCACTGTAAATGTGTAAATTCCTTTTCCTTTTGTTGCACGTTGAAGACCACAGAACCTGCCTGAACTCTTGATCAAGCTTTAACAAAGGCAATGTGAATGTATTGTCAGTCTTCAGGCTTCGGAGGTGTGAGAGGATGGTGCTGAAATCTTCCAAAAGCAGATCGTTCCGTAAACGGATTCAGCCTTTGGGAGCTCTTCCAAATGAAATTTTATGGGACAGTTGAGTGGATTAGACTCGGATTGCATAAGGACATGATGCTTTCTTTTCAGGACTGTTTTTACGATTACTTATTGATTTTTCTGACCTGATGCTATTCTCGGTTACTCTTCAGGGTTGGGGAAAATCGTAACACACACACACGTTCATGTTCTAACTACATTATCATCCAGAATGAATTTCCGAGCTGCAGCTGTTGGGCCCTTATGTAAGGCCCTTAACCCTCTCTGCTCCAGGGTGCTGTAGCATTGGTGACTCTGCACTGACCTGACATTGATGATTTGGTTCTTCACCTAGGATAGGATAGGATAGAACTTTATTGATCCCTTGGGAGGGTTCCCTCAGGACCCCCCTCTTGAGTTTTGAGATTATATCCCAGTACCAACCAAACTCAACCCAGTTTAACCCAAAATTCTCCCAGTACAAAAAAACCCTCCAACACAGTGCAACACAGGCTCCTTCCAGTACAACCATCCTCTCAGAACAAACCAGACTGTGAGAGTCAATGGTTGGAGGGTACACTGGGATGGACAGGTTCCCTGCCATGGGGGTGTTCCTACCTTGCACTCAACAACTCTGGGAAGGTTCTGGAGCCACTGTGTCCCTGACCAGGATGAAGTGGATTGGAAGATGGATTTTGTCTTGTGAGGTGTTCCCGGTACGCAGTTGTCAGTACCAACTGAAGCTGCTCCAGAGAAGGACAACTGGTTCAGTGGTGACAGGATCATGGGGTCCAAGCCTCCCACCCAGACTGCTCACCTCACTACATAGAGGACTTACCGGATCTGCAAGATGTTGCCTATTTTTATAGGTTGGTTCTATAATGAGACCCAACACGCTCTAGATCAGCTGGCGAGGATAAAATATGACACACTTTCTATTCTCTCAGTTCAGACAACCCACCGTGACACCAAGGGTCCACTACATCTCTGAAAGTGTCCTGTGGTACCTGTCACCAAGACATTACAGCAGATCCTGTATGTTGTGAGGTGGGTCCTCCATGAGCATCATTGAGCCCTGGACACTATTGGTGTCCTTCATTTGACCAATTTTGTTAGGCACTGACCACTGCATACCAGGAACACCCCCCAAAAAAAACCCCAAACCTGCCTGATGTTGTGGAGATGTTCACAGTCGTCTAGACCCAGATCAGATCTGGAACCAGATCATCAATTGTTCACATGGAAATAGTTTTAATGTTATGGCTGGTCAGTGTATTCTGGGCATTCTTCACTTCTCCTGTTTATAACAATGAGACAGAATGAAATAAGGGACGGGAAAATGAATGAACAATAAAACAGTAATGAAAAGGAGTGAGTGAGTGAGTGAGTGTGAGAGAGAGAGAGAGAGAGAGAGAGAGAGAGAGTGGTGGTGAGTGTGAGAGAGAGAGAGAGAGAGAGAGAGAGGGAGAGAGAGAGAGAGAGAGGGAGAGAGAGAGAGAGAGAGAGAGAGAGAAAGAGAGAGAAAAGGCTGAAGAAAGGCGGCGTGCAGACAGAGATTGGAAATTTTTGTAGGTCTGCTTTCCCATGTTGGACGCTTGAATTATAGCAGTAATCCTGCTGGACGGTGAGGAAAGGAGACGGAATGAACAGTAAATAGTATTATGAAATGTTTGAGGAACAGATATCTGATATTAAACCTGCTTACACAATACACACACACATATACACACACACACACACACACACACACACACACACACACACACACACACACACACTCACACACAGACATGCAGTGTCGCACTCACTCACGGACAGGATGGTGTTTATTCACCCGTGCCAAAGCCAAACCCAACTTATGGCCTCCACTCGCACACACTCCACACACACTCACACACTCACACACACTCACACAACTAATCAGTTATAAGAAAATATCAGCCCATGTTTAATCTCTTTTCCTCTTCCAAATAAAAATTAAAGCCAAAATCATACCACTGCAACCCCCCACCACCATCTCATAAACCACAATGCAGAGAAATATATTAACTGATGCTAAAGTGCAAATATTTAAAGGTGAACCCAGAATGAATCTCTAATATCATTAATATCCAGAATGAATCTCTGATATCATTAATATCCAGAATGAATCTCTAATATCATTAATATCCAGAATGAATCTCTAATATCATTAATATCCAGAATGAATCTCTAATATCATTAATATCCAGTATGAATCTCTAATATCATTAATATCCAGTATGAATCTCTAATAACATTAATATCAGTATGAATCTCTAATATCATTAATATCCAGAATGAATCTCTAATATCATTAATATCAGAATGAATCTCTAATATCATTAATATCCAGAATGAATCTCTAATAACATTAATATCAGAATGAATCTCTAATAACATTAATATCCAGAATGAATCTCTAATAACATTAATATCCAGAATGAATCTCTAATAACATTAATATCCAGAATGAATCTCTAAAATCATTAATATCCAGAATGAATCTCTAATAACATTAATATCAGAATGAATCTCTAATAACATTAATATCCAGAATATGAATCTCTAATAATAACATTAATATCAGATGAATCTCTAATAACATTAATATCCAGAATGAATCTCTAATATCATTAATATCAGAATGAATCTCTAATAACATTAATATCCAGAATGAATCTCTAATATCATTAATATCCAGAATGAATCTCTAATATCATTCATATCCAGAATGAATCTCTAATATCATTAATATCCAGAATGAATCTCTAATAACATTAATATCCAGAATGAATCTCAACCAACATTAATATCAGAATGAATCTCTAATATCATTAATATCAGAATGAATCTCTAATATCATTCTGTATCAGAATGAATCTCTAATAATCATTAATATCCGAATGAATCTCTAATAACATTAATATCAGAATGAATCTCTAATAACATTAATACTTGAATGAATCTCTAATATCATTATTATCAGAATGAATCTCTATCTTATTTAATATCCAGAATGAATCTCTAATATCATTCATATCAGAATCGTCTCTAATAACATTAATATTTGAATAGTTTGTAGAACTTGATACACATTTTACAGTTCTACTCTGAACTGTGGTTTTGGATTTTATTGATGTTGTTGAGTTGACATGTAGAAGCATTAGGTAAAGTTGGTGTGAAACAACCTAAATATGATTGAATTCAAACTTCTGATTTGTAGCAAATCTTACCTGAAGAGACGACGTCAGACACCTAAGAGGTTTGATAGATCAGTGAAGGTACAGTCAGCACAGTTCATCTGAAAATTTTATTCCACATAACAGTGCAACACCACCAGAACCAGAGAATAAGTACAAATCAGATTTAAAGGCCGTCTGTGCTTGACCTCTGAAAGCACTGAAGCTCAGGACCAGTTATTGAACTTAATCCCAAACATATGTGTTACTCTAAACATGACAGAGAACTCTGCATTACACTTTACTGTAAAGTTTACTGCAACAAGCGGATTGCCGTCGTGGTCAATCTCTATCCAACATTAAGTCCATTGTTTTGACACTGCCAAAAATGGATCAACAATAGAAAATAGAAAATACGCAGAATTGCAGGCAGTGCCTTAGACTGTGCATCACTACTGTCACACTAGTGTAATTGGGCAGCTGCACTGAATGGCATATAACGGTATTTACAAAATGACCACAGGTCAGCACTAGAGTGTAATAAACCACAGCATGAGAGAGGCGGAGTGAGGAGGGTGAGGTCTAGGGGAGGAAGAGTCGGCTCCGCCCTGTTCTATTTCGTGGGCACGTACTGGATTAGGCGGAGGGCCTGATCATTGTCCATCACACCCTGAATAAACTCGCCCTCGTGCAACCGTTCTGAGAGAGAGGGCATAAGTCAAGCATCATCACAAATTGTTGCTGTTTGCATCATTAATATCAGAATGAATCTCTAATAACGTTAATATCCAGAATGAATCTCTAATAACATTAATATCCAAGAATGAATCTCCTTAGCATTAATATCCAGAATGAATCTCTAATATCATTAATATAAAGAATGAATCTCTAATAACATTAATATCCAGAATGAATCTCTAATATCATTAATATCCAGAATGAATCTCTAATATCATTAATATCCAGAATGAATCTCTAATATCATTAATATCCAGAATGAATCTCTAATAACATTAATATCCAGAATGAATCTCTAATAACGTTAATATCAGAATGAATCTCTAATAACATTAATATCCAGAATGAATCTCTAATAACATTAATATCCAGAATGAATCTCTAATATTAATATCCAGAATGAATCTCTAATAACATTAATATCCAGTATGAATCTCTAATAACATTCATATCAGAATTGAATCTCTAATATCATTAATATCCAGAATGAATCTCTAATATCATTAATATCCCAGAATGAATCTCTAATATCATTAATATCCAGAATGAATCTCTAATATCATTAATATCCAGAATGAATCTCTAATATCATTAATATCCATTTTTGCTCCATAAATGAAATATTGAATAAAATCATGTTTATTGATTGAAGTATTCAAAGTTAGATTATATTTAAGTGCGTCAGTAACTGTAGGTTCAGGTGTTTCGTGACAGGCCGTTTTAAAGATCCTCACCGTTTTCCTTCTTGTTGAAGTAAGACCACAGTTTGGTTGCTCTTTTCTCTGGAGTGTTCTCGTCTTCAGGAAGCTTCTCCTGCTCTTCTTTGGGGATCATTCTAAAGATAGACTGTGGGAAGAGACAAAAAATGATCATTTACTGGCTTTTGGTGTAAAATATAACATCGGAGCTCCATCCTGAGAAGAGTGAGGTAGAGTGCAGCACTCCAGCAGCCAAACCGACACAACACTATCATCTCAAACTCAGGAGACCACGGAAATGTTTCTACTCCAACTATCTACATTTATCAACGAATCCATTAAAGACCAGCAGACTAATGATGTGTAGGTCCACAACAAAACATCTCAGACGTGTTGAGATGTGGACTCCACAAGACCTCTGAAGGTGCCCAAGAAGGTTCCCTGTTTGTTCATTCTGGGTATGCAGGTCCAACTATCCCCCCTCTCTGATGCCAGTCAGCAAGACAAAACATGACTATGCTGGTTGACCAGCAGAACCATGAAGGCCAAGCATAATCAAAAAACATCGGTTTGGCCTCATATACAGGTGCCATGACGTGAACCAGATCATGTTGTTCACTTCACCTGACAGTGGTTTTAATGTTATGGATGATTATTACATGGGATCCACCAGTAAATTCTCGTGGTTAATCTCCAACATCCACCAGACATCCATGAAAACTGACTGAGCTGTGAAATACTAACATGTTCCTGACAAGTTAAGTGTGTTCCTCCTCTATCGCTGATCTTCTTTACCAAAGCCCAGCAGCTCCATCTGCACCTAATTCTGAGATTTCTTCTGGGTTAATGACGGGCAAAGAAGCCCCACATCCTGCTGACCTCCATTCACTTCTAATACTGAATGCTCATTTACACAGCCTTTAAGCTGCCCACATTCAGATGGCGGTCAGTAAAGAGCCATTTCATTACTTTACACACACACACACACACACACACACACACACCGAGTTGTGTCTGCTATTTGCTACCTAAACACATATAATATGAACATAAACATACATATAGACCCCTCTGCCTTTAACCCGTCCACACACAATGAATTTACACACTAGGGGGCAGTGAACACATGTGCCCACAGCAGAGGGCAGCCCTGGGCACAGTGCCCAGGGAGCAGCTGGGGAGTTGCCAGTTTAGGGAATTGAACCGGAAACCTTCCATATATTTTTCATTATTCTGTTCGTTCCACTGAACACAAAACTGAAATCGCTACTTTAGTCACACGAATGAGAATGCTAGGGTACCGAGTTCTTCCTCAAACGTTCTCCTCACCTTGCATTTGAAGGCAGCGTTACTACACGCTTTGATACGTGAAAGTGTCACTACAGTTCTTACAGCCGGGCAGGAACGTGTGACTGCAGTTCTGAAATGAACCACTAGAGGCAGTCCTCTATGGAACTGAGAGCTGATAGTTTCATTTTCATTTTCATTTATAATCCAATATCTGGGGCAGTGATGTCATTAGCCCCGCCCCTCTGTAGGTTACTCTGATCCTGAGTTAGAAGCCTAGAAAACAGCATATAACTGCCCATAAAGTGCGGACCTCAGGTTCTAAGGACTGTGTACATTCAACTGAATTTAGGTGGACTTATCTGGGTCTCAAAAGTCCCAAAAATAAGCTTCTTGTCCCTCTAGCTCATGTTTGTTTATCTGCTCCAGAGAGTCCTATTGGCAGTACTTCTCTACAGGGACTAGACAAGCCGTGTGTGCATTTGCACATTTGTGTCAGCAATGGGTGCATCTTAAATGAGCTGAATGTGTTCATTAGAAGGGTTGAATGGAAGTGAGTTGTTGACTTTCTCTGTGTGATGGAGCTGATCTGAGACCTGTTCCCTCCTTTAAACTCTGGTTAAACATGGACCTTCAGTGCCTTTAGCCAAGAAGACCGTCTCACTTAAGCCTCAGATTAGAGGCAGCGCCAAAGCCTCTGGCAAGCTGTCAGCATCGCCTCGTCACGTCGTACTGCTCACTGACCGCTCATTGACGTTGTACTTTCTGACGGCCTGCGGTGGGAGAGGTCTGGTCTGATGCTGGTTTGAGATGGTGGAGTGTCAATGCTCTGGAACGCTGATGGACTGCAGTGTGACTGTTTACTAGTGTGGACTCAACTGTTTGGACATCAGTGTCCTGTTCACTCCCTCTATCTCCCTTCATCCCTGGCACATGTGATCTACCAGTCTGAAGTTAAGACGTAAACTAAGCCAGATTAGACTGTCTCGTTGATTCTACATCCCCAGATTTGCCTCCTCCTTTTGTTTACTCGGTCTTCTCTAATCAGGTAGACACACACACTCCAGGTAATTCAGCATCAGTCAAAAATAGTAAAGCCACCTGTACACCTTTGAAAGAGGGTTCCTCGTGGGTTCCTCATGCGTTCCTCAGTTAAGATTCTTTCCACATTGATCTGTGACAGCTCAAAATATTGCTTGAATGATTAGCAGGTTCTTCTCCATGTTGGAGAACTTAGAACATATTGTGTATGGTTCTTTGAAGAGCCTTGTAGTTAGTAGTGGTAATTGTTACTTCTACAGTAAAAAGCTCCATAAACCCCTCAGCGTCACTGCTGGACTGAGGACAGTCCACCAACCAGAAATATCCAACCGACAGTGTCCCATGGGCAGCGTCCTGTGAGCACTGATGGAGGACTAGAGGACGAACAACACAAACTGTGCAGAAACAGATGAGCTTCTGTCTCTGACTTTACATCTACAAGGTGGAGACACTCGGTAGGAGTGTCTAATAGAGTGGACAGTGAGCACCAGTGCTGTGTCTGATCCACTCGTACCAGCAACACACACTAACACACCACCACCATGTCAGTGGGACTGCAGTGCTGAGAATGACCCACCACCCACATCATAGCTGCTCTGTGGTGGTCCTGTGGGGTCCTGATCATTGAAGATCAGGGTGAAAGGAGGAGAATAAAGTCTGCAGAGAAACACTGAAGATCAGAGGAGCTGATAGGATGGACAGTGAGTGTAGAATCAAGGTTGACTGATGTTCTAGATATAACTGTTGACTTTTCTTTAAGGGTTTAAAATTCCTTACAGTGTTAAAACAACACCCCTCCAACTGTTTCTAATCCCAGTCCAGCATGTGGGAGGTCTGAGTTATAGGACTTCTGTAGGTGGGTTTACTGCCTGAGCGCTAAACCACTAATCCCATGGATTATTCTTGGTTTGGCTGATTCTATTAGCAATCGGCTGAAGCGCTGGACTAATTGCTGAGTTAAAACCTTTACAGCCTTTCTCTCAACAAACAGCCACGGCATCTAATTTAGAAGCACTGGAGATGCAGAAGACCCAGTGGTGTCTGACCTGGAGTCTGAGAGTGTGTTTACATGCACAGTTGTGTTCCATACCTACCATGCAGACGGTCAAACCAGGCCTGATTTTAAACGGCCTCCGTCCAGACTAAACACGGCATCTTCAGCCATGTTCAGGATGTGAGATGTTGCATCTCAGACAGGAGTTCTGCTCCGAATGGCTCTGAGTATATATGAGTAAAGCTTATTTATCTGCAGAGGGAATGTGAGGCTCTGTCAAACGCAGTGGAGTCACATTCAGACTGGGCTCCTCTGGAGAAGAAGGGTTTATAGAGACATGCTCTTATAGCTTCTGCTTAGATGTTGTTGCTGATTTGCATTATGTATATATAATTTCACATACGGCATACGTGTTTACACGCTTACCAAAACCAACCCCTGGTTCAACGAGGAGGAAACAATGAGCCCCTACAACCCCAGGCTTATTATTTTGTTTGTTCTATTTATTTCAGTTCTTTAGGTTCCACTAGGTGTGAATGTGAATTATTCAGCATCCTCTGAGCACTGTTGAAGGATCATCAATGATGAGCAACACAAACTGTGCAGAATCCAATGAGCACACAGGGTTTAAACACTCCAGCAGCACTGCTGTCTCTGAATTATATATATATATTAGATATATAATTCACTAATAATTCCACATAATTCAGTAACGAGTTGTGTCGTTAGGAGGTAGATACTGTGCAGATTGTCCTAAAAAACATTTATCCTTTGTGATGAAGGACCTGGGCTGGTTTACAGCAGCGTCTCTGATGAGTGACGCACGTTACACTGACCGAAGTTCTGCACTCCGCCTGTACGATTACAAAGCAGGCATCATGTCCTCGTAATTAAAGACATTACAGCACAACTTTGCCTTTTTGTTGATTTAATTTTGCTGATAGTCGCTTAAATGTAATGTGTGGAACCATGTGGAAGTGACCCTGACCCTGTCCCCTCACCGGCAGGTGTTCAGAAGGACTTACATTGGTGATTTCTGTCACTTCTGCCTTGGTGATGTAGCCGTTCTTGTCAACATCAAAGAGAGAGAAGGCCCACTCCAGCTTGGTCTGTGTCTTCCCCCCGGATGTCATGTGCAGGGCGATGATGTACTCTTTGAAGTCCAGCGTACCGTCGTCGTTGGCGTCAAAGGAGCGGAACACATGCTTGGCATAGCTCTTGGCATCACTGTCTGGGAAGAAGCGGTCGTAGATTTTCTCGAACTCTTCGGGTGTGATGCGGCCTGTTGGGCACTGCTTCTGGAAGTTCTCGTACCACTGTGCGAGCTCGTTCTCCGAGAACCTTGTGTTGAGCTTCAGATCCTCCAAGATCTCCTTGGACATGGCGCCGCTCTTGGCGTTCCCCATTGTTATCCTTGTCTGTTCGAGGTGGCTTCAGGAAATTGAAGTTTTAGTTCTGCAAGGAGACGGACGGCCTCTCACTTTCTGACTGATCCAGAGATTGGACCGAGGTGTTCTAACTGTATTGTTCCTCACGCTGATTAACAGTCGGTTGCTGTGGAGACTAAAGGCACCGACCTATTTCAGCGATGGTGTGAATATGAAGAATGCTGTTCAGAATGCTGAGGAAATGACTCCCAGGTTGAGGAGGGGGTAGGGGAGTGGTGGACTTGGTGGGAGGAGGTGGACTTAGGTGTTACCTTTGACGGCACGGTTAATTCTGTTAGAGAAAGATTTGGCTCGACTGAGCCTTTGAGCTCTAAATCTACATCTCTGGCCTGTCTTTCTTTCTCTCACTATAAGCAGCCTATCTACAATTTTAAATCAGGAGAGCAACAGAACCTAGCAGTCACAACAAGCTTTAAAATCCAGGCCGCTGCTTCTACGGTCCGTATATTTAAGTGGAAATAACGAGGAATGTAAGAGATGAGATCAGCTGCACTTAAATGAACAAATATTACAATGTTATCAATTCGTTTATACTTTCATTTGGACTCTGATTAGACAGAATAGCTTTGCTTGTGGAGTCTCTGAGAGTTTTTAATGCATGAATAGAATTTCTTAATGATCTTGTAACTTTATGCATGTTTAGTTTGGTTATAAAGTACGTTTTCAGAACAGAAACATGTAGATCAACTTCAAATTTTCAAAATGAACCACTGACTCATTAGGACTGTACGTTTATCCGGGTTTCACTGGGAAGTTGTTCATTAAAAATGAAAAATAAGAAAAAGATAAAAGTCAAAAAATGTTGTGCCAGAGTGTTAATAAAGAGTTGGTTCTGTAGAACACACTGCGACAGCGAGTGATCCCTCTAACTGTGTCCTCTGATGGCCTCGGGCCTCCTAGAGAGACGGCGGAGCTTCTGAATGAGATCCAGGTGGAAGCTGCCAAAAAGTCAAGCTGTATTATTTTTACTGACCCTTAAAATACGACCTCAGCTAACCGTTCCTTCGCCTGGTTTAGAGGAACACAGGTGAGACTGAGACTGAGACTGTTTTTAACATCTGAAAAAGTTAAAAGTTTGTTTTAATGTAAAAAAAAAAGTACATTTTTGAGTTTTAAGATCAAAGTTAGAAGAACATTTGTTGTCCTACACGGGGTTATTAAATGAAATTCAGTAAACTCAGTAAAAACAGTGTTTTATATCATAAGTACCTTGACGTTTTGTAATTTTTCTGATATTTTCCTCAAATAATTTCAATCAGTCATGTACAGTGGAAGCATTGTCGCCATCCAGCTTTAGAAAATATATGTTAATAAATTGTATATTTATAGAATAAATTTCTTAACTTTTATTTCTGTCCTTTAGAATTTAAGTACTACTGTATAAATGAGCTAAAATTAATGTTAATTAAAATGTTTTTGGTCATTTAGTTTGAGCTAGTTTGAACTTATTTTCTTAATTAATTCAAGACACTTTTACAGGAGTTTTTATTCTGCTCTTATTTATTCAAAAAATAAACAATAAATAGAGAATAAATGCAGAATACACATTTATAAATAGTAAACATACACTAAATACAGGGAGGTGTTATACATTACATAACCCTACCGCAGGTCAACTGCAGGTGGGACATGGACGCAGCCGGCTGATTTGGTATTTGGATTATTAGGCTTTTAGGAGGAGCAGCTTTAGAGGAGCTGCTGGACTTTTCTGTATCGGCTGAATTGATTTAGTGCCTCATTAATCTGCACTTCGTTTCATGGTGTTAAAGCATGGCGAGTAATTGGGGGATCCTTAATCCCTACCATCTGTCACACTGCTGTTTCCTGGAAGTATTTTCCTTCGCTCTCGCCCCTCCCTGCTGCCTTTTCCATGCCCCTGGTCAGTCCTGCCTTTTGCTGCCATTAAATAAGCCACATTCAACTGGGTAGACTGGGAAGATCCTCCCTTTGCTCTGAAAGCAGACCCAGTTCTTCATGACGAGGATGTTGGAAACGTTCCTTTAAATTCTGGTTCATGTTGACATGATTGTTTCATGCAGATCCTGCAGTTTTTCCAGGTCCATTTTCAAACTGTCTGTGGCCTCCAAGTGAAGACTGATTTGAATTTAAAGTGTAAAGTGTGCGAAGAAAACACTTCCCCACATCCTTATAGCACCTCCACCTGCCTGGACGGTTCACACGAGGCAGGTTGGGTTCACAGATTTATGCTGCTGGTGCCAATTTGACCTCCTCTGTGTTCCTCTGAAGAAATCCACATTAATCAGACCAGGATCCGTCGGAGAGTGTATGTCCACTGCAGCCTCAGCTTTCTGTTCTTCTCAGGTTGTAGCTCGTCCTCCTCAAAGTTGGACATGTTGTTTATGTGAACAACCTTGAACCTTTAGGATCAGGAGATCATCTGAAGGTGAAATTAGAGTCAGATGTTTTCAATCGATGGGAGACAATCAGGTGTGAGTGGGCGTGACCTGTTCTATTTAAAGAACAGATCTATCAAAGTCTGATCTTCACAGCACGTTTGTGGAAGTGCATCGAGGTGCGAACAAAGGAGATTTCTGAGGAGCTCAGAAGAAAAGGGGTTGATGCTCATCAGGGTCTCATATAAAGAGTTTGGTCTCCACCAATCCATGCAGCAAGACAATGACCCCTCTACGAAAGAACAGATCAAGAAGTATAAGATTAATATATTATTATTGTAATATAATTATGATCACAGGCCTATGTTTGGCCATAATTCCAGACATGTGATTCTGTTTCTGCATGGTATGCTGGGGTGTCCATCATGACCAGTAGAGATGTTTGGATGAGAGTTCTGAAGCACCACACTCAGTCCCTATTTAAACCTACCTGGGCAAACGAAAAGCAGACTGGCTGGCATTTCAACCACCTTTGGATGGACAAGTCCACCTTCCTGCCAGGTTTTCTACAGGCACTTAACTGAACTCCTCTGACCCCCCATATGACTGCGAAGAACCTGCAGAAAGGGTCCTCTCAGTTAAGTGGGTGGATTGTTCTTCTGTGCTGCGCTGCCTACAAAATATATTTCATTCTCATTACAGATTCACAAGAATTGCAAAGGGGCTTCACTAATGCTCTTGAGGCTGAATGCAATCAAATTCTCACAGATGAACTTTAATGTCCGAATGCTTCTTCAATGTAATGCCTTGTAATGGGTTTCAGGACCAATTTTATATAAGAGTAACTACATTTTGGCGAATAAGGCCTGCCTTTAATCAGCACTGCTCACTTCCATATCACCTCCTGGCCTTTAAAATCCTCACATGATTCCTCCTCTGCTGCTTCTGGCTTCTCAGGACTTACCTGCTTGGGTCCACCTGTTGTACCCCACTGCCCCCTGGTTACACAGGGATTTTCTCTGGGCTATTTGTGGTCTTTGGAAGCCCCAGGATATTGGATTACCCCTCTAGAGCCAATTATGATGCTTTCAAGACAATAATATTCTGTGGGCGGTTTTGGACCAGCCTAACGCTCGACCAGACCCAGGATCAGAAGATAGAGGCTTACACAACGTCCTTAACTTGGATCTGATTCACAAGTTTGACTTAGCTGTCAAACTAAAGACCACCAGTCGTAACCAGCTAAGTTAAATTTGTTTTGAAGGGACCCCCGTATGAATGTCACAACAGTTCAATGTCCATTACGATGCACCTTTACTTTAACCAGGAAAGTCATTTAGAACATGTTTTTATTTACAATAACAGCCTGATCAGGAGCAGATGTCACCTGAGGCCACCTACTCATACAGAAGTGGTGTCTCTCAGGACGGCGTCGGGTTTAACGCAACACGCCGGACGTCTCTGCATGGAGTTGTAGAGGTTCCTAATGGTGTCCTGTGCTGATCCGTCCCATGCAGCTTGAATGTTCTCACTCAGTTCTGCAGGGGTGGAGTGTTGATAGAGCGTCCAATAGCGTCCCACACATTTTCAATCAGGGACAGGTCTGGAGATGAGACCGACCACAGCGTAGTATCTGTATCTTCAAGATGAGATCTTGAGACGGCAGCAGTGTGTGGACGAGCGTCGTCCTGTTGGAATAGAGCACCGGGGTGTGTGTTCAGAAAAGGTAGAACCACTGGTTGCAGAACCTCATTAATGTAACGCTGGTCTGTTAATGTGTCTGTAATGAAGATCAAAGGAGATCTGACATCGTACGAAACTGCACCCACAGCATCACACCAGACCTTCTGGACGTGTGATGAATGATATCAAACTTCTCCACCAAAATAAAAGTAGGCCATATCACTGAAGATGCCATTCTGTGAATCCATGATAGAAAATGGTTGTATAACTAAAGTGGTGACCACTGGTTGCTATGGTTTTCAATGTGGAGCATTGCTGTGAGGATTTGAATGCATTCAATAACAAGAGCTTTAGAGAGACCAGGATATTGGATGATCACCACCACACCTCCTCCTTCAAGTACTGGATGGAGCACGGCTCCACTGCTCCCCAGCTCTTGGTGTTTGTGTGAAGGCGTCACTCACAGCTTCAAAGGTGATTCTTCTAAAGTGAGAGTAGGCCTCCTCCTGAAGTTTCTCCATAAGGACACAGTTCAGAGGGCGTAGTCTAAATATACTCATCTCCAGGTTGATCCCTGGCAGAAAGAGCTGTGTGTAAAAGGAACACTCTCCAATTCACTCCTGCCAATAAAGCCAGACTGACGTATGAGGTTGAGTAAGAGGGTGTTTCCTTCCATAATCTCTTTAATGCATTTGTTTTCAAGCGACTGTCGAGAAGTGCCTGGTGTTATATACCGTACTGTAGCCATGTGGGTTAGATAAGAGGATCTGAGAGCACCAAAACCAGAAGACCAGACTTAAACAGAGATATTCAAATTACAGCTATTACTCTATGAGAGGATAATTACAGTAAATTATTATAGAAACGTAACCCCTGTTGAGATCTATTATACATTATTATACAAGTGCTTTTCTGTTTACTTAGAACATCCTCAGCTAGTAAACAAGGCTGGAATCTAGAGATTCCACATGTTTAGATCCTGTTGAAACAAAAGTCTTTATGGAGTTAAATCCTCCTGAAACAGATGATCTTCAGTCTGCGTTTGAAGACAGTGAGGGACTCGGCTGTTCGGACTCTCAGGGAAGTTCGTTCCAGCATTTTGGTGCCAGAACAGAAAAGAGTCTGGATGCATGTTCTCCTTGTGTTCTGAGGGACGGTGGGTCAAGCCAAGCTGTACTTGAAGCTGGAAGGGCTCTTGGTCCAGCTGGAGTTTTGACCATTGCCATCATGTTTGGAGGGGCTGGTCCGTTTTTGGTTTTGTAGGTCAGCATCAAGGTTCTGAATCTGATGTTCATCTACATGGAGCCAATGAAGGGAATGTTACGTGACTACCCACTGTGCCATACTCAGCATCTTCTATACATGATATCCATTATGAATTTTTCATGATGTATAAAATGGTATCAGTTCATCCTATGTTTAGCACACACACACACACACACACACAACAATCATATTAGAATACAGTGTAACTCATTCACAGTGACTACAATGAGCACAACACACATATAGCCATTTCATTTCCTGTCCAAAGCCACCAGTGAAACGACACGTGTGTGTGATTGTATAATAGTTTTGATATAATGACCTTTAAAACACAAAAGACTGTTTTCTCCACCGTAGGATATTTGTTTTTACTGATCTTTGTCAAAACACACCCGAGAAACCCGTGCGGACACGAACGTCACCCAATTCACACACTGACTTTTGTCCTGACAAGACAAATCAGCCCGAACAGAGACAGGATGAGGGTGCGAGAGAAACACCAACAGAGCAGACTGAGGAGGGAAATTTCTTCTTAAAGAAAGAAGAAAACACACACACACACACACACACACACACGCACACACACACACATTCTGCCCAGAAAACAATGCATCCACTCAAAATCCACCCAAGTCCTGAGTGAGAGCGAGTGAGAGAGAGAGTGTGAGAGAGAGGGATGGAGGGAGCAGAGGAAGGGAGTGGGCCTTAGATAAATAGGAGGTAATGGGTCATAATGATGCTTAATGACAGACATGGCTTTCCTTCAGGACACAAAGAGTGATGGAAACAAACAAATGATAACAAACATAATAACAACAGGCCAGTCCAGCGCCGTCGCCGGCACATCTGCAGGTGGGGACACCCAAATAAAAGACCACCACTCGGGACCCTTCTGCTCCAGTCTGCATGCTCTTCCGTCTGAGAGCAGATATTCTCCAGACACTTGTTTGTGTTTTCAGGGGCTGAATTTATTGCTTTTGGACCACTTTTAGTCATTTGCAGCTCCGAAGGCTCTGCTCGACCAGCGCTGAAGCACTGCTGTAGATCACAGAGACAGTCAGGACCTTCTATGGCCTAATTTCTGGCACGTCTGTAGAGTGTGGAGGAACACGGCTCCTTCTTTCTGCAGCAGAACTCATCAATATCAGCCTTTAGAGCTGAAGTGGAAGGTGAGTGGACTCTTTTCTGGTATTCGCAGTGTTGATTTCAGAGTTTAAATGATTAAGAACAGTTAGAATAAAAGTCTGTGTCATGGCAGAACCATTTTTTGTGTCCAAAGAGAACCATGTTTAAAGACATGCATGTGTGAAGAACCTTTAGAATAGTTTAAAGAGGATACATAGAGCCAAAAATGGTTCTGTTATGGATTTGGTTAAAGAACCTGTTCTTGCTCCTGTATTTTTAAGAGTGTAGCACGTGGTGTTGATTGACTGTAGACTGTATTTCCACTGTATTTCCACCTTAAATGGGTCAATTTCATTAGAGATGGACTCATTCAGAGGGGGGTTGGAGTGAAATTGTGCTTCACGGTAGAGAAACACCAGTGGAAGCGGACGAAGGTCGCCACGACTAAAGCCACTTTATTTACTATCCAAACTGACCAGCGAAACTACCACCACCATGTGTTTCTGAGCTTCATATATGATGATGTTTTGACACATAACGCCCCTCGTGTCCCTCCATCACGAATCACATGAAAAATTGCAATAATTGAATTGAATTGAACAAAATTGTGAAAACTTTACTCCGAAAATAAAGTGCATTTATTTATTTAGAGTCCGTGAGTGAAGATACGTCCATGTCATTGCAGCTATGGCTCAAGAAAGGCCACATCCAACCATCATGATCGCACAGAAAGCCGTTCAGACCCGGTAAGTGTTGAACACGAGTCATCTGAACTTATCAGAAGTTCCATTCTTCATTTTCTTGACCTTTCTTCATTCTTCATAGCCTCGCCTGATTGGAGAAAAAGCACAGATCCCAAGTTAATCAACACCAAGAAGAACTTCAAGCTGGACCTGAAAGAAGACAGTTGGCCAAACCGATCTGGTTTCTTGACACCAAGACAGTGAATCCTCTCCAAAGCATTCCTACAGACCTGGTGAAGATGCACGAGGGCACATGTTAACAACAAACACCTTCCTGTTCAGTGTTCTTTCAACTACTGCCGATAATCAAGCTTCAGATGTTGGAAACGTCTACCAATCCATACAAGAAACATTTGGATTGTGTCAACTAATCGAGACATCTAAAAGGTTCGGAACGTCAATCCTAATCAAAACATCTACGAAACATTTGGGACATCAATCCTAATCAAGACATCTAAGAAACATTTGTGATGTCTAAACACAATCAAGCCATTGAGGAGATGTTTGGTAATTAAGGAATCTGAGGGACATTGTGGAGTACAAAGTCTAATCTGGTCCTCAAAAATCGTTGAAACTTTTAAAGACGTCTTAAAGACGTCTGGGACACTACAGGTGTGACTATCAGCCATTATGGAAACAATTCTGGACCCCTCTGCCCTTCCAGACCCTACCCCCACAGTGACCTTTGACCCTAAGTCTGAAACAGTCACTCTTCCCAGCAGGGTGGTCTCGGTGGCGGGTGTCACCGTGATAACCGGTGGCACAGAGATGTCGTGGGGCTCCTGCGTGCTGGTCTTTGGGTTTTGGGGCACTCTGATTGGTCTCAGTATGGTTTCTGTGGGACTGTGGGACTACTCCGTACAAAACAACTCTCTCCTACTGGTTTTGGGTTTGGTGGTCTTGGCTATCAGTTCAGGTTTCGTTCTCGGGGTTTTTGGCTTCCGCTCGCTGATGAAGAAGAGAGGACAGATGAGAAGAGCGAGAGAAGAAGGGAAAGTTGTGCTTGTGTCCGATGAAGGAATGGATATCGTAAAGACTGTGACGGTGTGAAAAATATGAAACACTGAGAAATTCATCAGAATATTCATAAATGTGATCAAATATAAAACCGATGGTTTAAGAGGCTGAACGTCTGACCTCTTACCGTCTGAGAGCGTGTGAGTCAGAAGAAACGTCACGCTTTCCATTAAGAAGATCACGCTCTTTGATTTCTTTAATAAAAAAATGTTATGAAACATGAACATTTTTCTTAATTATGAATTTAAAGATAAGAAGCAGATATAAGAAGAATTTCTGTTCTGAATCTGAGCTGTAGATGATTCTGAAGAGACTGCAGAGCTGAAGGACATCCAGCATGACGTTCTAACAACGTTACTATCCAGAGGTGTGGTGACCAAGAGTAGAACTGAATGAGGTTCCTCACTTGTCTCAGCAGATTTCTGTGCTGTTAATCTGAGCTTCAGGAAATAATTAGAGTTTCCTGTAAGCAGGGCTGAGATGTTGGTATTTCCTGTGTAATGAAGAAGTAAACGCTGTGGACAGTTACAGCACAGAGTGATGTATTCAGTACATTACACAGATTAGGACGTTATTTGCAATATATACACATATATGATATAAATATCAAAGGTTATATGGTTATATAACATCTTTTATAGACTTCAAAGTGATTAAAATACATTTAACAATAATAAAACTGCAAAAACAAAATAAATAAATAAATAAATAAATAAAAGAATCATTAAAGCATCTGAATGTTTCTTTGAGGAAAGAACCGTTTTCTGTATTAAAGCACCGTTAAAGGAGTGTGGAACCGGGGTTATAACACCCAGAACGCTCTGCTCTGCTATGAAACTAAAGACTGATACGTTTTGTCTCCATCTGCTGTCTGACTTCCACTATAGCTGGACATTCACTGACCAGTGACTCTGAATCCCATGGAGAATATTTACTCTTGATCTGTAACAACGTCAGAGACTTCGATTCAGAACCAGAATCATTCAAATCACTGTGATTCAAAAATGAATTTTGAAGAAAAATAAAACGTGTAGCTGAAATTTAAACTGATTTCTTCACTGAAACGTCATTTTAAATTTCTCTTATAACACTTTTGTCTCGGTGGTCACTGATGAATATAACCTGCTTTCATACATAAATTCACACCGAACCTGAAACAATACAGTCTAATTAAATATTAAAAAATGAAAAAGTTCAATAATTACATACATTCACAAACATTAACGATCATATTTTATATCCATTACATGCGACGTGAAATATTTCAAACTGTTTGGATTATAGCTCATAAAAATCCAGGATAGCAATTTTTTTACCCTCCTCTAAGTTCTAGATAAGTTTCCCACAGGTTCTAGATATTAACTGTTTGTTTTTTTCTTTAACTGTATGACCTTTAGCTGTAAAGATCCCACAAACGCAGAACTCTGTGGTTCTCCGTGGTTCTCAGGTATTTTAACACCTTCCTTTTAAACAGCCTTACAGTGTAGTTACATTCAATTACACTGTTACATATCAGCACATTACCCTGGTTTGCTCCTTACACTAACCTGGTCAACACCAAGAACTTGGAAAAGTTACCAGATCCAGTGTCTGAATGTTTTAAATATTTAATTGAATTGAATATAAAATATGAATGAATGATGAAAGAAACCATGATATTCTGATTTTGTTGCCAATAAATTCCAAATAAAATAATGTATTTTATATATATTTATCTTCTTATATATGTTTAGTAATGTTCTGCTCAGCAGATACGTAGTATCTTCATATCAGAGCAAACCAGTGATGATTTCACAAAGTCCTAAACCAAAGTGCACTTACCGGCATGAGGAAGTTCAGACCTCACCCTGTCCCTGCTGAACACACACCTCAACACTGCAGTGTGTGGACGTGACACACCACCCAGCATGAAGTAAGACCAGCTCTACAGGAGTTATGGACCGAACGTTCCTGACCACCCTGGCCGTCGTCCTGCTCACAGGTAAACACACTCGTTCACTCATTACAGAAACACACTGCTGATCATAATCCATAACTGATCTGATGTCTTCAAAATTCAGACCAACAGTAACTCGGACAGCGTAATAAATCAGTGTATTCAGAATATCTGACCAACCGTGAGTTAAATTACAGTAATTAAACTAAAGAAAGTGAATTATGATATATTTAACTGATGTATGGAGCTGGTAGAACTTGTGTCTTGTGAACTTGATGATGACGACGATGATGATGATGATGATGATGATGATGAAGCGTGTTTTGTGTTTGGCTCTTCCTCAGACTGGTTGTCTGCTGTGGTCATCATCGGTCCTGAGGATGTTCTGATTGAAGATAAAAGCTCAGCAAAACTCACCTGTGTAGGAAACGGCATCAACCTCACTGCAGAGTGGGCGAAGGATGGCACGATTCTCTCTCCAACTGACAGAATCCAGTTTTCAGAAGATAACACCTCAGTGCTGATCAGTCCAGTGAAGAGGACAGACAACGGACTCTACAGATGTTCCCTCAGAAACAGCACCATCTCCAACACAGCGTTCTACAGCCTGACTGTCAACTGTGAGTTTATCACAGATCATAACACAGCAAAAATATGCATCATTTAATTATGTATGAGCTTCATTGTGTGTGTGTGTGTGTGTGTGTGTGTGTGTGTGTAGATGGTCCAGATGTGAGGATTCTGGGACCGACGCGTTTGGACGAAGGATCTGATATTCTGCTTTACTGCTTAGTTGATTCGTCAGCCGTTACCTCTTTAGATTGGAGAGTGAAAGGCGAGGTGGTTAGAGCTGCTCTGCTCTTCATCGAACCAAACAGCAACTCAAGCAACAGTGGAACCTACAGCTGTTCTGCATTTAATGCAGTTACTGGAGTTACAAGGACTGCAGAGGTCTTTGTCAGTGTCACAGGTAGGACTGACCACCAGAGGTTCTCACATTTTGATTTGTTGAAATGATGGTGTGTGTGTGTGTGTGTGTGTGTGTGTGTGTGTGTGGAGCGTAGACTACAGATACAGCAGAGATTAGGAGGATTCATTCTGGATCACCCCTTTAACCCCTTTAACCCATCTTCCTTGGTCTTGAATGCTTGTGTACTGAAGACCCTCATATGCTGCATTTGCAGACCAGTATAAACCAGCATGTACTGGATTCAGAATGCAGCACCAGACCAGTACCAGATAAGCATAAACCAGACTAGTGTGGTCAAGCGAGCATCACTCTGAACACTCTCTCTCCACCAGTTAAGATGATGTAAACACTAAGGTTTGTTTGTGTGTGTGTGTGTGTGTGTGTGTGTGTGTGTGTGTGTGTGTGTGTGTGTGTGTGTGTGTGTGTGTTTAGCTATAGACCCAGGTTCTGGGCTCAGTCCCGGTGCTGCAGCCGGGGTAGCAGTAGCTGTTATTTTGGGAGTGGAGGCTTTGGCTGTGGGTCTGTTCTTCCTCGTAATCCACTTAAAGTAAGTCCCAAAGACAATCAGACACTATTCACAGACTAACTACACCGTTACCTCGTCCAGGAGAGTGACCTCATGTCCTCTTTTTCCCAGATATATAAACTTAACTTTACCCTTCACTGTACCTCACTCTGTAGCCTTCACTGTACCCTTCACTGTACCCTTCACTGTACCTCACTCTGTACCTCACTCTGTACCTCACTCTGTACCCTTCACTCTACCCTTCATTCTACCCTTCACTGTACCTTTCACTGTACCTCACTCTGTACCTCACTCTTTACCCTTCACTTTAACACTACACTCTTCCCTAGTAGTGAAGTAGGACACACTTTAAATGAGTAATGTTTATCCATTTAGGATCATTGAATCACATAACCACAGTGGACACCCAGTGTCCCCAGTGTCCACCTGACTAGTCACCCTACTAAAACCACTGAGGAATAAACATCACAGAATCGAGACTTATTCATTATAATTCTATTTTACCTGTGTTTCAGAAAATCCTCTGGACCCATCTGCCCAGTCCTGAAGCCAAGTGAGTCACCAGGACATAACACAGTGGACACAGAGCATATATGTTTATATTTTGTATATTTAATAAGAAAAGAAATGTAACTCCAGGTTCCAACGTGAATAAGTGATGGGCCCCTTCATGTAAATACAGTGTTCAGTGCCTTGAAAAAGAAAGAACTACTGTTCCAGACCTTTTTCATTCCTCATTTCCTCCAAAACACATTGCAGTTCTTGGTTCTTCACGCTGAAGGTTCTCTAATGTGCGGATTCTTACTCTCCACGTCCATCATGTGGAGATCTGGTTCTGACTGGTAATGTTTCTGACTGTGATCCACACAGAGAAGGGCGAACAGAACGGCGAACCCTCCAGCAGTTTCACAATGGAGGAGATGCGATCCACAAGGTTCGGAGACCAGCAGGCGCCCAGGCGAGGCCTTCCCAGAGTCCCAAAAGAAAGTAAGTGATGGAGATAAGGTTGAGGGTGAGAATGGAGAGATATTTATGGTGGTAGTAAAGGAAACTGCACTGACGGGATGTGTATTAATATTCACTCTCCCTGTTCCTCTGCAATCAGGTCCTCCAGAACCTTTGTACGTAAACGACAATGATCTGGTGAGTTCATAATCCAACTTCAGAGCAGCTTCCGGGAACGTTTAATACTGTAGTGTATTTTCATACTGAAGATCTTAACAGACTTCTGAAGACTTGTAATTCTGTCATTCAGAGGATCCTAGAAAGAGGTTTGTTACACAAAACATGTCTGAGCTGGAATATGTTTGATCAAAATCCAGTTAATAAACTTCAGAGATCTAATAATTGTTAGCAGTCTCAACACCACTGTCTCTTCTCTTGTAGAAACCACGTGTTCCCCGTGAACTGGTGAGTTTACAGTCCAACTTAAGTCCCACATAACACAGCTTCCACATAGTTTTAATACTCTAGAGACACGGTCAGAAGAATCTTACCTGGACTGAGGAGAAAAAGAGCTGGACTGGTGCTCAGAGCTCCAAAGTCCTCTTTTCAGATAAAGAGTCTGAGAGTCTCAACTCAAAGTCTGGAGGAAGAGTGGAGACACAGAATCCAAGGTGTCTGAAGATCAGTGTGATGTTTCCCAGTCTGTGATGGTTTAGGGACGTCATCTGCAGGTGTTGGTCGACTGTCACTGTGAGGTGTAAGTCCACAGACACTGCCGTGTCCACCAGGAGATTATAGAGAACTTCATGCTTCCATCTGCTGATGAGCTTTATGGAGATTCTGATTTCCTTTTCTAGCAGGACTCAGCTCTTTGCATATCACCTAAAATGATGATTTCCATGATGTTCTAATTCCCTGAGATAACTATACTGAAGATGGTAATAGAAGGTAGTAGAACCTAGAAAAACGTGCGTCAGACCAAACATATCTGATCTAGAACATTTTAGTTGAGAATTCCAATTTCCTTTCACCCCTTTATTC
The DNA here is from genome assembly GCA_034509495.1 of Acestrorhynchus altus. Taxonomy (NCBI): domain Eukaryota; kingdom Metazoa; phylum Chordata; class Actinopteri; order Characiformes; family Acestrorhynchidae; genus Acestrorhynchus; species Acestrorhynchus altus. Next base: position 1,071,632 of record CM067507.1, on the reverse strand, counting down.
ATGCCAAAGGTTATTTGAGTGTTCATGGTTCTACAGTGCATTCTCCATCAATCTGAAGTTCACGGTTCTATACAGAACCATTTCTTTAAAGATCCCTTGCAGAACCCTAATTTTTAAGTCTCTTAACGCTCTCAACACTGTAGTTTCTTCTCTTACAGAAACCAAAACCGTACCAGGACATTAATGAGGTATGAAATCTCTCTTTACTGTCTGTATTGAATCATTATGTTTATTACAGTCACATTTTGAACATTTTAAGTAAAAACTTTGGACACACCCACATTAATTACTACTACAATATCTAGAATTAGAATCAGGAGACAATCCAAACAGCTCTCTGAGGCCTTCAGAGAGAAGGTTGTAGATGCAGACGAGTCTGGTTGATGTCACAGTTGATGTCAACGTGTAGCTTCTACCACCAGAAAGAGACCAAAGCAGTTTGATCTTCATGGAAGGTGTTTAAGGAGGAAACTCTTACTGTCAAAAAAACATTAAGACTAAAGTTCTCCAGAGAACATCTAGACTAAGAGCAGAACTTCTGGAACAATGTGCTTTGGACAGATGCGTGTTATGATGAATGTTATTAATGTGCTAATTCTGATTTGGTCTTGCAGGACAACGTGTACTGCACTAATTTATCTGGATACTAGATGATGAGGTAGGTTCCTCTGTGGCCTTTTCTGCAGTCATGATTGGATGGTTTCTAACAGAGTTATGAATTGACAGAGCACATCTACACAAGTGCAAAACATTTGGGAATCATATCATTTTCTATATTCCTGCATATATTTGAGCTAAAACTTCATCAGATTTTCCATCCAAAGTCCAACCAAATGAAACAAATGAGACAGAATTATGACATTTATTTATTTATATCCAGATGGACAAAAGTATGTGAACCTTTAGGATCAGCAGATCATCTGAAGGTGAAATTACAGTCAGGTGTTTTCAACCAAATGGAGACCATCAGGTGTGAGAAGGGGTGTGTCCTGTTTTATTTAAAGAACAGGGATCTCTCAAAGTCTGTTCTTCACAACATGCTTGTGGAAGTGATTCATGGAGAAAAAAGGAAATTTCTGAGGAGCTCAGAAGAAGCTGCTGATGCTCATCAGGCTGGAAAAGGTTCCAAAACCATCTCTAAAGAGTTTGGACTCCACCGATCCACAGTCAGACAGATTGTGTACAAATGAAGGAATTCAGGACCATTATTACCCTCCTGATCTTAATCCAGTGGAGATGTTGTGAAGGAGCTGAAGCAGCAGTTGATGGAGGAAACCACCAACATCACAGAGCTGAAGCTGGTTTGTGGAGGAATGAACTCAGATAAGTGCAGGACTGATCAACCGTTGCGGAAACGTTTAGTTACAGTTATTACTGAACAAGAGGAGACACAGCAGATACTGAAAGCAGGGGGTCACAGACTTTTACCCTCACAGGTATAAACACTGATCATCTTCATCAGTAAATACAGGAGACGGTTTAATATTTGTTTCTCGTTTGTTTGATTCGGTTCTTCTGAGTGATTTGAGCTCAAATTTATGCAGAAATATAGAAAATTATAGAAGGTTCACAAACTTTGAATGTACAATTAAAATGATTTAAAATATTATGTAATAATTATCTAATAACCTGCTTTTTTTTCTGTTGGGTCACCAGAAGAGAAGACTCACTTTCATTTTGAAGAAAAAAAGAATTAATATTATTTTTATTTTTTATATAATTTAGAAATATTACTGTCAGTTTCTACATTTTTGTCAAATACAACTTTTTTTTTACAATAAAAAATCAATAAAAGTACTAAAAAAGACAGACGTGCTTGATTTTCATGAACTTGGTTCTGATAAGCAGAGACAGTTTGGTGGTGGAAAAGCAGGGCTGTGGTGACTCACTGACCTTCGTCCATATAGACAGTAATAAACAGAGCAGTATAATCTTACATTTATACACGACAGTAAGTGTAACTGAAAATCAGGTGAAGCAGTCAGACGTCAGAACCTCTAAAAGCTCCTCACAGAAAGTTATCAAACATAATGCTTATGAATAAACACTGAAACCAGCCCACTGTTTTACTGACTTCTGAGAAGATTCTGGATCTGAAACAGGGTTTCAAAATCACATATCTTTAAAATAGTGGAGGGATACATGCCGGGTGATGTGGCAAAAGTAGTCCCCAAAATAATGGATTTTTCTACACTATTCTTCAGTATTTTTCCATCATCAACTTTCCATATGAAACTCAGAAAACACATGGTAGCTTCACTGGTGAGTTTGGATAGTAAATAAATGCTTATGTGTGTGTGTGTGTGTGTTATACATACAATGAAGGTTAAATGTCTATATATATATATTTTTTTTTTTTTTTTTTAATTATATATATATATATATATATTATATATATATATATATATATATATATATATAAATTTTTATATATTTATTCCAAATTATAGCCATTTACAGTAGGAAGCATTTGTTATTCAAATATTGTATTTTTTAATATTTTATTTATTTAAACATTAAGCTTCTATAAATCAACATATTTATCTCTTGAACTCGCCTCTTCGCAACATCAGATGATCCGACCAGAAACCCCGCCCACCTCAAACTCCTATTGGCAGCTCGCTCTGGAGTCCGTCCTCGTCCGATCGTTCGAGCCAATGGCAGCTATCCTGCGTCACATGACGCTGTGTGTTGCTCGGCTCGCCCGAGCTGTCGCGGGTGCTTCTGGTAGTTGAAGCCCGCATGGTGTGTGTAAAGTGCGCTGATACCCGGGCGGACTACATTACCCATAAATCCGTCGACTCAACTGAATCGTTCCATCTTCTTAGGCAAAATAAAAGCCACCTCTCTAGTCAGAGTGATGGTATTAATGCTGTCACTGGCTTAGGACGGGGATAACAGACACAATGGTAAGATTTAACGTCTTCAGAACGGTTGTAATAAGTTATCCGCGCTGCAGTGCATGATTTTAACCATCTGTTTTAACGTTTATGTTGAAGCGGGCCTGAACTTGCCCTCTTTTCTGAATTCTTCGTTCCACCTTAAATATTAAGCCATGTAAACTGTCCGGCGCGCGCGAGGAGCTCTGTAGTAAACCACGGTAGCTTTTAATGCGGAACGGAAAGTTAGAGCAAGAAGTCAGGTTTCAGCTTCGCCCTTTATAGAATGTGTTTACCAGTCTGTGAGGTGATTCTAAGAATAGAAACAGGCCTGAGAAGGGCTTCAGACCTGCTCACCTGCACAAACATCAGCCTCAATCTAAATGTCATAAGCTAAACATGTATTCCTGGGGTGTTCCCAGTATTCCCAGTATTCCCAATGTTCCCAGTATTACCAGTTTCTCTGCAGTTTTGCTTCTTGCTGTTCTTCTCTTTTCAGTAGCCCAAGCTGTAAGTTGTGATTGGACAGACTGAATAAATTACTTGTTTAATTTCATTGTTTATAACTTTATTTTGGTTCTTATGTATAAATGTACCAATCTGTAACTTTTGGCACATAAACAGTAGTTGACTGTAAATTAGGGACGGGGATACAGAGTCATTTATTTTATTTTAGATTATATTTTTATTATATTATATTTTATATTTTATCTGACTTTATTTCACTGCTGTCTGCTGCCCTGGTTTTCCTCACCGCTGTCTCTGAACCCCTCGTTTTCAGGGAGAGTGCGACGGCATCCAGGCATCCGACCCCAGCTTTTCGGATCTGCAGCTTGAGAAGTTGGTGTCCGAGCTGGACGAGCAGACATGAGGGATCCTGTCCTCGCCGATGCTCTGAACAGACTGCGTGAGGTGTGTGTACATGTCCACAATACCACCGCTGGCCTCTGCCAGAAATTAAAACACTACGGTTTCAGGTCAGATGTTTAAAACATGAAACTTTGGGCTTGTTTATGAATTATTGTTTTGTGCCGTACAGTAAAAAAATTCTGCACACATTTTATTTCCTATCCAACACAACCGCTGAACCACTATGAATGATTCACTATGCATTATGAATTATTTAGTATTCACTATCAATGATCTGTTTTGTTGACACACACACACCTCTCTGATTTTTTAGATTTTATGTTACAATGCTCCAGGAGGCAAGAGGAACCGGGGCTTGTTCACTGGTCAATATGGAATTGTCCCGCCTCCAAGCGTCGCCTGAAGAAGCAGAGCGCGTCTTCTTGGTGGGATGGTGCATTGAGCTGGTGAATGAGGAAGGCTTTTACCGATTCACTGTAGACCGTACAGCTTTTTTAGATTGAAGTTCATGTTTTACATTCATCGATATTCTCTACAACCTGAGATTCAGTGATGTGTATCTTTCACCTCAGCTCCAGGCCTTTCTGGTAGTGATGATATCATGGATGCATCTTTAACACGGAGGGGTCAGCCTTGCTGGTACAAGAAGGTGAGACTCTTCCAACATTCTACCATCCCGTCCCCTCCCTATTAACTCAGTCATGTCTGTAAATCCTGGCCTCACTCATCAGGGCGGGGCTGGTTTCCTACCCCAGCAGATGTGTGAAGTTCAGCCCATTGGTCCTCTGAGTTCACCCAGCTCTCCTGAAGTGATGGTCACAGTGGTACTTTGATTCTGGGTGTAGACGTTTATGAACTGGTGTGTGTGTAATGGAGTCTTCAGACTTTAGGGTTATGGTATCTGTGCAAGACAGACTATTCACACACACACACACACACACACAATATCATCATCAACGACATACGATGCTGATGATGTAATCTTTGGTTACTGATTTGGGTCTGTTTTTCTATCAGGAAGGCATCGGGCTGGACGCCATTAATGATGCTTTTCTTCTGGAGGGGTCCATCTACCGCCTCCTGCGCAGGCACTGCAGAGGGCAGCCCTACTACGTCCATCTACTGGAGCTTTTCACTGAGGTTACCATGGAGCTTTATACCAAATTCCACACCACTGAGAGTTTAGTGTTATATATTGATTAAATCAAAACATCAGACAAGAATAAAGTTCTCCAGAGAACATCTGGACAAAGAGCAGGACTTCTGCAACAATGTGCTTTGGACAGATGAATCCACAGCTGAATTATTTGGACACAGGAACAGAAGACACGCTTGATTACAAACCAAACACAGCGTTTGAGCAGAAGAAGCTCATAGCAGCTGTGAAGCATGGTGGTGGGAATGTCAGTGTTTGGGGCTGCTTTGCTGCAGCAGGTTCTGGAGATCTCTCCATCAGATTATAAAAATAAACAGACCTTTTATTTCATCTCAACAGCGCCCCCTGCATGTCGCACAGTTCGAATACCTCTGCTTTACCTTTATGAGTTAAATTATGATCATGAAACGACTTTTTCATTAGAAGTTAATGATAGTCATTAATGTTATTAGAGCGATATTGCGATTATTATGGTGGTTATTCTTGCAGACGTCCTTCCAGACAGAGCTGGGGCAGGCGCTTGACCTAACAGACCGCCCCATAATGTAAAAGTGGACTTGGACCGATTTACTGTAGAGAGGTGAGATTGGAGGCAGAAATGCTGGACGGAATATGATTTATAAAGGGATAGAACAATACTTACAATACGTGTGTGTGTGTGTGTGTGTGTGTGTGTGTGTGAACACAGGTATAAAGCCATAGTGAAGTATAAGACTGCACTTACTCCTTTACTTCCGTCGGCTGCAGCCATGTACATGGTGAGTTTATTTAACCGATATTCAGTCTCTTGGTGATGTGCTGTCTGATGCTGTATGACTCGCTGTTATCTAGAACAGCTCACAGGCCTCCTGTTTAGAACTAGAGAACGTCACGGCCCACAGTAAAACAAAACTCGATCGTTTTCCACTTTCTTTTGCATTTTATTTCTCGAGTGCTGCCACTGAATTTGTCAGATGTGGATCCTGAACAGCTCTAAACGTCTGTCCTAAATGTCCCTCACAAACACGAGCAGTGAAGACACACTGTTCCGGATTGTGTAGTTCAGTGACTTTATGGATATTATGGACTCCTGCCTCCCTCTGAGAATGAGCCTGTGGACCCTTAGTGCTTCACAGCACACTGGTGGTCCCCAGCCTGCAGGTTGAGAAACCCTGATCTAGAACATAGTGAAGTCTTGTTAATGCTGATATATTGACATTGTTGGTCCATGTTTATGGAAAATATCATAATTCTATTATTAAAAGATCTGAGATTTACCTTCAATATTTTATGCACAATCGCTACGTTATTAATTCATTTGTAGATACAGTTCATTCTGAGGTTCTCCAGCAGTTTTTTTTTAAATAGCTCAAATCATCTGGACTAGATAAGTGCTGGGGATCTGTTTATTTTACTGAATGCCCTTATGAATTGTGGTCAGCAATCACAGGCTGAATCGACAGTGAGGTGGAGCAACAATGCTAAACACATCTTGCTGGAAATGGGGAGTTCTTTCAGATCCAGGCGAACCTCCGTCCTCTCCTCCTGTTTAATGTCCCATCCACTAAGGCCTGTTAAAACGCTTGCGTTGTTTAACGCTTGCTGTCGCTGCAGGACGACTACTTGGACTGCTATGGTGACCCTGCAGTGACCGGTAAGATTGGCACTGACATCCAGGACAACAAGTGCAGCTGGCTGGTGGTAACGGCGCTGGGCATCATGAGCCCCGAGCAGAGGGCGGAGCTACAGGTGAGACGTAGGTTCGATAAGAGAGCCTGAAACGTTTGTCTCTTGTCAGTCTATTACGTCCACTATGAAGGATTCAGCGTCTATAAATGATTGTAACCCCCAGGTGTGTTATGGGAAGAGCGAGGCTGAAAGTGTAGAGCGAGTCAAGGCTCTCTACGACAGTCTGGAAATGCCGGTACGGTACCACCAGTACGGAAGAGAGCGATCACGCTTCCAGAACCTCATCCAGCAGCACGCACAGAACCTCCCCCACGCTGTGTTCCTCAACTTCGCCAAGAAAATCTACAAGAGGAAGAAGTGAGGCAGGGCTCGCTGGACCGGGTCGATGCAGTCCCGGAACACTTTTGGAGTCTGCTGGACTTTTTGCAGACTGGAAGCAGGCTGGGGTCGGGTTTCAGGGCAGCACGGGGTAGTGACTGTATGACTGAAGATGGAACGGTGTGTTTATCAGTGTATAGTGTAAAATCGACGTCTTAAATTGTTGTGAAAAAATAAAATATATATAATATATATTTCAAATTAAAATAAGAACAATTACACTACTTTTTAAATTTGTTTTATATATTTATATAATATATATATATATATATATAAACACAGAGGTATGACATATCATCAATATATATATATATATATGTGTGTGTGTGTGTGTGTGTGTGTGTGTGTGTGTATGTCTATCCTGACCCTGGTCCTAGGGGCACCCCTGCCCTGCATATCATAGCCCCTTCCCTTGCAGAGTGTGATCAAGCAGGAGAGCCACTGAAACTTGCAACCACTTGGAAAACCATACCAACCACTTGGATCATCATATCAGCTGCCTGGAATACCATAGCAACTGCCTAGCGACCATTCATCTTTATTTATCTAACGTGGGAAACGCACTTTGTTTTACTTACGATTGTTAAACGTGGTCTTTGTCCATCGTCTGCTCCACCTTTACTCACAGTGCTCAGACCCAGTGTTGGGTCACTTTGCTCCAAGTCTCATGTCACATTTTCACGCTGTTCTGACGTCGTTATGAATGATTTCGTGTTGTTGTTCAGTCATTTGTGCAGACGGGTTTGGGTGACATTGGTTGCTGTCCAGTGAAAAACATCTCCAAGACGGTGCCTTTACAGGAGAAATGCTGTTAACTTTGAATGAACATTTAAAGATTAAAGCATTTATTCCGACTAATTTACGATGTTTTTATTGGTCAGTTCATGTAGAATTATCGAAGAGCAGCTACAGGTTCAGACAAAAATCGAGATGTTTGTCATTGGACAGCAGCAGCTTTATTTTCATGCTGTAATTAACTGATAATTAATACTGATCATTGTTTGGAGGCTGGTGTGTTTTCGTTTGTCCAGCGCGTATCTTTCTGCTTGTGAATGTGTTCAGCTGTAGATGGAATATGAACAGTGTTCTGGATGCTGCTACAGGTCCCAGTGTCACCAGTACTGTTGGGCAGGTCGAACACTGGATTAAACCAGATGCTGCAATAAAGTGAAAACCTTTAAACCTGAAAACGTCATTGGTTCTGATTTCTTCACAGCCAAACTGGATCATGTCCTACATTTTTGGTTTGTTACACAAAACATATCTGACCTGGAATATGTTCTTAAACTTCAGACCATCCATTTCAATGTTCACTAATCAGCCATAACATTATGACCTGTTTCTCCTCTCTCTGTCCACTCTATCGGCTCCTCTGATCTCACAAGAGCTCTTTGTGGTTCTATAATTCCAGACTGTAGTTCATCTGTTTCTCTGCAGACTTTATTCTCCTCCTTTCACCCTGATCTTCAATGATCAGGACCCCACAGGACCACCACAGAGCAGCTATTATGTGGGTGGTGGGTCATTCTCAGCACTGCAGTCACACTGATATGGTGGTGGTGTGTTAGTGTCCTGTGGGCAGCGTCCTGTGAGCACTGATGAAGGACTAGAGGACGACCAACACAAACTGTGCAGAAACAGATGAGCTTCTGTCTCTGACTTTACATCTACAAGGTGGAGACACTCGGTAGGAGCGTCTAATAGAGTGGACAGTGAGTGGATACAGGGTTTAAACACTCCAGCAGCACTGCTGTGTCTGATCCGCCCTGTGGTGGTCCTGCGAGGTCCTGACCATTGAAGATCACATGGACTACAGTGGATCTTCATTGCAGTGTGTGTGTGTGTGTGTGTGTGTGGTGCTGAAGCTGAGGGGTGTGGTTAGAGGGGCAGCAGGCAGGGAGGGGGGATGACAGCGAGAGAACCAGGCAGGGCAGGAAGAGCCTCCTCCAGAACCTCGCTCTGATCTTCTGCTGATCAGCGTCCAGACCGTCCGAGCCGACTGTCCAGTCTGTCCAGCTGTGTCCAGTCCGCTGCTGAAGGTAGGTTTTACTGGGTGGGGCTCAGATGATGGTTTAAAGGCTGTTCTGGTCATTCTGTTGCTGGTTTCGATCTGCTTTGGTCTGGTTTCGGGTCCAGATGATCCAACTGCTCGCTGTGAAATCGTGTTAGTGACGTCATCGCCTTACATTGGCTTCTTTTGATCGATAACGCGCTGAACGCCTGATTAAAGGTGTTGTTTTCCAGCAGCGCAGAGAAGGAGCCGTTAAGCCCCTCCCCCTCGCCCCTAACCCCCCCACTGCCCCCCCTCATTCTGCACTTCACATGGATACAAGGTATCCTTCTTTTATATCATGCTCTGTACTGTGTGTGTATGTGTGTGTGTGTGTGTGTGAGTGTGAGAGAGAGAGAGAGAGAGAGAGAGAGAGAGAGTGTGTGTGTGTGTGTGTGTGTGTGAGTGTGTGTGAGAGAGAGAGTGTGTGTGTGTGTGTGTATGTGTGTGTGTGTGTGTGTGTGTGTGTGTAGGCCCAGCAACAGCATCCAAGGACACTGGGTGGATGAGAGCTCAGCCTACACTGCATGTGCACGATTGCAAAAAAAAGAAAGAAAGAGAGAAAAAAAACAGCAATCAGCCATAACATTAAAACCACACACCTAGTGTTGCATAGCTGACCCGGCTCGGACCCGTCCCGGACTCGTCCCGGACCCGTCCCGGACCCGTTCGGACTCCGAAGGTGCCAGTAGCATGCCTGCAGGTTGCGAGGTGGGGCCTTCCACCACTGGGCGGATCGCGAACGCGCCACTGGAGCCAGATCAGGCGTTTTATCCGCTTGGTTGGTTTTATTGTTATGGCTGGCTGGGGTATGTCAGAAACACTCGTGCTGTAGACGCATATCTGAATTGAGTTCAGGGAAAGGAACTGAGGACTTGAGTATAAAAGCCATGTCTGTCCAGTAGAAAGAGTGGAGGACATAGACCTGTCTTATAGAAAGAGTAGAGGACATAGACCTGTCCAATAGAAAGAATGGAGGACTTAGGCCTGTCCAATAGAAAAAGTGGAGGATGTAGACATGTCCAATAGAAAGAGTGGAGGACTTAGGCCTGTCCAATAGAAAAAGTGGAGGATGTAGACATGTCCTATAGAAAGAGTGGAGGACATAGACCTGTCCAATAGAAAGAGTGGAGGACCTAGGCCTGTCCAATAGAAAGAGTGGAGGACTTAGACCAGTCCAATAGAAAGAGTGGAGGACGTAGACATGTCCAATAGAAAAGAGTGGAGGACGTAGATGTGTCCAATAGAAAAGAGTGGAGGACGTAGATGTGTCCAATAGAAAAGAGTGGAGAACGTAGACCTGAAGTCAAGCCTATCCAATAAAATTGAGCTGTTGATGGTATTCCTTTGAGTGAATAATGTGAAAAGAGTTCATGCAGTGTGGCGTAACCGTATGATACAGTGATCATACTGACATGGTACCTGAGTGAGATAATACATTGTATGTCTGTCTTTTTTGGTATTTCAGGGGCAAAACTGACTCAGGATGTGACCGATATGTTGAATAAGCCTGTCCGGGAACTCTGTATCCCTTTTCAAAAAGCGAGAAGTTCAGACTCCTTGTGTTAAATACCCATAATGCATTCAACACGGCCCTCCGTTCCCCCAAGACCACGTCGATTTGACAGTGGTCGGCGCACAGAAGCGCAGAAACCACCCAACCACATGGCCAGGAGGGAGGACAAAAGCTCTAGCAATGTTTCCTCCTCCCCTCGCCGTGTTACTCGAGGACCTTCCGAGCCTTCCAGGTTAAAGAGCCTAGGTCCACGCTCCACAGCGACCCAAGCTAAACTGGTCCGGCCGCAGAAAAACGGTGCCCAGCCCGTGCTTGGAAACCCTAAACCAAAAGTTGCACATGCTGCACCAAACAACCTGGGCCCAGCTGTGGTGGATCCAAACTGTAATGAACCTGGTCTGCCTTGCCTGTGTTGTGATGGCCACTCCCTTCCAGATAGCAATACCGTGTTCAATCACAACCATAACAACAATAACACTGTAGCCATCAGGCAACAGCTAAAGCTTGCATCTCCACCTCTGAAGGACAAAGAAGAAGAGAAGGCAGAAATAGGAAGGAAAGCCAAATGTAAACCAGAGGAAGAGCAGCCAGTGGCTATTCCTGTCGCCAACCTAATGGGTGACAAAGAAGAGGAAAATGGCAATGCAGAAGAACAGGGTGAAGCTGATCACAAAGACGATGAAGCTGGGGTTAATCTGAAAGGTAAAGTAGATGAAAATGGCAACGATGATCATGATGAAATTCCTGCTGAAGTGGTTGATGATGTGGTGGTTAATGATGTGGTTGTCGATGACAATGCTGATAACGACGATGATGATGATGATGATGACGACGATGAGGATGACAACACCCTTGTACCTTCATGCTGCGACTGTCCAGCATCCATGCTGGACTTTTCTCTCACATCTTCTACCTCATCTTCATCCACTTCCATCAGCAGCTGCTCAGATCTGGAGTCTGACTGCCCTGATAGTTTCTCAGTGTCACTGCAGGACCAAGAGCAAGAGCAAGAGCAAGAGCAAGAACAAGAGCATTATCCTGGACCTCATTCTCTGGCGTCGCACTCCTTCGCATCGCCTTGCTCCCTGCCCCTGGACCTTAGCACTTCCATGAGACCACCACCATCTCTTTGCTCCCCTGATGAAGGCTACCCTTCAGCTCCCTCGTCTCCCTCTTCTGACTTCATGGAGAGCAAGGGACCTGAGGAAGACAAGGGAATCAAAGTGGATCTTCTGAACTTTCTGGACTCCATAGATGAACTAGGTAAAGTTGATCGCTTCTATCGAATTGTTCAAGTGGCACATTGGGAGCTTGAGGGTGATATGGATCTGAGAGACAGGCTGGTTCACCAGGAAAGGCTTGAGAAAGTCAACAAGCAGGTGAAACTTGTCCATCTGGAAAGGCTTCAGGAAGCTGGACTTGATTTTGATGAGGAAGATCTTTCTGGTGTGCTAGATGAAATGGGCAATATTGACCTTTCCTGGAAGCTTTATAAAAGTGACCAATCAAGCGATTCCCAGGAATACAGTGATGCAGGAGTGGATATGACAGCCCCGTCTGACCTTGATGAACCTTCAGCCCCAGATTCCCTTGTGCCATCTCCTGTGGACCCTCCTCCAAGGCCACCAAAACCTCCAGCGAGGCATGTCAGTGTACAACCAGAATTGCACACATACATGAACATCAGTGGGAACACACCTTCAGTTTCCTCACCCTCCTCCCCAGTCAAATCTTTTAGTCTTTCTGTTTCTGCACCTACTTCATTATCTTCAGAATCAAAACCCCCTGTACTGCCTCCTCCACCATCCCAGCCTGTCCCATACTTCACCCTTTATTCTGATTCATCATCCATTCCTTCTCCTACTCCACCAATTCCACCTCCCAGAAGGCGCCATAAAGCTCGCTTGGAGGCTCAGAGACTTGCTGAACTTGCAAAAGAGAAGACACCCCAATCTCTTCCTGCTCCAACCTCCAGACCCCCGCCATTACCACCACCACCAGCTGTTCAACCATCTCCTCCTGCTATTCCACCTCCTCCATCACTCCCACCTCCTCCATCATTCCACGCTCTGGATGTGGAGATCCGTAAACTTCTGGCACTAGCAGGGATCACCCAAGCGGAGCTGCTGAGGCTTAGCCCAGAGTTGGGGGTTTGTGTGGATGGTGTACTGGAGGAAGGAGATGTATCTGAAATCTCAGCGACAAACAAGGAACAAAAGGAGGATGGTGGCCAGGATACCAATATTATGTGGAGGGAAGAGCTGAGAGAAGGAAGCAAGCTTGGGAAAGGTGTGAAAGTATTGGACATGGTCGATAAGGAAGAAACATCTGTGGATGAAATTAAAGAAGGTAGCAAGGACACTTTCAGAACAACGTCCTTCACTGAGATGGCGAGGCGCCGCAAGCGAAATGGTGGTAGTAGTCAATCTAGCTGCAGCTATGGTTTCGGGGACAATGCTAGCTTGTCTTCTGACTCATATTACAGCACTGATATTAGCAATAAACAGCTCAGTAATGCCAGCTTTGGCAGTTTTGATTATGCCTCAGTGATACCTGATTCCCCTCCTCCTCCTCCCCCTCCTCGGCCTTTACCGCCAAGACCACAAATATTGTCCAATCCCCCTGAGCTTCCCCCTATAAAGCCATGCACTCTCCTGGCCAATGCATCCCGGCCAGATAGATTCGACTGGCTGATAGCCTTTACCCCAGACACAGAGACTCCACCACTAGATGTTAAAAAATCGAATGATGCTGTTCCCCAAAAAGCAAGTTCGGGTCCAAAAGTCACTACATTTAAAGAACTGCGAAACAGAGTCAAACAGGTTTCCCCACCAACACAAGTACAACCAGACCCTGAACCAACTGTCAACACCCCAGACCCAGATTTCCTGTACAACCTCAAGTGGAGGAGAGAAAAGACAGATGGGGACGGCACGCAATGGGAATACACCTCTCAAGCACAAGCCACTTTCCTCCAGCCTCCACCTACACCTGCTTCATTGGCCTTGTTTAGGGAAATGCGCCACCTGAACTTTCAAGCAGATGCCTCTGTGGAACACAACAATGTGCAACCAAATGATCGTTCAGCCAGTAGGCAGGATTTTCGTGAATATGGTGATGGCCAAAAAGGAGGACGCAAGGAGGACGACGATGTGAGGAAGACTGAGGTCAGAGGAATGGCCGATGGAGGACGAACACTTGAATCAAGAACAAGAGGTGAGCTGACTTTAAGTTCAAACTCCAATTCTATTGTCAGCAATGTCTTGACAAATGAAATTCTAAAATAGTATCTAATATTTCTCATTGTATGAATGTTAAAAGATGATACTGAAACTGTATCAGAAACACAGTCCGGTAGCCGGTATTAAAGATCAGCAGTTACTGAAACTGTATCAGAAACACAGTCCGGTAGCCGGTATTAAAGATCGATAACGGTGTAGTTAGCTGGTATTAAAAATTTGCCAGACAAAAATAGAGGCAGCATTGGGGTCTGGGTCAGGGGACAGTTTGCGGAAGGTGTATGAGAGACATACAGAGATACAGAGACTATGGTACAGAGAGAGTGAGCAAGAGTGAGACAGTAAGAGCGAGAAATGCCATTAGCCTTCAAGCCTGCAGAGTGTATGAATAATTGAATAACCTGAGATGACATCACGGGAAGCAAAAGAGCACCATGGAAATCTCTGCAGCGAGCCCATCAGCCCTCCTCCGTCCTCTTGTGCAGGCAGGACTGATCAGTCCATCTGGCCCTGAATTTGCCTATCGTCATCCTGAGTCACGGCCTTCCAATTCCCTGTGGTCACATCAAAGTCCTGAATTCCAGAGGTCACTGACCTTCTCCTAAACAGGGCCACACCAGCAACTAGATAGGAGTGTCTAATAGAGTGGGCAGTGAGTGGACACAGTGTTTAATCACTCCAGCAGCACTGCTGTGTCTGATCCACTCGTACCAGCAACACACACTAACACACCACCACCATGTCAGTGTGACTGCAGTGCTGAGAATGACCCACCACCCACATAATATCTGCTCTGTGGTGGTCCTGTGGGGTCCTGACCACTGAAGATCAGGGTGAAAGGAGGAGAATAGAGGAGCTGATAGGATGGACAGGGAGAGTAGAAAAAAGGAGGTGGTCATGTTGTTGAGAACAGAGACAGATGTTGGAGTGTTTGCCTTTAAGAGTGAGGAGGCTGGTCTAAGGCCTTCTCCAGCCAATGACAGAGCAGAGAGCACAACAGGGGCAAAGCAGGAAAAGCAAAGCAAAGCAAAACTGGACCCGAGCAGCAGAAAGCATACGGTCAGGTAACTCGGCTTTCCTGCTGGGGTTGAATACATGCAGACTGAGCTGCTCTGTCCATGGGTCAGCATCTACATCAGGGTCCATTTCACCAGCATGTGTTTAAGGGTATGGACCTCCAGTCACAGCGCTTGTGAAGAGTGTGCTTAGAAGCGCTCAATCATGGTCCAGTGAGGTCAGCGGGTTGCTTAAGCTTGAGAACTCTGAGCCCAGACCAGCAGAGTGGACTCTTCTCACCTGACTTCAGTCCACCTTTTCTGTACAAGCAGAGACTGTGATGAAACCAGGAGTGTGGTCATCTCGTACTGAGTAGTTCAGGTAAAGGTGTTGTAAAATGTCCACTTCTCAGTGCTTAATGCTGAGCATTTTCATATTCACGCATTGGCTCTTGGCTTAAAGGGACCCTCCGTCCAGGCAAAGAAACACAATACTCATGACATATCTACATCTGCACCCTCTTCATGAATTTGATCAGATTTAGTGATGACTGACATGGCGTGGATACGGGCTGAGCGATATATCGATATTTATATCTATATCGGCATAGAAACAGAGCGGGATATGGGCTGAGGTGATAACATTTTATACTGAGTCTGCTCCACCCTCTGCTCTGACCTCCTCCTCTGCTCTGTTCTCCTCCACCCTGAGTTACGTTCTCATACACACCATGCAGGGGCATAGACAGAGCTTTGGTTTGAAGACGACTCCTTGTGTATTAAGTAGGAATGAAGATCAGAATATAGTTTAATTATAGTTAAGTATGATTTTTTTTGTCCATATCGCCCGGCCCTTTGTTACTTGCTTGTCTTGGATGTCCTCTGGTGTGTGGGATCTGGTGCTATAATGTCGTTGTTATGAAGATAAACAGCTCTCGTACAGAGCAGGCATGCTGTTACTGTGCTACTTTCCTCCATTATTGCTCTTTCAAAATGACGCGATTAACATTCTCTCCATTTTCTCTTTTTCTCCCTGTTCCTTTGCTGTGTTGCTCATTTGGACTGTTCTCCACTTTTCCGTCTCCTTCCCATTCCACCGATTCACTTGTTCACTGCCTCACCCGCTTCTGTTGCACCTCTTGCTGCTTCGCTACGTTATCACTTACGCTTTCTGCTAAACGTTTTGCGATGAAGTGTCCTCACCTTCTCTGTCTGTAGCATTTCCCGATTCTTTGCCCTCCTCTCCCTATTACCTCCACTCCGCTTCGCCTTCCCGGCCGCCTTTGTTTTACCGTTCTGACTTTTATAGGAGCCAGTCTAAAGCGCTACCTTTTCCACAGGTCTCCAGAATTCCCACTGATTCCATTAGAGACACCTACCCTGATTCGCTGTACCGCTCCGAAAACAGTGGGGAGTTTTTCTGCCATCATAAAAACCCTGTCAGGGCTAATGTTAACAATAATTCAGGCAGCATTATAGATTCTTTATACCAATGCTCACAATATTCCGACAAGAAGGCGAAACTCCATAACTATGGAAAAGACTCCTTCCATGCCACCGACTTTTCCTCAGTGGGTGCGAGCTGCTACGATTCGAACTGCAACGTTGATTCGATCTACTGCGACAACAAATACAAGAAAAAAACCTTGACGTTCGCTAACTTTCACGAACCTGACATTAACACACACACTGAGGGCAACATCACCCCATATAAAAACATCGATATGATCAATTTAATCAACGCAGGAAAGCTCAACGATTTGAGCGACGTTGGCGCCAAAGAAGGTACCTCCTGGTTTGCAAGTACCTTTGAGAATGCTACCATCGCAGATAGTTTGGACAGCGAGAAAATGATGCAAAACAAACCCCAGATGTTCCCAACCCTCTACCTCTATCACCCCAAAAACTGCCCCATGCACAAAGGTGCCCCTCCACGCTTGTCCCCCGTCGGAGCTATCTCACCCCCCCTCAGAGCTGGGTCTCTCTCCCCAAGTGCTGACATATCCCGCCTTTCCTCGCCCCTTTTCCCCCGCAGTCACACCCTCCCTGCTCTTGCTGCCCCACTTTATTACCCCTACCTTTACACCCCCCGTGTTCAGGCTCCCCTTCCGGAGCCCAAACTCCACTCTCAGCAGTGTCCATCACCACCGCTCTCTCTGAGTAAGGGATCGATCTGTACATCTTTCTCATTCTTGCTCTTCTTTATCACCCCGTCATCTTCTTTATTTTAAGTTGATGGTTTGGTTCAAAACTGCAGAACTTTTGCTTTACCCAAGAGAAAATTCATCAGCAAGGTCATGTTTGGTGTCTGAAGGTTGCTTCTGGAGTCATTCAATGAAAAATGTTTTAGCAAGTTTTCATCTTAGAAATGTCTGCAAGGTCTATAACGAGCTCTCACTGGCTGATAGTGGGAACCTTCTAAATGCTTTTGGGTCATCATGCTTGGTTTACTGCAATGCCCTCCCTGAGGCTTACCACAGAGCTCCATTGCCTTGCAGAGGGTTTGAGAATCCTCATGCAAATGAAAATTGAGGATTCCCCTGGACACGGACCCCCACAAAACAAAAAGAAAGCTAAATCAAATCATCTCAGCATACAGTCAGCATACGGTGGGCTGACAAGACCTTTATCGTTTTTCACTTTTGAGTCGTCAGAGGTGAAATGAGTTTTATATTTTCTCTTTTTGGAGGCCCTGCCTCCGCCTTCCCTGCCTCTGTCATGATGCTCACAGAACACCTGATGTCCAGGACAGAAAAACACTGCCCGTTCACACTAAGAACTGATTGGCTGACTGACAGACTCTTTGCAGAGAACAAGCCAATCAGAACCCTGTTTTGCATACGCTTCATGAATATGCACATGAGGGAAGCACGTTACCACAGTGTAGACTGGGTTTGTGTGGCTCTTGGGCACTCCTTAACGTTTATTATATAATATGCGGGAGACTCCCGGAACGTCCAGGAGACATGGGATGTCTGTCAGTGACACATAAATCTATAGCTGAAGCACACAAATGACTGAAAGTCCAGACATCGCTGGTGGACATGTTGGAAAATATGAACACAATAAAATGCTGCTGTTTTTAACCGTGAGCTGGACGTAAGTCCACAACGCTACCTTAATGAACGACTGTAGTCTCATAGCTAAAACTGAAGTTCAGACACCAAACGTGACTTACGGTGAAAGTATTCACCCCCTTCTTTTACCTATTTTGTTACATTACATAAAATCTGTGTGATGCAGCTGGTGAAGCGAAATGAGAAAAAATATATAAACAAATATTTGGAAATAAAACACTGAAAGCTGCCTTGTGCATATGTATTCATCCCCTTTGCTATGAAGCCCCTAAATAGTTCTGGTGCAACCAATGACATTCAGAAGTCACATGCTTAGTCAACTGAAGTCCACCTGCGTGCAGTCTAGGTGTCACATGATCTGTTAGTATGTTCACACCCTTTCTGAAAGGCCCCAGAGGCTGCAACACCTTTCAGCAAGAAGCACCACGAACCAAACAACACCATGAAGACCAAGGAGGTCTCCAAACAAGTCAGGGACAAAGTTGTTGTGAAGTTGATGTTGACAAGTCATCTCTGATAACCCCACGGAGCACCATCATATCCATTATCATTAAATGGAAAGAACATGGTACCACAACAAACCTGCTGAGAGAGGGCTGCCCACCAAACCCCTCAGACTGGGCAAGGAGGGCATTAATCAGAGAAGCAGCACAGAGACCAAAGGTAACCCTGAAGGAGCTGCAGAGTTCCCAAGACTGGAGATTCTGTCCATATGACCACCATAAGACATTGTCCTATAATTTGTCGGCATGTTCAGTAAATGAAACGAGGCAAACCCTCAAATAATTGCGAGGTAGAAAAACACGGAAAATGCCAAGGGGGTGAATACTTTCACAAGGCACCGTAACCGACTGACTTCCTGTGCGGTAAAGTGTAAAACTGTGTTTTGATTAGATGTTTAACGTCTGTCACACGTGGTTTTGTGTGTATTTTAATGTACTTTTATTTTCTGAACGTATTAATGCTGTCGCTGTCGGTGAGCTTCTGCATGGAAACTCTGATAATCGTGACTGTACTGTCTGATTATTGTTGCGAGTGCTACGGTACAGTCTCGTCAATATTATTTTTAGCTTTTCTATCTGTATTGTTTTTGCTTTTTATTGGAACTTTTGTTTCTTGGTAGTTTCCGTTCAGCATGTCCTGTTTTCCCTCGTGTCACTGTTTTGATGGTGATGTTGGTGATGATTTCAGGTGAACTTTTATCTCCAGTCTATATTGATCATTCATAAACAAACACCAGCACCGTACATTAATACACAGCTCTGCTGGTCAATGATACCTCTTTATAACAGTATTTTAATGTATTCGTTTATTTATTTAAAATATATTGATATATTTATACTTCCTTTGAGCAGAATAACAGTAACATTATTAATAATATTAGAATAATATTTCGATTCTGTGTATCAGGCCTGAATAATCAAATGAATCACATTAAATTAGGGTGGAATATGAGGTTGAATAATTTAAGAGCTGTATTTAATTTAAGTCACAGATTTATGCCCCTGATCAGTGCAGCGTTTCAGGACGGCTCTCATTTTGTGTTGTCTTTGCTGGTCACAGCGGTCCGCAGCCTGTCCTTCACTGGTTCAGCAGCTAAGGCGGCGTGGATGGGCAGCGATGTGAGGCCTCCACTGAGAGGTGACGGACTGTCCACTCTCTGCCTGCAGGAAAAAAGAGGTTATTACACACACCTTACTTTTCACGTTTTTGAAGGTCTGTAAATTCATGTTAATTAATAACATTAATCATTAATCATTTTCATAACAATAATCATTTTCATGCTCAAATCTGGAAACTGGAAAACCATTCTGGATATTAATGTTATTAGAGATTCATTCTGATATTAATGATATTAGAGATTCATTCTGGATATTAATGTTATTAGAGATTCATTCTGGATATTAATGGATTCATTCTGATATTAATGATATTAGAGATTCATTCGATATTAATGTTATTAGAGATCCATTCTGATATTAATGTTATTAGAGATTCATTCTGATATTAATGATATTAGAGATTCATTCTGATATTAATGATATTAGAGATTCATTCGGATATTAATGTTATTATTCATTCTGGATATTAATGATATTAGAGATTCATTCTGATATTAATGATATTAGAGATTCATTCTGATATTAATGATATTAGAGATTCATTCGATATTAATGTTATTAGAGATTCATTCTGGATATTAATGTTATTAGAGATTCATTCTGGATATTAATGATATTAGAGATTGATTCTGGATATTAATGATATTAGAGATTCATTCTGGATACTAATGATATTAGAGATTCATTCTGGATATTAATGTTATTAGAGATTCATTCTGATATTAATGATATTAGAGATTCATTCTGGATATTAATGATATTAGAGATTCATTCTGATATTAATGATATTAGAGATTCATTCTGGATATTAATGTTATTAGGAGATTCATTCTGGATATTAATGTTATTTTTTCAGAGATTCATTCTGGATATTAATGATATTAGAGATTCATTCTGGATATTAATGTTAGAGATTCATTCTGATATTAATGATATTAATGTTTTGCTTCTTGTCTTCCAAAGCTCTGGTCAGCACGGTCAGTGGCAGTGGGAGGCCATTTCACCCAGTTCAGCTCATTTTAGACGCTTGCAGAAGGTGAGTTTTCAGAGATCGGTCACCACCTGCTGGAAGCTGTTGTGATTGTCTCGCCGCTCTTTCTATTGTGTGAAAGTGACTGTAGTTTGCACTGCCTGTCTCTATCCTTCACGCTTTCTTGTTTTTATCTCTCTTTGTTCTGTCTTGCTCTCCATATTGCTTACACACACTCTGTCTTTTTTCTCGGCCCTGGTCCTCAGCGTTCTGCTCAGTAGAGGAGGTATATTAAATGTTCATGAACATCTTTGCTTAATCAGAAACTTTGTTAATCCCCTTGCTGCACTCCTTTTGTTTTCCGTCTTTGCGTCTTTTCTTTTCCTCACATTTTCTCTTCTCTCTCATTCATGTCCAAAACGCCTCCCTCCCTGCTCCTCTCCACTCCTGCCTCGCCCTGCTTCTATCAACTCAGGCTCTCTCTGGAGACAGCAGTGTGAACCCGACACTGGGCCGGTTGGTGCTGCAGTGTCTTTGTCCTGCACTGCGCGATCTCCTCAGTGATGGACTGAAGCCCCATCAGAGTGACCCCACTGCTGGCAGGGAGGCCACCACCCTGGGGTTTAGTTCAGGCCTCAACCAAACCCGGTATGAATCAGGGGTGGGAGTATCATCTAGTATTATTTATCAGTTTTATCTTAAAACAGCAGCTTCTGAATCGTGTTGATGCCTCTAACTGTAACAGGAATGGTCTCTTGTCATTTTCGCTTCGAATGTTGCTACCACGCTTTGGAATTTTGGTGGAGCTGCAGGAGAAGCTCCCTAGAACTGCGTAATGTTGAGTCATATTAGTGTAAAATCTTGGTACTATTACTCCACTGCCTCGTCCACATGCTTTTCTTTTCTTCAATTTCTGATGCTGCTTCTGTATCTCTTAGCTGTCCATTAGGGGGCGCTCAAAGTAAGATCTGTTAACCTGATTGTTTAATGGTGCATAATGTGCAAATTGTTCTGATATTAATAAAAATAAAATATTTTGCTCTAATATGAATCAGATACTTCTGGTGTAACAATGTATTTGAACACAGAAATGGTAAAATGCCCACCCTCCTCCCCTCCTCTCTCTCTCTCTCTCTCTCTCCCTCTCTCTCTCTCTCTCTCTCTCCTCTCTCTCTCTCTCTCCCTCTCTCTCTCTCTCTGTTTTCACAGTGTTAACACCCATGTGTCATCCCTCTGACTTCTCCTCTCCTTTCTCCCTGTTCATTCAAAGACTGTGACTAATTTAGGTTGCAGCTTATAAGCAGGAGTAAAATGACGCCTCCATCTAACCATTGTTTCTGTATTCAACTATAACATGGATGCCATTGAGTAGTATTTATATATTTTGTTGACATTTTAGAGCGTTATAGAGCGCCCCCTACACTTCCTGTAGTGTATTACAGTCTGTCAGAGTGAGCGTGTGGATCATATGAACATTATAGAGCGTTATAGAGCGCCCCCTACACTTCCTGTAGTGTATTACAGTCTGTCAGAATGAGCGTGTGGATCATATGATCACAGAGCGTTATAGAGCGCCCCCTACGCTTCCTGTAGTGTATTACAGTCTGTCAGAATGAGCGTGTGGATCATATGATCAATATAGAGCGTTATAGAGCGCCCCTACACTTCCTGTGTAGTGTATTACAGTCTGTCAGAATGAGCGTGTGATCATAAGTGAACATTATAGAGCTGCTATATACGCTCCTACACTTCCTGTAGTGTATTACAGTCTGTCAGAATGAGCGTAGGATCATATGATCATTATAGAGCGCGAGAGCGCCCCTACACTTCCCCAGTGTATTACAGTCTGTCAGAGGAGCGTAGGATCATATGAACATTATAGAGCGTTATAGAGCGCCCTCACACTTCCTGTAGTGTATTACAGTCTGTCAGAATGAGCGTGTGGATCATATGAACATTATAGAGCCGTTATAGAGCGCCCCCCCTACACTTCCTGTAGTGTATTACAGTCTGTCAGAATGAGCGTGTGGATCATATGATCATTATAGAGCGTTATAGAGCGCCCCCTACACTTCCTGTAGTGTATTACAGTCTGTCAGAATGAGCGTGTGTTTGTTTTCCAGGCCCCAGCACCCAGGCCCTGTACAGCCTACAGGTTAAAGTAGCTGCACTCCCCCAGCTAAAGCACAGCCGCCACAGGTTCAACTCCTTCCTTCTGGGCCTTCTGAAGTAAGAACCAGTTTTAATTTATATCTATATATTGATTTATAATTTATACTGAGAATATAGAGAATATAGAATATAGAGAATATAGAATATAGAGAATATAGAATATAAGCTCCATTCAGTTGGGAACTGACAGTGTTTTCATATCAGCGGGGCCCAATCAGAATAAGACAATGCAGTCTTTCATTCTCTTGTTTGTTCTGATCTGTCTGTCTTTCTCTCACAGTATCAAGCGCCTTGATTTCTGGCTTTCCCATCTGCAGTCCTGCAGTGGTCAGTGTGCTTTTACTGGTTTGTTCAGTTTCAGAGCCAAGTATGGACAAGATTCAGAACAGATTTTGTTTGAAAGTAACTGAGCTCTGTGCTTTTTCAAGCTTTTTAATTAGGAAGAATATTTAAAAGTAGTCTATGATGCTCAATCGAATGCTGTGCTACCCACAACTAACAGCAGTGTGTGTGTGTGTGTGTGTGTGTGTGTGTGTGTGTGTGTGTGTGTGTGTGTGTGTGTGTGTGATGATAGATCCGATGTGAGTCATTCTTTAATTTGTATGGAAATCAATCAAATCTTTATGTTTATAGCACAAACTAATCAAACTGTAAAATTTAATGAAGAAGAAAACGTCACTCTTCCTTCACTCTTCCTTCACTCTTCCTTCACTCTTCCTTCACTCTCCCTCCTTCTCTTCTTTAGATGTGTTGGAAACATACTACCGGCCCACCGCCTTCATGCGCCTCTCGGCCACGTCCTGCCAGCACCTCTTTGAAGAGCTCCTCCTGCTGCTGCAGCCTCTGTCCCTCCTGACCTTCAACCTTGACCTGCTGTTCCAGCACCACCACCTTGACCCCTCTTCTCCTGATCTCACCCCAGCTGGCTACAGCCCAGGGGTGACCAGACCACCCAACCGGGGCTTTAGCTTCCACCTGCTGCCCACTTACCAGTCTGATGCCAGTGGTGGACATCTAAAAAGTGTGTCCAAGCAAGAACCTGGTGGTCCAGGGGGCTTGAAAGCAAGCTGCTCCACAATCTCATTCAATCCAGCTCCTGTTCAGATCCAGTGCAAACCCACGTCATCTACAGGTCAGGGGGAGACGAGCCCTCAGCTGCAGTGGCTGAAGGAGAAGGAGATAGAAGCGCCTCCTAATGACGGAAGTGGGAACAGCCTCACTCAGCAAGCAGGCCAAGCCATACAGCAAGGCTGGGGGGCTGTGATGCGTTGGGGAGAGCGGTTAGGGCAGAATTTGGGTGGGCTAGCATCCACTGGCTGGTCAGAAGAAGGTGAAGACATTCATAAAGCAGGGGATCTGAATACATACCCCGCAACAGACACAATGAAGAGTCCGGGCCAGGAAGTCATGCCGGCTGATGGTGTTCTTTGGGGTTTGGGTCGGCTGTTCGGAGCATCCAAAAGCCCCAGCAACCTACCAACAAAAAGGTGAGTCGGGGGGTGAATTTTTGATTGAACACTGATCTTCCAGAACATGCTTGTTCCTACTCTCAGTGTCCATCCTATAAGAATCTAAATCTGATTCTATGAGAATCTAAAAAATGACACCACGATTTCTAGAGCAGTGCGAAGGCTGCTCCTTTAAACATGCTCATTACGTTGGGTTGTAAGAAGTAGGCTGTGGCGTCTGACTGGCAAGACCCAAGTGCTTCTTTGAAACCAGGAAGAGGAGTAAAGTGAACTATAATGAAACAGTTAACCAGTTTGATAGTCCAGTCATTTCCATTACAGGATCGTTTGTAGTAAGAATTGTCTTCCCGCGTCAGTGGTTTGGTTTTATTTTCAGAAAAGTGGAGACATGTTCCAGAAACTTTACTCTCCATCTGTGCGTAACAAGGCAGTTATGTAATAATCTTAATGTCTTGCTCTCTTCCTCCCTCCCACCGCAGGCGTCCCTCTCAGTGGCTATCTCCTGGTATAACAGCTCTGACCCGAATGAATGGAGCAGGATCTGCCGTTCTGCCTGAAATGAGAGAAGAGGAGGAGAAAGACAGAAATGAAGAGACTGGAGATCAGCCAAAACCACTGCGGTAATACCAGATGTACATTTAGAGTCATTAATATTCACCCTAATGAGAGACTGTAGCTCCGCCTCCTCAGTGTATATCACAATACCTACATTTAGAGTTATTAATATTCACCCTAATGAGAGACTGTAGCTCCTCCCCCTCAGTGTATATCACAATACCTACATTTAGAGTTATTACTATTCACCCTAATGAGAGACTGTAGCTCCTCCTCCTCAGTGTATATCACAATACCTACATTTAAAGTGAGTTAAGCATTGATTGAATAGGCATTTTTCAGTGTCATGTGACTCATCCCACAGGGCAGTCAGAACCCTTTGCGACCACACCGGCACGGGGGCTGAGCTGAGCTTCAGAAAAGGTGAGGAGCTTATCGTGCTGGGAGGTGTGGACCAAGACTGGATTCGCTGTCGCCAAGGGGACAAGGAGGGCCTCGTTCCTATCGGCTACGCCTCTCTGATTGCGTGACTTGGAGGCCACCGATTGGACGACGATTGGAGTTATGCGCCTGGTCGCGAGTGTGTGTTGAGTGTTGTGATTTAGAAACTGCGTCAAGTGTTCTCACCTCCGTTGCCTGGTTTGTGATGTCACTAATGTTTTTTTTTCTTTCCTTCGTTGCAACTATTACCATTCCGTTACATACAGTACATATATATATATATACACACACACGTTACTGTATAAATTATGCATATACATAAATACATATATATATATATATATATATAAAACAGCTAGATTCATACTATTAAAAAAACAACAGATTTGACCGAGATAGATAGACAGATAGACAAATGAGACGTAAAGATGAATAGTCATTGTGTAGTGATTTCGTCCACGATACGTAGAGTTCATCCTGCATTCCATTATGAAATATCCCACTCGTATTATACAGCTTAGCCCAAATGTCCTGCTCGCTGACGGATTGTAAGAAAGCATATTGTGTCGGCGCTACTTTTGGGGTTCTACTCAATCAGGAATATAGCCGTGGAGAAGCCCCTCGCACTCTATGTCAAAGTAGCATCGCTGTTATATACTCGTTTCAAATGGGTTGGGCCTCGATCTTATTATTATCCCCATTACCGGGTTTAATCTGCACTGGAAACCAGTTCCTAAGATAAGGACTTATTTATATTTATACCTAATTTAAAATGCCTGTTGTTGACGCTCCCTCACTACCTACCTACCCCCCCATTACCTTTACATATCCCATTAGCCTGACAGTGTAAAACTACTACTATTATCGTTGTTGTTTCTCTCAGTAGTGCCAGTAGAGTACTTCAGTGTGCAAGTGTGCTGACCGTCCCTGTTTGTTCCTGATTTTTTTTTTTTTTACAGTGTTAGAAGATCCCATCACTGTAGGCTTGATATCGATGACTATGCATTACACCGTACTGTACAATTCGCCAGACTCGTCGTTGAGGGCAAGCGCATATGATGGACCTCATATGTTATTCGTTCTGAATCGGTAACCTGTGTGTGGACGTGAATCGTGAGTTGCATGAGGAACTGTTTTGTCATGTATCGTCAGTCTCAGAAACCAACAACCGCCAGCCTTAAAGGGACACAGCGGAATTGTCCGAGGTACGGGGTAATCCGGTATGAATCGCCCCAGTCTCTGTGTGCTGTGTCTGCAGTGTAGTTCCATTACCGCACACCGTCATTACAACACCTTCCCTTGAACTTGGGAAAGAAAACATCACCCCTGCATCCAGTGTGTCTGTACACGTTAGGTAGATTCATACTTGATTACACCTTTAATACTGTGTATCTACCCAGTGAGCTCAGAGTCGGTGTGTTTGAGCTCTGTGTTCAGGGAAAGGTGTTGCAGTGATGGTGTGTGTGTGTGTGGTAATGGAGCTGCACTACAGATACAGCAGATCGAGATTAGGATGGAAAATTCTGGAAGTGTCCCTTTAAACGCGCATTAAAATCTGAAGGGGCAGTGGCTGATGAGTTGACTTCTGTTGATTGATGGCCATCTGTGCCTGTGTTCATTTTGCATGGATCTGTATTTCATTTCTTACACACACACACACACACACACACACACACACACACACACACACACACACATGCCGTTAAACACTCAGATACCGTGCCAGTTTACAGCCGCAGAGCCCAAGGCGACACGCAGCACTGAAAAACACGGAGCTTTGACAGCAGCACTCGTCTGTGTGAATGTGTGGCTACACCTCCCTCTGCCTTCTTCAGGATTTTATTATAGGGGTGTACAGTTGCACTGATTGCAATCTTGAAATGCATCGAATTGATTTGAATCAACTGCAATCGCAAATAAAATGATTTTATTGCCTATATTCAAGTACGTTGAAAATGGTTTGATTTGTAATCAAATAAAATTAAAGTGAATTATTTAATATTTTTATGGAGACGTTTAAAGTACCTGTAAATTTAAAAGCATATTAATCATAGCCTTTTGGGGGTTTTTTTACTTGTAATCCCAAACACATCCACTAGGGGGGAGTAGAGTATGTATTTAAGGAAAGTAAACAATAGACGTAATCAGCCAAGACATGTTTGGGGTCCATAGTTAAACAGTATGATCCATAGTGTGGTTCAGAAGCCAGCATTGTGACTGGAAGGTTGCCAGTTTGATTCCCTGACCAAGGCATTTTACTGGGTGCTGTGTATAGGGCTGCCCACCACTCCAGGCAGGTGTTCTCACTGCCCCCTAGTGTCTGTGTGTGTGTGTGTGTGTGTGTGGATAACTATGTGCAGCACAGCACACGTTGATGTTTAGGTGGGTAATTTAGGCCCCAACTGTTCCAATTGATGTGGATTCTCCACCTCCAGACTTCATGCTGCTCACGAAACCACACCCCCAAGTCTGTAACACCTTAATAAACACCTGGATGCTGTATCAAAGCAGCAGTTGGGCTCCAAACACGTCTTTACTGAGTCGGTGGAAACTGTACATATTCGTTTTCACTAAACCATTCTTCTGATAGTGAAGTAAGAAATAAGCTGTGGAAGAAGCCATGAACACGATTCACGCTTCACGATTTAAAGAGCAACACCAGCCGTGTTTTAGCCCCGCCTTCTTTCTCTGCATTTCTTTAGAGTTCCATTCGTTTCACTGCTGCTGATCTTTAAGGGGCTCCATGCTGGTTTTTTGGGGGCATGAATTTGGTGTGAATCGAGCCTTACCTGCACTCTGAGGCCTAAAAATAACCCTGTAACCAACCAACACCATTATTAAGATTAACGAAGCTCATACTGTAACGTTCAGAATCAAACGCAGGTGAATCGAATCACGTCAGAATATGAGATTTCATAATCAGATGATTCTTTTTTCTGAAGAATTCCGGGTCAGATTTCCTCCCGTGTTATATAATCCTCTCTGCTGTTCTGAGAAAGGATTTGGGGGAAATGTGTCGATCTGTAGGTGAGGATGTGGCTGTGGGTTTTATTTATTATAGAAATGTGACTTGGTGTTGTCGTAGTGGGACCCATGTTTCCATACTTTGAGCGTTGTCGTTCCGTTCTTACCTCAAAGGGGAAAACTGCAGTGATGTGTGGAATATTACAGGGATTTCTGCAAATGCTGATGGTCATTTATTGTATTTTTCTTTCCGTTTCGTCATTGATATGCATTAAACCCTTGTGAAATGAAGCCTTGGTTTGGTGGAAAAACAGAAAACAGGTGTATTATTGATGAATAGTAGTGACATATATCGTTTTCGTTGATGTTGATTTGGCTGCTCTATCTATTCCCTTCTTGTCTATCTCTCTATCTTTCTATCTATCTGTCTTCTATCTATCTGCTGTTGTGTGTTAGTGTGTATGGGTGGGCGTGTATGTGTGTGTGTGTGTGTGTGTATGCCTTTGCGTGGCAGTGGGTTGCGTAGCTCTGTGATTTAGCCCGCCGATAGTAGCACACTTTAAATGCATATATAGTAGCCTGTTCCTGCAGCGTCACTCTACAGTCAATTCCCTGCATGTGGGTGTTTGTAAATATACCCAATAAACTATGAAAATGAACTTCTGTCTGAAGGTTTATTTCTCTTTCAGAGTCAGTGAACATCCCTACAGGACTAACGTACCTGTATATTCCATTTGAACAGGGAAGTCGGAATTTCCTCGTTTAAATCAGGACATTTTAAAGAGAAGTGTCCTTGTAGCACCGCCTCTTTTCTGCTTTGTCTAGGTACCCAAAGACATTTGACCTTTACAGTCACAATCAGTGAGACGTGGCAGCCAATCACACGCTGCATACTCTCTACCCGAATCAACCCTCCATCGATCCCTGTCTCATCCCCAGTAGCCAGTTCACCTGATATCCATGTTTTTGGAATGTAGGAGTCCACAGAGGAAACCCACGCAGACATGGGGAGAACATGGAAACTCCACCCAGATAGGGCCTTGAACCCAAGACCCCAGCACTGGGAGGCATATATGTGAACCACCAAGCCATTGGTTTCTGGATCAGAAAGTCAGGAGAGCCTCACCAACCCTAAATTCAAAATCCAAGATGGCAAAGCCACAGCAGCAGTAAAGCAGCTCAGTTCTGTAGTTTATTAGCACTTCTGTCGATCATAACTTCTCTACTGTCCAATTTCTATCTGGAATCTGGATCTGAATTCACAAAGTACAGCATGATGTGTTGGCCAGATCAGGTCGTCCCAGCAAGTCCATCAAAAGATGGTAAAGAAGATCCAACAATCCTAAAACCTCATCACTGGACCAAGGGAGGTGTGCACAGAGGAAACATGCACATGATACATTCAGTACAGTTTATTCCAAACAGTAAGGGTCCTGGACGTAACAGCAGAAATGTCTCCAAAACATCAGACAGATCTTGGGTGTTCCCAAGATGCTGTGCTCACTAACTACCAAAGTGTTCCAAGGAAGGACAACCAGCGAACCACCCAAGGCTCACGGATGCTTTTGGAGGGCCTACCTCACAACTTACAGGACCTGTGGTATCTGGACATTAGAGACATTTAGAGGCTTCGATAGCTCAGAGCCTACATGAGATTAGGTGGATGGGTTTAATGTTATGGCCTTTCAATGAATATAAACAATGTGATATATCAGTGATTGGAACTCATCTGGAGCTGTGATTGGTCAGGAGTTCACAATAGAGCTCAGAGCACAAAATAAACTCTACATTGAATGGCTAGAAGACCAAGACCACAATGATCAAGCAGTATAGTGTAGAACTCTCAAATATGACTGGTATATGGTATATTTGAGTAAAATGGTAATCCAGTGTGTACCATCCCAATCTCTACCTGCTGTATCTCCAGTGTACACTCCGTTACAATCTCCTGAAGCTGCGTTGACTCTGGACTCGATAAAACACAGTGGACCAACACCAGCAGGAGACATTACCCCCTACACCCAACTACCCAACTTTTCAGGGACACATGCGGAAATGATGGCGTGTGGTAATGGAGCGAATACTACAGATACGGCAGATAGAGGTTAGGACGGGAGGGACCAGAACAACTCAGAGGTGGGTGTACAGATCAGTTCCAGCAGATGGTCAGTGGGTCAGCATTCCTGTCCTGCAGGTAGGCCCCAGGTGAGAGACTGAGGGAGTAAGGAGTGGAGGAGGGATAGACGGAGGAGTGGAGGAGAGTCATATCATCAGCGTTAAAAAAATACACCTGTCGCCGGTCACAGTCCAGGTACAGTCCGATCCTCCGTGGTTTCGCGGCCAGTTCCTTATCAGTCTCTGTGCCGTTCTCTTTCATACTGTAGCCCTGGTTGTGCTTCAGCTGGAGCCTGATGTCTGTGTTTGTGCTGCTTAAGCATCCTCCATCCACACCCACGCTCCAGTCTCTCTTCTCCCCAACATCCACCTCCCAGTAATGCTGGCCAGAGTGGAAGCTCTTGTGGGTCCGAGCCAATGGTCTGTAGTCTTTCTGCCGGTAGAAGAGTCCCTTCTTGCCTGTTCGGATCACACTGCGGCCATCAGAAGAAACCCTGAGGTATGGGTCGTGGCAGTCAGATATGGCGTTACGGTCGGGTACTGTAGAGAGAGCAGAACCAAACATATCTCCACTGTAAAACTTCACACTGCAGATTCATACTGGATTAAAGTCGCTCCACAGGCTGTTTATATCTTTATACCACTTTACCTGGTTTTATAGATCCCAGCATCTCCTTCCACACAAAAAACTGCAGATGGGTCTCGTAGGGCCCAAGGAACAGGGAAATGGGCAGGACATTGAGGCCCTTCAGACTGGACTTAAACCTGCAACTGAGACCAAGTTTAACACAGCAGCCCTGATCACACGATTAAATGAATCTCAGTCCTGGTCTCATACAGTACTCACTCTGGTGTCTCCGACTCGGTTTCCCTCATCCCTTCAACTACATCCATCCCTTTCTCAATCCACCACTGCAAAGGAGACAGATGGGAAAATAGAGTTCATTTGCTCAAAAATCATCAAACTTTTGACTGAATCGCAGTTTAAAGGCTGAACCTGCAGAAACCCATCGGGTTGATTCGTCTCCAGGACTGAACGGAGAACAGCCTCCTCCTCTCTTCCCCTGTTGAGTTTCTCCTCTATCTCGTTTCTGTTCTTTTGCATCATCTCCACCATGGCCTTCTCCTCCTTCTCCAGCAGCGCCTTCACCTTCTGCTCCCTCTCCCGAAGGAACTTGTGCATCTCCTCGAACTGAGCTGAGATCTGAGCAGAAAGCTGCTTAGATTTCTCCTGAAAACAAGGACAGAGAGCGGCATTGATGTGAAGCACCAGAATCTGAGTCATGACAGTGTCCCTTGTGGAAAAGCCTTTAAAGCATGAGTGATTGAGTTATTTTAAGCCCATTTTAAGGATGTCATAACATTATCCTTGATTCTACTCTCACTGTCTATTCCATCGTGAGTGGATCAGATGCACCAGTGCTGCTGGAGTGTTTAAACATTGTGTCCACTCACTGTCCACTCTATTAGACACTCCCACCGAGTGTCTCCACCTTGTAGATGTAAAGTCGATAAGGTAGATGTGAAAGCACCCTAAGTTGTTCATAAAAGTGTTATCACACCTCAGTTTTAGTGATCTCAGCTGTCTGCTTCTTAATCAGCTCCTCCAGCTCTTTGTTCTCAGTTGACAGGAAGCTTACCGGTTCTCTCAGCATCTCCTGCCAAACACAGAGAGAACATGGATGATATCATAGACCAATTTACACAGATTGTACACCTGTCCAATACTGAGTAGGTTGCCCTCGTGCCAAAACAGCTCTGAAGGTGTCCAGTGGGATCTTGCATCAAGACGTTATAGCAGATCCTTCAAGTCCTGTTGTAAAGTGGGACCTTACTGAGCATCAGCAAATCTTGGATGACTATGTCTTTGTCACAGGGTCACTGGTTGTCCTTTCTTGAACCTCCTTTGGTAGGTACTGACCACTGCATGCCAGGAACACCCTACAAGACCTGCTTGATCTTTTGGAAATGTTCAGAACCAGTCGTCTTTACCATCATTCCCATATTGAATGTTGACCAATCCCATGTTGGGGCAAGTTTGAATGTCTTTTCCATCATTCCATAATGGATGCTGACAAATGTTGACAAAATATTTGGACAAGTTTGGGCTTGGTGCTTACCACTGTCCCTGTGTGTCTTGACAGATCCCATTTTGGGGCAAGTGAGGGCATGTTTGCCCTTTGTTTATCAGGTGAGGCCAGTGTGGCACAATATGACTTTAATCAGGAATTAACAAACTTTCTCAAACACTTTGTGGTCATTCGTTGTGTCTATATCTTATCTGAGATGTGTAGGTTTAACCCCAGGTTCTGTTCTCTGGTGCAGTTATGTGGTTGACCTCTCAAACCAGTATCCTCCCCTAACATTTTCTAAGCTCCACTGCCCCATCCACTGGCAATTACCACCACCCTCATTAACCCATCCCATAGTGGGGTTGGCACAACATTTCTTTTATAAGGAATGGACTAACTTTGGCAGACAATTTAGAACCCTTCCCTGCTCTGGAACTTTACCACAGTAACATCTTCCACTGACCTTCTTTGGTTCTGCTGCCTCCTCCACTGGTTTAAACTTGTGGCCTTGGTGATTATCGCCATCCCTGCAGATCAGGCACACTAACTGCTGATCCGTCTCGCAGAACAGCTTCAGTCTTTCATCATGTTCTGGACATACAAGCTTCTCTGACTCCAGCACCAGCCCGGCTCTGGCTCTGGCCCCATCTGGTCCAGCAGCAGCTGCACCCATTTCTCTGAGGGCCTGCTGTTCCGATAGGTGCTCCCTTACTGCATCAACCATGTTCCTGAGCACCCGGTTAGACCGCAGATCCCACATGGTGTAGGGACGACGGCATTCTGGGCACAGCCTGAGGCCCCTGCTGCTCTGGGAGTGATTACTGATGCACTGTCTGCAGAAAGTGTGGTCACACAGCAGACTGACGGGGTCCACAAAGTCTCCCAGGCACACGGAGCACTGGATCTGCTTGGAGAGACGAGAATCCATGGTCACTGCTGCTCGGTTTGAAGCCCAGGACGATAAAGACGAAGGACGAAGTAGTGACTAGAAGGTCACTTGTGCACTGGTGGACACAACAAGCCCTCATACACGTGAAAGGCAAACTCTTGTCTCCTCTGATCGACTCTAGCCATTCACTGGCAGCGACAAAGCATTCAAGAGTCTCACTAGTCCTAACAACAGCTGCTGTCCGGCAGCAAATGTCCACAACACAAGGGGGCTTTTCTGGGCCAGTCACACCCTTGGCCCCCTCCTAACTCTAAACCAACACATGCGTCCCTCAGTACTCTATTTTTAACCCTTTAACCATGTAGTTTGAGATGCTGACAAACATTCCCTGCAGCAAATGCAGAAAGGCGCTCAGGTTACAACACAACTGGCTTCAACACGCAGGACTGCAGTCAGCAAACAAGCAAACAGGGCAGCTTGTCATTGTTTTTACAGGGTTTATTACAGCGAACCGTAAGCCTACAGTGAACAACCCTGTAAAAGTAAAAGCGCCCCATTCTAAGGCCCCCCCCTGCTAACCCATATGATCTGCTTTGACCTTTGGCCTGTAAATGAAGGAGCTGGACAGGTGACTGGATTGTCACATGGAAATAAAGTGAGTCAGCAGACCAGCCTAACTCACCGTTGTCCCCTTTGCTCTATAATTAGCTGTTATTCTCAGCTGGATCAACTTCATCCAGTGAAGCGCTGAACAAACAGGCCACAAAAACCAAACGAGAGGTTTTATTTAAAGGAATTCCTTTAAAAGTAGTAAACATCGTGAAACTCAATAAAAACTAACAATGACAAATGCTTGAACAACAAAACCGTGATTGGATCAGCATTCTTCCTGTCCAGGTACTGTCCAGGGGAGACACAGAGGTTGTAGGAGGAGAACATGTTGGTCAGCACCGATGTGTCAATGAGAGTCATTGTGTCCACTATGTCCACTACTTCCCAGTAGTACTGCCCAGTGCTGAATGAAGACCAGGCCTTCAGCCAGGGGATGCTGTGTTTACTCTTCTTGAAGCTGTTCTTCTTGCACTGGATGCTGAGGCCGCTTGGAGACACTCTCACAGTCTGGATCCGATGACGGTCGGGTTTGAGTGTGGAGGCTATAGTCGCTCATCCCTAGTAGTGATACTAGGGACACTAACAGTGCAGCGATTTGTGTCGGACATCCTGTGACGTCTGCTCTCATTGTAGGACTTCTAACTGGCATTTTCAGCAGGATAATGCTCCACACACTGCAAGGCTTTCCCAGGAATGTCTCCAACAGACTGCAGCACTTCCTTGGCTGCTCACCAGATTTATCACCAATCGAGCATTTATACCTTTTGAACGTTAATAAGAATAATAAACACTAAATGATTATTATTAGTAATAATAAACAAACATCAGTAGACCCCCAAAAAGGTATAAACATCTGCCAGACTCACCTGGCTGGATGGATCTGAACATCTCTTTCCACACAAAGAACTGCAGGTGAGTCTCGTACGGTCCAAGGAAGAGCGAGTCATAGGTGACCCTAAGATCCTCCACTGGTGACCATCTAATACGCATTACATATGTTTAATTCCTTTTACATCATAGACAGTATTTCAGTACCGATGGTCATAATATACTCACAGTCCAGCAGATGATGCTGTTTCTTCAATCAGTGACTGTCCACACTCAGCCCACCACTGTGGACACAGAAGTATTGAGGCAGTAATAACAGTCTCTCAGCAGTCACCGAATTCAGATGGTCTGAGCTGCCCTTTGAAGGTCAAGGTGGTTGAAAAGCTGAACATCCAGTACAAAACATAGTCTATACTGGGAAACCAGCTGCTGTTTCAATTTGAGCTTGATGGACTAAGCTGGTCATCAAGCTGGTCATGTTGGGTGGTTCCCATTTGTGTCCACAGCTTCCCTCAGAGGACTTGGTCAGAAAACTCTCAAAGTCATTTGTAATTTTCTAAATCCATGGCTGACATTATAGTTGCTTGGTTTACTCTCACATCCGTCAACCTTTCCTCCATGGTGAACAGCTTTGATGCCATCTCTTCCAACACCTTTTCTTCTTTATCTCCTCTTCTTTATCTTCAAAAAACTTGTGGATCTTCTCAAAGTGCGCGGAAATCTGATCTGTCAGCATTTTTGATTTCTCCTGGGAAATAAAAGGAATGGTATACAGGTTCCAGGTTGGTCCGTCTCACAGTAAAGCTTGAACGTCTTATTGAGGTCAGGGCACTAGTTAGTGGAGATGTTCTAGCTTTGTTGCCTTTGAATGGACCTGGCTATCTGCCTGAGGGCATCGTGTTCTTCCAAGTGGGCTTGGGCAGCATCCACGATGTTCCTCAAAGCTCGATTGATCTTGATATCCTACACTTGTGATCGAATGAGTGGTGATGCACACTCTGTCTTCAGTCACATCTGAACCAACTAAACTGAAAGCAACTGTGTTGATCATCTTATCTTTAGACTGAATCAGTGTTGGTAAGACAGGTCTTCTCAGAAGGGAAACACGTGTTTCTCAGAAGAAGAAAACTATCTGTCCAACTGTCCTGGTATGTGAGGAATTGTTTGATGAAGTACATTCATCGTCAAGAAAAGGTCCTGCACCCAAATGGAATCATCCGACTGCAATGTTGTCATACCAGACTGTCCTGGAGTCACTTAGAATGAAGACGACACCGTGGCACCGTGATCAGCACCAAGATCAACAGTTTGTTGTGACTTATTACACGTCCAGAAGGCCTGGTTTGGGCCAATTCTACAACCAGTGGTTCTACCTTTTCTGAACACACACTCAGGTGCTCTGTTCCAACAGGATGACGCTCGTCCACACACTGCTGCCGTCTCAAGATCTCACCTTGAAGACACAGATACTACGCCGTGGTCAGTCTCATCTCCAGACCTGTCCCTGATTGAAAATGTGTGGGACGCTATTGGACGCTCTATCAACACTCAGATTTTGACAGATTGTACACTTGTTTCATATCATGCAGGTTCCATTTCTGCTGCCAAAACAGATCTGAGCCATCAAGGCATGGGATCCACAAGACCTCTGAAAGTGTCCTGTGGTATCTGGCACCAGGACGTTACAGCACATCCCTGGAAATTGTGAGGTGGGGTCTCCATGAATGTCAGTGAGACTTGGGTGTCTATAACCTTGTTACTAGTTCACCAGTGGTTCTTCCTTGGGGTACTTTTGGTAGTGACCACTGCATACTGGGAACACCACACAAAACCTGCATGATGTTCTGGAGATGTTCTGTTCAAATCAGCCAGCGTTCAGTAACTGCATGAACTGTATAACAACAACAAGCAGACTGCATGATTATTAATACGTCAATAACTTCCTTTACCAGTAAAGCCTTTCCCTATTCCAGTAACTGACCTGGAGACGAAGGCCACTCCCAGTGCAGCAGGCCTGCAGACTGAAACCAGTACAGAGTGACCTGCTGCTTCAACCTTTAGAACACGGAGATCTTTGTTGACATAAAATAGTTCAGTTAACAGTCTGAACAGGTCATGTAACTAAGCAGCTTAGATACAGAATAATTCATAGTGGATACAGAATAATACATAGTGGACCTGGAATCATTTATACTGGAAAAATAATAATTCATAGTAATTGCTGCCTAATTCATAATGTATAATAATTATAATTCATAATAATTGATAACTAAATCATAGTAGATGCTAAATATCACGTAGTTTCTGAATAATTCGTAGTAATTTCTGACTAAAGATACTGAAAAATTCACAGCAGATACCAAGTAAAACATAGTGGACACTGAATAATTCATACTGGCTACCAGATAAATTACATTAGATATAAAACCCTGATAGTAGTTACCAAAAGCAGTTGCGGAACTCAAATCTAGCAAAATGAAATATTAAATATATAAAAATCTACCGTAATGTTTACCACTAAAACCATTAAGAACCTGCATTTATTCGTGTCAAAAAACACCTCGTTTTACAAAAGACAGGATTGTAAAATATACACACACTCATTTACATCACATCATATATAAAACGATTCCAAAAACGACATTACAGTAATACAAACATCTGCAGTAACGGTCACTCACAGAAACGCTGGAGGCAGAAGTAAACAGGGAGTTTATTGAGAAGCTAACAGAAATATTAAAACATTCCATAAAAAAAGTTCTCAATCAGGTCCGTTATGGATTAGCTGGAAGCGTAGATTCAGTACTGAGAGCTGAGAATGAGATAAAGTTCTCCTGGGGTTCCAGGCGTCTCTAAACAGCATCTCTAAATAGGTTAAGAAGCACGTGAGCTAATTAGGCCCAAAATGTTTCCATACAGGACCACCTTTACAAAGAGGAACGTCCACACGGATAGAAAAGCAGCATAAAGACAATAAAAAGAGCAGCTTATTGCTTTGATATACGAGGCACATCTCACATGAAATGATGTCATTGGCACTAAAGTGCAGTCACTGGCAAGACAAGTTG
Organism: Acestrorhynchus altus; assembly: GCA_034509495.1. Classification (NCBI taxonomy): domain Eukaryota; kingdom Metazoa; phylum Chordata; class Actinopteri; order Characiformes; family Acestrorhynchidae; genus Acestrorhynchus; species Acestrorhynchus altus. The sequence goes on along the minus strand of CM067507.1, from coordinate 1,034,027 downwards.
GAATCGATGCATTTACATAATAAAAGACAAATTAGAAATAATACATGATTATGTACATTCATGTCAAATGAGTTCACTGTGTTCTGGATAAACGTTTGACTCACTAAACAACACTTTTTGAAGAGTAATGTTTTCCATGCTTTAATTTATACAATCTGAAAATGGGAAGAAGTGCATATTAAAGAGGGAATGAAAGAGCCTGTGTGTGTGTGTGTGTGTGTGTGTGTGTGTGTGTGTGTGTGTGTGTGTGTGTGTGTGTGTGTTTAATTAAGTCATTTTTCTCTCCTGTTTGATTTGATGTCCATCCACTCTTCTCAAAGGTGTGCAGGGGGGTCAGCTTCAGTCAGTGTGTCACTCTGGCTACCTGTTTTCCCAGAAAGCATTCCATCCAGCAGGGGGCTCTGTACTTAAAAAACAATAATACCATTATATCTAATATCATTAATATCCAGAATGAATCTCTAATATCATTAATATCCAGAATGAATCTCTAATATCATTAATATCCAGGATGATATTATATCAGTAATGAAGTTTTAATAACATTGTATAACCTTATTTAATAACAGCTTTATGTTGTTCAGTCTTCATTCGTCTGGATTTGTGTCTCACCTGCGCAATGCCCAGAACGTGCACCACACGTTAGGTCTTTGGTCTGAGAGGGGCATTGTCTGCCTCTTCTTGACGGCCCAGCATGCCTGTGGGACAGTTACCACGGTCACTGCCACAACCGGCCCTGGGATGTGGGTGCGTGGGCGGGACTTCGTATCCCTTACAGGACGTTGCTGATGTGGGTGGAGGCTTCCTGGTGAACCTTTTGGTACAAGACCCTCAGCTGGCTCACATCACGGCCCACGGAGGAGTCACAGCCGTAGTACTTCTGATATGAGACAAACGGTACCAGTTAACGTCTGACGTGAGGTTTGATTCTTTCCTTCCTTCACACTTTTAATTAAATTATGAACAAAAACTTTCTCACAATATTCTATTATTATAGATTTAGATTTTTAATGATTAGTGATCTATATTAGTGATTAGTGATCTACATTAGTGATTGGTGATCTATATTAGTGATTAGTGATCTATACTAGTGATTAGTGATCTATATTAGTGATGTATATTAGTGATTAGTGATGTATATTAATGATTAGTGATCTATATTAGTGATTAGTGATCTATATTAGTGATGTATATTAGTGATTAGTGATCTACATTAGTGATTAGTGATCTATATTAGTGATCTATATTAGTGATTAGTGATCTATATTAGTGATTAGTGATCTATATTAGTGATGTATATTAGTGATTAGTGATGTATATTAATGATTAGTGATCTATATTAGTGATTTATATTAGTGATTAGTGATCTATATTAGTGATGTATATTAGTGATTAGTGATGTATATTAATGATTAGTGATGTATATTAATGATTAGTGATCTATATTAATGATTAGTGATCTATATTAGTGATTAGTGATCTATATTAATGATTAGTGATCTATTTTAGTGATTAGTGATCTATATTAATGATTAGTGATCTATATTAATTATTAGTGATCTATATTAATGATTAGTGATCTATATTAGTGATTGGTGATCTATATTAATGATTAGTGATCTATATTAATTATTAGTGATCTATATTAGTGATTAGTGATCTATATTAGTGATGTATATTAGTGATTAGTGATGTATATTAATGAATAGTGATCTATATTAGTGATTAGTGATCTATATTAATAATTAGTGATCTATATTAATGATTAGTGATCTATATTAATGATTAGTGATCTATATTAGTGATTGGTGATCTACTAAGGATGTATGATGTCACTCATTCTTCTGCCCCAGATAAAACAGTTATTAGAAATGACTGAAATACACACACACATACACACACACACACACACACACACACATACACACACACACCTCTGCGCAGTGGAACACTCTGAGCATGTCTGTGTGAAACGCCTCCAGACTGTTGTAGCGGCCTGAGCAGAGCTGTTTCTGGACGACTGTGAGGTCAATGAGCGCTGAGTCTGACCTGGGGTGAATTACACAACACAAACACACCCACAAGCAGAAATCACACAGACACATCCACAACAACCATTTTATATATACTGTGTCCATCTAGTGGTCAGCAGCGGTGCTGCTCCCACACAAACACACCTCTTTCTGGAGCACAGGTTCAGCAGAGGAGCCGTAAGTGTTTGTCCGGATGATCCTGCAGAGAGAGAGAGAGAGAGAGAGAGAGTGAGAGAGAGAGAGAGAGAGAGTGAGAGAGAGAGAGAGAGTGAGAGAGAGAGAGAGAGAGAGAGAGAGAGAGAGAGAGAGAGTGAGAGAGAGTGGAGAGAGTGAGATTTGCTTTTTCACTTGTCTATTAGATGTATTCATTAAAAACCTTGTGGGGACTTTAATCAGTGACAGTATGTAATTGTAATTGTAATGTAACTGTGACGTTGTAATGCAGCACTGTTCAGTTGAGACAGGTACCCTTGCAGCTGATGATTCTGTCCCAGATCTCCTGCAGTGTGTGTGCGAGACTTCGGCTCTGGCCTCCAGTCTGCTCCTCGTCCTCAGGGCACGACCTCTGGTCACTCAGGCACCTGTCTGCAGGACACAAACACAGACCGCTGCTTTCTGTCCGGTCAGAGAGCCACATCCTACCGGCACTGCTAAATTACTGGAGACTGAATGGGTGGAACATGGACTAAATGGGAGGGGCTAAACTGTTGTAGACTGAATAGATGGGACATGTACTGAGTGGGTGGGGCCAAACTGCTGTAGACTGAAAGGTGGGACAAAGACTACTTAACTGTTGTGAAATGAAAGGACAGGATGTGGCCTGAAGAGATGGGGCTAAACTGCTGTAGACTGAATGGGTAGGACATGGTTGGAATGGGCGGGGCTAAACTACCGTAGGTTAAGTGGGTGGAGACTAAATGGACTACTTTCATTTTTGAACACTTGTTACAAACATGAGCTGAGGTGTGTAAAACAAGGTGACTGCGTTCTCTTTCTGGGACAGTTATGTACTCGCTCAGGGACCGCGTCCAACACTATGACCTACAGAACACCAAGGAAAGATGAAGGACGGAGAGGAAGAGAGAGAATGCAGGAGGACAGTGGTGGAAAAGGAGGACAGCGTGCTGAGCTCTACCCCCACCATGAAAATCTTGACGTTAAATCTAACTGGAGGTCGAAATGGGGTGCAAGTGGTGCACTACATACACGTCCAAATATGTGTGGACACCCCTGCTAAACGGTACAGCGTAATCCTCGTAACGGGTGTAGTGTAACATTGAAAAGAAGTGATGTGCAACCATGAAAATGAGTGTAGATAAACCAAGGAGACGGGTGAGGCCGAGGAGTGGAGAAATGGATGCAACCATGAAAACAGGTGTAGCATTAATATCAGAAATGACTGCAGTGTAACTATGGGAAAGGGTGTAGCCTTTCCATGGAAACGAACTTGGTGTGACCCATGAAATTGATGCGATGTAACCATGGAAACTGGTATGTGGTAACCATGGAAACCGTACAGCAATATCCATTTAAGACAAACACATATGCGCAACCCCAGCAACCACACACACTCCTGGACCTGGCTGGACGGTAGCTTTTCCTCCGTTCCCTCCATCCTCGCTGTGAGCACTCCCCTTCTCCTCCTCGTCCTCCCTCACTCCCTCTCTCAGCAGCAGCAGAGCCTGTCTCGCCCTCATCTTCTCGTAATTCCGCACCAGGAAGACACCGTGTGTCATGATGAAATTCCTGCAAACAGCGCAAAAATGAAAGCTGCTGGTGAATTTTATGGACTGGCTTTCACGTTCGCTTTAATAATGAATGTTTAAATGACACTGCGTATATTCTATTTGTCCCAATTGGTGTCCAATGATTAGTCCAGAACTTTGGAGGAGCCGGTCATATTTAAACCTCGGACTTTAGTGTGGTCTCTGAGGCCTTCAGAAGAAGGTTGTAGATGCAGATTCAGAGGTAAGGGATTTATAAAGATCTGAACTGCTCTTAATCTCCGAAATGTCTTAATATGTCAAACATCTTCATTTCTACTTGGCGTTTCCAGTCAGTTTACAGCGATGTTCACTACGACTGTGCTTTACGCTGTTAATTATCACAGTGAGGTCCGAAACTCAAACATGTATGAAGTATGATAACTCGGCCTTTAAGGGCTCAGGGCTTTTAATTACTCGAGCTGCAGGACGAGCTTTCTGGCGTGAGGACGAGCTTTCTGAGACACATGTCCTCTCTCAGGATAATAAATCTCAATGTGGATAAACAGATTTGTCCGGTACCTTTCCTCGCTGGACAACGGCGAGAGGAAATCCTCATCATCCTGGCTTCCCTCCTGTCAGTGGAACAAAGGGAAGAAAGCCCAGACTGACCGATACTGATGTTAAATACACTTGTGGTCTTGTGGAGTCAGAGTGGACGACGTGTGTCTTCTTACCTGATGCTGAAGAAGCTGATCGCATGGCTCGTCCTCCTCATACAGCTGTAGAACATCTGCCTGGTTACTCCTGTCTGAGAGCCTGTGATTGATTAAAGACAGGCTAAGCTCACACTCAATGTATATACGGTCATGTGAAAAAGTTAGAACACCCCATTTTTCACGTATTTAAACATCTGGACTTCTGATCGAGCTGGAGATCGAGCTGATATAACTAAACACATTCAACTGAAGAAACATCTTTCAAACCCCCTCTGTCCTTATATCTGGTATCTCCTCCTTTGGCTGAAATAATGTCAGTGAGATGTTTCTAGAACCGTCTACCATCTCTTACATGGACTGAAGAACGATGTTCCCACTCCTCAATGCGGAATTCTTTCAGCTCTGTGATGTTTGTACAGATGCTCTTACGTTCTCCTCAAGCACCCTCTGATACAATAAAGATCTCATAGTGGTTTCTATGATGGAGAGATCTCCACACCCTGCTGCAGCAAAGCAGCTCCAAACCATCACACTCCCACCACCATGTTTCACAGCTGCTATGAGCTTCTTCTGCTTAAATGCTGTGTTTGGTTTGATCCAAACATGTCTTCTGTTACTGAGTCCAAATAATTCAGCTTTGGATTCATCTGTCCAAAGCATATTGTTCCAGAAGTCCTGCTGTTTGTCTAGATGTTCTCTAGAGAACTTCAGTCTTGCTCTGATGTTTTTGCCAGTAAGGGCTTCCTCCTCCCATGAAGATCAAACTGGTTTGGTCTCTTTCTGATGGTAGAAGCTGCACTTTGACATCAGCTGTGGTGAGCGATACCTGTAGGTCTATGATGATTGTTGGATCTTGTTTACTCATCTTGTGGTTCTGCTCTTGGGCTGAACTTGTAGGATGGTCTGATCTGGTCGTGTGGGCAGTTGTTCTAAATGTTCTTGTAAATGATGTTCTGGACAGTAGAACGGCTGATTTCTAATTGTTCTGAGATCTTTTTAAATCCCTTCTCAGACTCATCTGCATCTACAACCTTCTTTCTGAAGATCTCAGAGAGCTCAACGGTCTGATCATGATGATCCCACTCACTTCAACAATCAAGAGCAAACCAGACTAATGTCTGAGGTTTAAATAAGACAGACTTCTCCAAAGTCCTCGATGATCTGATCATTTGCAGCTGATGCTCTGCATCTGGTTCTGATTGTAGGCCTTTAAAGTATTAATAAATGTGGGCGTGTCCTAACTTTTTCCTCACAAGAAACAGATCAGTTTCAGCTGAATGTTCTTGTGATGTCACACCAGACATTCGCTTAGAGCTTATCATTCAAATCAGATTTAATGTCTAATTTCTGAAATTCTGTCTGCATTCATTTCATTACAGAAATCAGAGCCCTATTTATATATATATATATAGTGTGTGTGTGTGTGTGTGTGTGTGTGTCCTTACCTGGTGTCATCAGTGCAGCTCGGAGGTGTGATCTCATTAGTGGCTCTACAGGAACCGTCTGTATTCAGAAAAAGACTTTAGTACAAAATTTCCACCTTAAATCCACCTTAAAATAGTTCGGCTTCAAATTCTGGACGTAGAAAATGTTTCAGTCCCTGACAGCCGTATATAAATATACATATATTATTTAAATAACTATACGTCCATCTGTGTGTCTGTCTGTGTGTCTGTCTGTGTGTCTGTCTGTGTGTCTGTCTGTGTATCTGTCTGTGTGTCTGTCTGTGTGTCTGTCTGTGTATCTGTCTGTGTGTCTGTCTGTGTGTCTGTCTGTGTGTCTGTCTGTGTGTCTGTCTGTGTGTCTGTCCTTTGAAGATTTGGGGTGAACATTTATGGAGGTGAGAGTGGTGACCGTTGCGGTCCAGTCTTTCTTAGTAATGGTAGCCTTTCCGCGTCTGATTGGCTGAGTCTGAGGTCAGAGGTCACTTACTGCATGTTGGCGCAGGTGTGCCGCTGCCAGGCCTCTCCGAAAGCTGCAGAGCAGAGAACAGAAAGTTACGAGTGGACTAGCGAACATGTAAAAGCTGCAGTCGAGAAACGATAAACACCTCGCTGTGCGCACAGAGCCAGTGGACGTCATACGGCAACTGAAAATCAATCCGTTTCAACCTCAGGTACTTTCCTGAAACACACACACACACACACACACACACACACACACACACACACACACACCAGACTATCGCTTTAAGGTTCAGTAAATATGACTGAGGTCCCACAAACTCATTACATAAAGCAGACTTGGCAAGAAAATAATTGCTGATAATTGCTTTGTTTGTCGATGATTAAAACGTGCTGATGGGTTTAGTTTCCTCCTACGTCTCCTCTCAGCTCACAAACTCACCCACATGTAAAGGAGCAGGAAGGAGGCCGTACTTGTGCTCCTCTGGATCATAATCTAAACACTCTGCACTCAAACGCTGTGGCTCCTCAACACTGAAACAAACAGAACAATATCCAGAATGAATCTATAATATCATTAATATCAGAATGAATCTCTAATATCATTAATATCCAGAATGAATCTCTAATAACATTAATATCCAGAATGAATCTCTAATATCATTAATATCCAGAACGAATCTCTAATATCATTAATATCCAGAATGAATCTCTAATTTCATTAATATCCAGTATGAATCTCTAATAACATTAATATCCAGAATGAATCTCTAATAACATTAATATCCAGAATGAATCTCTAATATCATTAATATCCAGAATGAATCTCTAATATCATTAATATCCAGATTATCGAGGAGGTCATTAAAATACTGAATAAAGAATCTAACATATATTTGTATTTATGGTTATTTCTCCAAAATATTAATATGAAGTGACTCCAAATTTAGAACAACGTGAATGAGTGAACTTACTCGTCAGTTTTATAAACATCTGAATAAAGCCCCGCCCACAAATACTTCTTAGTGGGCAGTGAGGCACAAGTCTGATCTGATTGGCTGTCTGCCACTGCGTCTGTATCTGCGGCTGCAGTGTGGTCAGGTGATGGAGCAGTGGGTGTGGAGGACGCTTGGAGGTCTGAAGAGGTCTCTGAGTCTTCATTTTCTTCAGTCACATTCTGATCTTCATCCTCCTCTTCTTCCGCGCTCCTTCCTTTCTTCCCGTTTCTCCTCTGCTCCCTGTGAACCACAGCCTCGATCACCTCCAACACTGAATCCGCCTGGCGTTTACCGCTCCCTCCTTTCCCTGCCTTCTCCATCTGTTCAGGAGGAGGAGGAGGAGGAGGAGGAGGAGGAGGAGGAGGAACCGGGGCACAAAGTAAGGGTGGAGGAAACAGGTCCTGGAATAAAGAAAGCCCAGTTGACACAATTCTGCAAATGGTTGCTAGGGTGTTGCTATGGTATTACTGAGTATTACAAGGTGGTGGTCATGGTATTTCAGGTAACTGCTAATATGTTAATATGGGCCTATCGGTTCCTGGGCTGATAAGGTACTGCGAAGGAGTTTTAGGCTACGTGTTGTGAGATGGTTGTGATGGTGTTCCAGGTAGCTGTTCAGGTAGCTGATTGGCTCTTGTTTTGGTCAAAGTTGTTTCTGTAGAGAATGATTATTGATTATTCTACTGTGGAGCCACTGGGCAAAAGAGCCACCTGTTGCTGACCCCTGATACTGAAAAATGTTGCTAGATGGTTGCGAGTGACCAGGTGGTTGCTACGGTATCCCAGTGGCTCTAAATTGCAGGTGATTTGTAGGGTGTTCCTAGGTAGATACTAGGGTATATTTAAGTGTTTTTTAGGGAAGGTGTTGATGAATGATTGCTGTCGTATCTCAGGTGGTTGCTGTGGTATCTCTGTCGGTGTATAAATGTCATCAGGCTCTATTTTAAATTGTAAGACACGTGAATCTGCTAATGGAGTTTGAAGCCCTATAGCTCTACATGAAATGCTGTGAAGGGACTTTCAATGTATTACTGTTTTGCATGGCGAGGGTGGAGGGTTTTTCCTCGGCCGTCCACGTCCTCTTTTCGTCACCTCGCACGCAGCTGTGACCTTCAGCCCTGCGGGGTTCTTTGCTTTGGATGATCTGAAGCGCTGTGTTAGCTTAGGCCGTGCAGAGTTCCTGGGCTGTTTAAAGTGAGGCTCGGTATGTTCTTGCATAAAATGAGCCAAGCTCTGAACACTCGCTCGGTCACCCTCATCGTGAATCAGAGGCCTCCTGCTGGCCTTATGTCCCTTCAGCTCCCTTTGGGTGATGTCTGGTTCTCTGACGGAGGGAGAGCTACCGAGCTGAGGCTTGTTGGGAAGCTGCAGACTGCCAGCCTGAACATAACCTACAGATGGAGAAAGAGGTTTGTGGGAAAGTGTAAAGCAGGGTTAGGTTATAAAAAAAATATCCCAAGCCATCAATCCATCATCCAAAAAATGGAAAGAGCATGGTACGACCGCAAACCTACCGAGACATAGCAACCACTAAATACAGACAGAGCCAAGGGGACCACCGTCACTCTGGAGGAGCTGCAGAGATCCACAGCTCAGGTGGGAGAACCTGTCCACAAATCTGGCCTTTAAGGAACAGTGGCAAGAAGAAAGCCGTCTTTGAAAGCAAACCACAAGCCACGTAGCAGGCAAACTGTGGACGAAGGCGCTGGTCAGATGTGACCAAAGTTGAACTTTTCGGTCTAAATGCACAACGCTACGTGTGGTGGAAAAATATCACTGCACAACACCCTGAACACCATTCACACTGTCAAACATGGTGGTGGCAGCATCAGACCAGAGCATTCAGCCTCTACATGTGCAAAGCTGGTAGATTCAGAGCCCAGAAGACAAAACGTGGCCCCAGTTATGGTTGTTGCCACTGAGCCTCCATAAATGGGGTCAACAGTACAATCTGAAACCTTAACAGTGTTAACGTGGTTGAGCCGTGTTCCCTGACACGGGCCCTTTAAAGTAACCTTCACAGCCAACGTGCCACAACCGACTCACACTTCTAACAGGAACGCTACCAATTGCTGCAAATCCCCCTCCTTTCCAGCGCCGCCGCCGCTGCTCAGATACAACCATAAATCAATTTTGCAAAGCTGCAGTGAAGTGCATTCCACAGCGAGCCCCGCGTCCCCAGGATACAGATTGTGAAATCAGGACGTACGTGTGTGTGTGTGTGTGTGTGTGTGTGTGTGTGTGTGTGTGCGTGCGTGCGTGCTCCAGAACAGTCTTCTCATGAGTGATCAAATACCCCCTTTTTACAGCACACACACCCTCACAAACATTCTACAGCAGGGAGTATAATTAACTCTACATCTCCCCTCACTGCGACGTCGAACACAAGCAAAAGTTTGAGAACCCTGCATGGTCAGTACTTACTAACACCCCCTTTGGTGACAAACACAGCTTTTGGTTCTTATTTGTCACCCGTTCCTGAAAAAGGTTCTAGTTCTGCGAGGTTCTTTGAGATTGCTGGATGTGTTGCTGCTCAGTTACCCACAGATGTTTGATGAACTTCACAGGGACCAGGGCAAAACCTTCAGCTTGCTCCTTTTGAGGGCTATCGTGGATGTTGAGTTATGTTCATCATCCTGCTGTAGAAGCTCCTCTCACCTTCAGCTGCGTTTGACAGTTGGACAGGTGCTCATTTCATGACCTTCTATGCCCTTTTTCTCCAAGCGTTCCTGTGATCCTCGTGGCCGTGTTTAGATGTTCCTTTGGTGGTGAGGATGTAGAAAAGGTTTCCTTCTGACTCTCTGACTCGCTGCACAGTAGAACAGTGCACCGCCGCTACAGAGTCTGACCTTCCTGAAGCTCTTTTACAGTCAGGCCTTCTGATCTGTCACTCTATCAATCCTACCAGCAGCTCCCTGACTGTGCTCTTGATCTTTCAGCTTGTCCTCCACTGTTCCTGTCATTTCTTAATTCCATTCTCAACTCAGGAAACAGCTTCTCCTGGAAAAAGTCTCTCCTGGACCTTATTTTCCTTAGAACAGCTTCTCTTGAAGTATGGAGGACATTTCATTCAAGCAAAAAAGAAAAAAGGAAAAAGAAAAAGCTGACCTACTTGATTTCCGTCACCAGAAATGGCTGAAAGTCACCCAACAGCAGCGTGACAGACTGGTGGAGAACCCAGACATGAAATCTGTGATTGACAATCAAGGTTATTTCACCAAATCGTCCAAATAGCGATATTTTTCATAGAAAATGGGATAAATATTGTAAATGATTTATAGAATAAAATTAAATGTTCATTTACTGTTTGCTCTGTAAAAGGAACAGAAATGGAAGCAATAAAACATAAAACAGAAAGAGAAAGAAGCATCGAAGAAGCATTGAAACAATTTTTAAGGTGGCCGTCGTGACCTGGTGGTTCAGGAACCAGCCTCGTCACCCAGTTTGATTCCCTGAACTGGCAGCACATGACGGAAGTGCTCGTGAGCAGGACACTTAACTCCCCAGCTGCTCCTCAGGCACCGTGGATAGGACTGCTCACCGCTCCAGGTATGCGTTCTCACTGCCCCCTAGTGTGTAAATTCACTAGTGTGTGTGTGTGTGTGAGTGTGTGTGTGTGTGGATGGGTTAAATGTTCAGGACAAATTCCCTTATAAATCAACGTAGTAACAACGTAGTATCAGTTTTTACCTGTAACAGCAGAAACACAGCGGGATGTATATTTAAACAATAACCTTTAATTACGAAGTTTCTACGATATAACCTGAACGGGACTGTACCCTGTGGAACGTGGTCCCTCCGGAACCGGACCCCCCACTCGCACTCTATACTGGGATTAAATCGTACAGATGGTCACCTGCGTAACAGATGTGATATTATGAAATGGTCATTTTTATATCTTACAAAATATATCTCAATATATCAATATTTACGATATACTGACCAGACCTATAACAACATTAAAAGAGCACTGGAACCAAACTGTGAAATTAACACTGATTCAACGTTGATTCAACCATGAGCGTGACGTCGACTCAATGGCGAAGAAATGGCGAATAAACTGTGAAATGCCAGGTGGGAAAGAAAAGCACGGCTGTTGGATAAAAGAGTGAAGAAGACACGGACAGGCGGTAAGGAGAGACGACTGCGGTGTTGTAACAGAGCTCGTGTTTACGGTGTGTGTGTGTCTCGGTGAGGAGCTATTTGTAGGCTGGCAGAGCGCCAGGCTGAGATCACTGTAGATCCACATCAGTCACATCCACATGAAAGTGTGAATACAAGCGGCGCTACAGTTTCCCTGCAAAGGTGTATTTATAGAGCCAACAAACGAGCGAGCAAGAGGAGAAAGGGATGAACTGAAGAGAGAGACAGACAGACAGACAGAGAGAGAGGATCTAAGATGTCGGGGCACATATGATCCTAGTTAGGAAAACGCGGTCCTGCCAGATACACTCCTCCAGCGTTCCCAAAAGCAGCATTCCCTCTTCCTTCTCTTTCCTCTGTCAATCACCAGTGAAATTTCACTTGGAGATTTTCATCCTAACCCTCCCGAAAGCCATGAAACACCCCCCCTTCGCCCCAAAACCATAACCACACTTCCCCCCTGCCGCTGAATGCCTTCTCTTTCCTGAGTCTACCTTTCCAACCCAAACACGGAGCTCAGTGGTCCAGGAGGTCCAGGCAGGGTTTTAATGGACATTCCTTGGCAGAAGGAGCCCAGAATTCATCATAAGGAAACTTATGGGGCGAGACCTGAACTCTATAATGTGTGTCTGTATGTGTGTGTGTGTGTGTGTGTGTGTGTGTGTGAGGGTGTGTGTGAATATTCTGAGGAAACGTGTGTGTCTGAGCGTGGGTGTGTTTGAAGACTCAACCACAAAAGAAACCGAGCCCATTCCTGACTAATGAAATGTGTTCTGAATAACGGAGATGAAACTCATCTCAGCACAAACGACTGCACACTACAGCCTCAGACACGGCGCACGCTTACAGTTCGTGTCCACACACTGCTGCCGTCTCAAGATCTACGCCGTGGTCATCTCCAGACCTGTCCCAGATTGAAAATGTGTGGGACGCTATTGGACGCTCTATCAACACTCCACCCCTACCACACCATCTGCAGAACTGAGTGAGAACATTCAAGCTGCATGAGATGGATCATCACAGGACACCATTAGGAACCTCTACACCTCCATGCAGAGACGTCTGGCGTGTTGCGTTAAACCCGACGCCGTGCTGAGAGACACCACTTCTGTATGAGTAGATCAATAAATATTGATCAGATCAGACTACAGTTATCATCAGTTAATGATCCTGATCACCTTCATCTTCCTTCACAACATCACTGCAATCCCACACGTCCATATATTAGTAGCACTGGGATGACTGGTGCTTCACTGGATAACTCACCAACCATAAACAGGAAAAACAAAAACGTGACCAGTTATCATACCTGCTTAGAAAACAAGCCAGTTCAAGCCAGCTTGGTCCTTTAATGCATCCTAATTAAATCTCAATCTTGGTCCTCCAGGATGACAAGCTTGAGCAGCTTGATCAGGTTGAAGAGGGCTAAGCTGGTCCCCCACCTTAACCAGTCGTCTACCATTACCGGGTATGCTTTTGCACGGATGAGGAGCTTTTCAACCAGAAACTGTTTCATCCTCAATTTCATCATCCTCCCACACAATCACACACACCCTGACAGGATATCGCTGTTATAACACCCCCCTCGCCGTATGCTGGGAGATGCTCCTCACACGCTGAGGCGGCGTCTCATACCATATGTTTACCTGATCAGCGACGATGAGCCACTGCTGCCGAAGGGCCTCACAGAAGGCTCTGCGGAGTCTGCAAACAGCAAACTGGGTTCCCATATAAACTGGGACTCGCTTTGAGAACACCTTCCGTGGACATACAGGACAGAATTCAGGGTACAGAAACTGGTGGGTCCAGCTATGGAGAGGTCAATGACCCTCCAGAAAGTCAGAGCACTGCCATTACTGACCATTCAAACAGCACATGGACCGCACACTCCGTCCAGGACTGTTACATAAGGTTAACAACAATAACTCCAGAGCCAGAACACCACATTACACAGCAGACGTGTGACAGCTTATACATAAACACCGGTAACAGCCTTCACCTCTGAAAAACTACAATCTGTTTTCGTAATTACACAGCGAGCCAAAAAGCAGCGCACTCTCCGTTTTCTTACGCAACCGGTCCAACTTCTGGATTTGGACCAGGAGAAAAGCTTCCAAACAAAACACAGTAACTCTGATTTACAGGTGAAGATTTACAACCAATCAGCAAGCTATTCTGTCTATTCTAGACATTTTTCGACTTGGAAAAGTCAAATAGGTCTTTCAAACTTGTCTTAGTCTTATTTAAACCTCAGACATTAGTTTGGTTTGCTCTTGATTGTTGAAGTGAGTGGGGTCACCATGGCCAGATCCAAAGAGCTCTGGGAGCTCTGCAGGTGAGTCTGGGAGTGGATTTAAAACAACTTAAAAAATCACTGTCCACTTAAAACCAATGTCCAGAAAATAATTTACAAGTGGAGAACATTTAAAACAACTGCACAAATGACCAGGTTAGAACGTCCTAGCAAGATCAGCCCAAGATCAGAACCACAAAATGAGTAAAGAAGATCCAACAATCCTGAAATGTTCGTGATGGACCAGACCGAAAGTTTGCTTAATCTTAATCCTAACCTCACTAATTTTTAGTTCACGTTGTACTGGTACACGTCAGTAGATTCTAAGTCTATTAATGACAGAATCTGCTTATTAGAAACATTAATGAACCATATCGTCTTACCTGCTCTCTTGTCTGCTAATGAGGAGAAATCCTCCAGTGATGTTCCATCTTGTTCCCTTAGCAACATTGAGGCACTGGTCACTCCATTCCTCTTTCTGATCTTCCTCTGACTTTGTGTATTGCTGAATAGAATAGGTTGTTTTAGAAAAGAGTGTGTCCTCCTGCTTGTTTGCTTAGGTGTTGTCAGTTCCCTGTCACTTTCCGGCCCTTCCAGAATGTCCTCGTGGCCATGTGAAGTGGATTCTCGGTTTAGACTTCTGCTGCCAAGCTTTGATTCAAAGTCCCTTATACATCGCCAAGGTGGCTGATGCTCGGACCACCGTACTTCTCTCATCTGTCTCAGGTTCGATGGAAACGTCTTGTCTTTATTTTGTAAATTTGAGAAAACCGAAAAGGACGAGGGAGGTTTAGAAGAACAGTCCCTTGAACGTTCCTTATCTTTCGAGAGTCTATTTTGCCAAAGGACCCACTCAATATCCTTCTCCCTTCCCTTCATTCGGCCATGTTCATCCCTTCCTTCCCTGATCTTCTCTCTATGCTTGTCCCGTTGCCAACTTTGCCTGGCGAAACAATCACAGGAGAAGTTAGGACTCATCCTGGGGTATGACCCAAGTGATTTTCCTCCCCAGAGTCCCCCAGAGTCTTGCTTTGAGACCTTTGTCTTCTTCTTGTGGAACTTTGATGGGCTTATAATGGGGTTTTTAGAGTAGTGGTGCACATACGATGATGGAAAGGAGGACGGATATAATGGAGTAGTAGATGGGTATCCTCGATAGAGTCCAAAACCAAGAGAGGCAGTGGTGAAAGGTACTTTGTAGGTGGGGTGGAAAAACCCACCACCTGAGACTGGGTACCCAAGCTTGTGCATCACAGGAAAGTGGGTAACAATTTGTTCACCCGGCTCATGTTTCCTCTTCATGTTTGCCATTCTAACATAATGAAGAGGGTCGCAGGATAATGTAGAATGCGGTGAGTAGTACCCGCTGAAGTTAATCTGAAACATTGTCGGAGGGTGCACATCTTCTTGTAGGCACTGCAGATCATGGGTTTGACTCTTGCTCTTCGCACTCTTTCTTCCAACAGTGCTGCCGTCCTCTTCAAGCCTCGCTCGAGTAATGTGGTGCACAATATGGATCTCTCTAAGCCTGGCAACTAAGCCTTCCACCTCAGCAAGAAAGTCTGGATCATGCCTTTTGGCCCTGAGCTGCATATACTTCTTCTTGCACTTATATTTATGCCTCCGAAGCTTGTCACGACCTATGCAGTGGTGACCCCTTCTATGGCACTTGAACTTGTGTGCCTCTTGGTTTGGAAATGACAATGTGGCATTGGCAATTTGTGCCCCTTTGGAATTTTGCATCCTGCCAGAGCCTAATGGCAACTGAGCAGAAGAGAGATGCTCTGAAGGAAAAGAAGAAACAGATTTTGTTTTTGCCTTATGGGAGCTACTGCCTTGAACACCAGACATTGTGAATACAGAACCTGTGGCCAACGTGGAAGGAAATCCAGCACTTGCAGCCAACCTACCATTTGATTCTCTGACGTTTCTGTCCAATGTGCTGATATCATTAACTCCTACGCCATGGTTGGAAGCGAATGTCGATTCACAGTGAGCCTTGCAATTTTGGAATTCACTGAGGTGTATAAAGGAAGTTGCCTTCATTTTCTGGTTGTTGAGGTTCATCTGAGAACTTCTTCCAGGTGATGAGGAAGATGCATCATTTTTGAGGCTGCTGGAACCAGATTTGGGATCTAACTGGTGCATAGTTGAGTTAAACTCTTGTTGAGAAGTGGAAATTTGCTTGGAGTCTACATGTCTATCCCATTTGGGTTTGCGACCTCTTCTTTTCCCCATATAAATAGTTCCTCTTTTGCTCACATTAATCTGAGGACCAAGTTTGCCCCCAAAGGACGTTACGAGGGAGGATAAGGAATGTTTGTCAGGAGAAACTGGACTGCGCAACTCTACTCCACTGTCTTCCTGAGGCAATTCCTTATTGTCACACTGCTTCTGCCCCAGTAGGATTTGCGTGAGAACTTGATCTTTCCTCTTGACTTTCATCTTGTTTATCTTTTGAATGATTGTCTTCATCATTACCCTATTGCTTCTGCACTTCTTTTGAGTGTCTCTCACCTTCTGTTCAGAAGTCATATGATGATCTGTTGTATCTTTTTGCTTAAAGATCATTGCTGGCTGAGTTGACTGGGGTTGGACAGGAAAAGATCTTTTGGGTCGTCCTCTTTTTCTAGCCATAATAGACCTTTGGTTTTTCCCATCAAGTTGTAGGTCTGGTTCTTGAGGGTTTGAATTATTTATTGAATCAGAAGATGCTGCTTGCATGTTGTTCTCTTGTAAAAGTACCTGTATCTTGGTTTTGGGGCGACCCCTCTTTCTAGACTGGTGGTTGTTATCAGATGAACTTTCTGAAGTTAAATTAGTAGATTTCTTTGATTTGGGAGGTTGTTCAACTACCTTTTGCTCACACTCTAGTGACGGAAGTGGCTTAGGAGTATGACTTTGTAAATTACCCTGCAGTATCGTTTTACAGGCACCAGAACTTTGGTTATTCTCATTAGTCATCTTTGCAGTCTTATTGCAGCAAAGGCCTCTAAGTTTTTCTTTCTTCTGAGTCTTTCTTTCCGCTTTCTTTATTCGTGAAGCAGAGCCATTCATTGAAGGTTTTTCTGAAGCAGAAGATATCTGAGAGGTTAACGATGAACCCACAGAATTAGTATCAGATGAACAGTGTGATTTAACTTGGTCTTGATTTGGACGATGCTTGATTCTTTTTCCATGCTCATCATCAGGCGATCCCTCTGTACGGCCTTTCCTTTGTTGCTCAACAGCAGGAATTGCTTTTGCTAGATCTTCGTGTTGATTTTGTCCTTCGCTTCCTCGAATACACTCTGGTGTTTTGTCAGTGCACTTACTCGGGCATAAGAAACCAGTAACTTGGACAGAAAGGATATTTTCCGGCTTGTCATTTGGACAAAGGCTTGGCTTCTGCAAGGAGCCATTCTGGTGCTTATTCTTTCCACTACTTCTGGAATCACTGTTGTTGGGATTTCCTGAAGCTTCACCCTCCTTTCGGTTCAAATTCAGATGACTGGCTGAAGACATTTCTGTGTTATTTACAGTGTGTTTTGAGTTATTCTTTGGAAGACAAGATGTTTGTTTGGGGGAATTTCTTTTACATGATTTCTCTTTGGATTCAGTTGGACTTCCATGACTTGTTCTGTTCTCAACTTTCATGACCTCTTGTGGACTGGGCTCTTGCTGTGACGGAGCGGGACAAGAGGGCGCAGATATCTGTGGGGATGTTTGCTTTGCTGGAGTTTTCTTCTGAGAAATTGACAGTTTGCTTGATGATTGTGGTTGAGTTGCACTGGGAGATTCAACTACAGTTGATTCTGGCTTCAGGTTGGTCTTCCTATTTTGTTTTGGGAGAACCTGTTAGAGCAGAGGTTTTGCTTATAAGATGGAGAACACTATGACAAACTACTTTTAAATAGTAAACGGTGATATTCATGATATTACTCAACGTGAGTACAGTGTAGACACAGACAAAAGATCTTTCAATGCTAATTCAAACACCACACCCATTGCTGACACAGACGTGCAAATGCACACACAGCTTGTGTAGTCCCTCTAGAGAAGTACTGCCAATAGTATAGGACTCTCTGGAGCAGATAAACAAACATGACTCTATTGTCTCCATGTCTAATAGCAGGTGTGGTCTAGAGGGTATAAAGCCCCCCAGCATTGAGCTGTGGAGCAGTGGAACCAACACTCTCCTGGCTGATCGTTGTATCTTGTTTGTTTCACATGATTAATAAGACAGATGTTCATTATGGAGTTCTTACCTTTTTAGCTGTGGTGGTATCTGAGGAGTCTGAAGCTGCAGAGACCTTTTTGGAAGGTGTGAGTGATGAGGGAGAAGGTGTTGATGGATTTTCTTTCGTGCTTGTCGAGGACGAACTTGTCTTTGTTGCTAGGGAGTCACTGCTGGGTTTATTCTGGGTTGGATGACGTGACTGATTAGAGCCTTTGGATTTGGCCCTGGAACCATCCCCTACTATAGGTCCAGGTTTCTGAGACACTCGAATTGGCGGGCGGCAAATGAAGTTCTCCAGGCTTTTTGGGGGTTTCTTGGTTCGTTTAGTCCCAAGTTCCATCTTCAGTTTCACATTTGCTTCTGAACTGTCGGCCTGTCTGCCTGTGATATCTGGCAGCTGCTTCTCGCTGCCTTCAGGTTCTTTACAGGAGGCATCTGCTTCTTCTGCTGTGGTCCTTCTCGATTTTTTCCTCTCCCGCTCTCCTCCGCTCTCGGGCGTGGGTGTAGGCAGATCGCTCTTCCTTTTCCTATCCATTTGGACTTTCAGTACAGAGACAAGCAGCGTGAGGAAACTAATCTGCTGTTAAGAGCTTATCTGAAGATAGTTCCAAAAAAGAAAGGGGAATGATGTTCAGTGCTGTGTGAAAACGTCTCTAATTCAGTGTGGTCTTCTCTCATTATACCTGTCACCTAGAAATTAGAAATGAAAAGAAATAAAGAAAAATAAATAATACAAGTCTGAACTAAAATAACTGATAATATAATTGCATTTGCTTCGATTCACCAAAAAATTAGAAACGTATTTATAGGAGACAGTCACACAAACTAGATATTGTTATTTTCAGATCCTTGCAGGTCTGAAAATGAAACAATTAACAGAATATAGATAAAGGTATGAATTTGACCATGTTTTAATAAAAATATTCCAAAAAAAAAATGTATTTATGTGTGCATCAGTATTATCCTTTCTCATGACTTTTATTCTGAAATTTGAAAACTGTGTGAGCAAAGAGACCAAGCTGCCCCTCCCTTCTCATTTCCTCTATAACCAGATATCTGGGTTAGTGACACCATCAGCCCCGCCCCCTCCCTCTGATCAGTCAGAGTCTGTATGCAGATTGAGAATCAGCCCCGCCCCCTCCCTCTGATCAGTCAGAGTCTGTATGCAGAATGAGAATCAGCCCCGCCCCCTCTCTCTGATCAGTCAGAGTCTGTATGCAGGTTGATCATCAGCCCCGCCCCCTCTCTCTGACCAGTCAGAGTCTGTATGCAGGTTGATCCTCAGCCCCGCCCCCTCTCTCTGATCAGTCAGAGTCTGTATTGCAGTAAACATGCACTGGAGGCTGCTGTGGCACTGAAACTATCCAAACAGGCTGTTTTAATTATTTCTAATAAAATATGAAAGTGACTGAAAACAGAATTGAACAGATCAGATTAGAGACGTCCACGCAGCCCTGAAAAAAGATCTGGCCGATAAATGGGACTTGAGTCATTTGAGTCTTAAACGTTCAGTGAAACAAACCCCCTAAAATCCCCCAACTGTTCTGAGCTGTCCAGAAGGCAGGTGCGTTCCCACACACAGGGAGACTCTGAATGATGACCTCAGTGCATTAACGTCCACAGGGGACCCATAAAAATCCAGCAGTCGACCTCCAGCCCGAAGGGAAGAACACGCTTAAACAGCCCAGGACAGGCGCTCTGCAGTGGACACGGCTGCAATGCTTCAAAGCATATTCTAAAATCAAACAAACGGATACCATTTTTACAGTCAAATAAACTATTGATTATTGAAATATTTGATTATTTAAATTATGAATCAATCACCTCTAATAATGTTTAACAAATAATGTTTAACGTTTATGTTGTTTGTATTACCTTTTACTTTACCACGGTCTGTTCATTTCTGTTAGTGACTTTTATTTTGACAGTCTGTTGTTCATTTGTGTTAGTGGCTTATTTTTAAACAAAGTCTGTTTGTTCTTTCATATAAGTCACTTTTACTTTGATACTGACTGTTTTGGTGACTTTTATTAGGCCACTGTTCATTTGTATTAGTCACTTTTTTTTTTGACAGGTTTTTTGGGACTTTTATTTTGCCACCTGTTTGTTCAGTCGTATTAATGACTTTATTATTTTGATCGTCCAGAAAGAAGAATTATTACACTGTATTTTGAGAAGTTAATTTAGTAAAGTTCTGGAGTTAGAGATGGACAGTGCTCCCCTGATCTGACGCGAGACGTCGAGACTGAAATCAGGAAACATCACTAACATTGGTGACCATATTTTTGACGAAAGGTGGTCAACAATGAATTAGTTACAAACCGATTTCTAAACCGAAGTCTGAAAAGTCGGCTTCTGCCCTGAATTGGAAACTGCAGCTCTGAATGGAGTCAACCAAAGCACATTTTTTAAATTGAATTACTTAATTTTATAAAACAAATCCTCAAAAACATGTGACGACTTAAAATATTACCGTAAGCGAATATTCAGAGTCAACAAATCGAGACGGTTCAACTTTATAATGAACAGACCAACAGAAACGAAGGGGACGTTAAGACGATTTTTTGACCCTTTAGTATACGAAGTTCACGTTTTTGCGTGACGATGACGGTATAAGGATCGGGGCTGGGTGTCGTTCACCTTTCGGGTGTGAATTTGTGGTGACGGGACTGGTGACAGTCCAACTCCAGGACCATTAGAGTAGCATCTCCTGTTGGGAACTAAAGAAGCGAACGTCAGATACCGAACGCCGTGTCTGAGCGACTGAATCCGGACTCGGAGATCAATCGGTTTATTTTTCAGACTTCAAAGCGTTTATCTTTAGAGTTGCTGTAATCAGTGCTGGAAGTGAGTGGCTTTAATGTGACTCTGAAGCAGAAAACGTTCAAAGCGTGGAACATTCATAGAACCCCATTTAGAAGCTGGTGCTATAAAAATAATCCCAAAGGAACCGTAGAAAGAAAAATGGCCCGGGGAAAGCAGAGCGAACACCGAACACATTATGCCTGTGTGTGTGTGTGTGTGTGTGTGTGTGTGTGTGTGTGTGTGTGTACACTATGGCTATTAGTAGCTCGGTTCATGAGCAAAGTGGAAGGATATTTGAGGGTCTTTCTTCCCGCGGTGGGACGTACGCCTACTTTTCAAAGTTTACCACAATCATTCATTTTACCGCTGCCTCCTCTGAACCTCCTCCCAGTCGCGCTGTCCTTCCCCAGTCTCACATGAAAGTGACAGTCTGGCCAAAAATCAAATCACTCCGAATGCAGCCAATCCAGCGCACGTCTGCTCCTCACAGGGTCTTCCCAGTGGAGATACGAGGTTAACACCGCCAGTAATGGAAGTTTATAATCCAGTAATTAGCACTGATTATCGTCACACCCTCGTCTGAACCTGCGTGGAGGTGATCGTCTGTCTAAGGCCCGATTGAGTGGTTTCTGAACGGGGCGGGCGATACGGTACAATATCATCACCGTATAATATTTTGAGGTGATATTTGAACACAGACGTCAGATTCTTACAAACTGCTGTTCAAACACTTTCCTGCACTGAGTAGAGATTTATCTGATTAAACAGGTATTACAACCTAATTACACTCGGTCATGAAACACAGTTAATACAATCACTTTATTAGTTTAATATTTGATATTAATATTTATAATGATTATAATATTAATTAATTTAATAATATCTTAAAGTCAAAATTAATGATCAATGAACATTATTCGGCAAAAATTGGGAAAAAAACACTTTTGGTCAAATAAGTGAAAAGAATCATTTATACTGAACAATAACATTTTTGATGATGAAATCTGAGCCAGCATGGAGTGAGACGCTCGGTGTAAATGGACACGTTGGCCGTTATGCAGGTTGATCATCAGCCCCGCCCCCTCTCTCTGATCAGTCAGAGTCTGTATGCAGGTTGATCATCAGCCCCGCCCCTCTCTCTGATCAGTCAGAGTCTGTATGCAGGTTGAGCATCAGCCCCGCCCCCCTCTCTCCCCTGATCAGTCAAGAATACTGTATGCAGGTTGATCGTCAGCCCGCCCCCTCTCTCTGATCAGTCAGAGTCTACCAGCATATGCAGGTTGATGCGTCAGCCGCCCCCACTCTCTCCTGATCAGTCCAGAGTCTGTATGCAGGTTGATCATCAGCCGCCCCTCTCTGAAGTCAGTCAGAGTCTGTGTGCAGGTTGATCCGGCCTGCGTGGACAGAGCAGTAAACATGCACTGGAAGCTCCTTCAGCTTTTAAACTAGGATTTAATTCAGTTGGAAACCAGTGACAGCTGTTTTCTGAGCTCTAGTCCTGAGATATGAAGCTCGGAACACGGCATGTTAAGTGCGAATCTCGGGTTCTAAGGGTGAAGGGCAAAGAGCCCCTCACACTTTAGCCTCCCGTGGGCAGTGCATACATTGTGGACATCGGCCTGTGTGCAGTGTTTATCACACTCCAGCCTGAAAGCGCGTTAGGTGGGACAGCACGGCCTGAACTCACGCCATCAGGATCTGAAGAACCCCCACATTGTTTCACTTTCATTCTGGGAGTCGAAAAACGAATGCAGTTCATATTTGATGTGGCTGAAATACTAATATGACAGAGGTGTCGTTTCCTGAAATGTTCTGAACGCCACACTGTACACGTAGAAACGCACCAGTGCTGTTTTTCTGGTTAATGGTTTAACATGATGGTAATTCCCTCACGTGCTGGAGGCTGTAACGTACACGCAAACTCGACATTATACATTCGCTAAAACAACCCCAAATGAAAGTATGATTCAGTATAACATTTATAAAATAAGTTATTCTATTGCATAATTCAGATTTTCTACTGGGCTGAATAAACCACAACAAAGAAAATTGGTCATCTAAAAGCAAATATATCCAATAAATAACTTTAAAATAATACATAGTTGCTCAGCCCTGGTTTAAAGTATTATGAAAATGGGTGGTATTAATAAAAATTGCACATTAATGCATTATTAAAAGAATTTAATATATGTCACTAGCTCAAAGAATTCAAAGATCCCCACAAGAGGGCACCAACAGAATCGGCACAAAAATTGTGGCGTTATTAATTGTTATTAATTATTAATACCGTAACTCACACAGAACTAACCTTTATATTGTGATACTAAAATAATTATTATTCCTGTACAGGTAACGTAATGGCGGTGTTTATCTACGGCTATTAGCACTACTAACACTGCTTCATTGAAAGGGAAGAAACTCACAATAGCATAAAGGTCAAGACCAGGTGCATTTCAGGCTGAATGCAGTCAAATCCTCGCCTCAGTATAACCCACCCTCTTATCAAATCAGTCCATCAGTAAAGACCTTTTCAGGCTCCAGTGAGTTATCAGAGACAGCTATGTGACTCATACCCTTACTGCATAATTACAGTACAGTATAGTACAGTACAGTGTAGTATAGTACAGTACAGTATAGTACAGTACAGAATAGTGTAGTATAGTACAGTACAGTATAGTACAGTACAGTGTAGTATAGTACAGTACGGTATAGTACAGTACAGTATAGTATAGTACAGTACGGTACAAGTAAACTACAGTACAGTGTAGTATAGTACAGTACAGTATAGTACAGTACAGAATGAGTAGCAGTATAATTACAGTACAGTACAGTGTAGTATAGTACAGTACAGTATAGTATATTGTAGTACAGTATACTGTAGTATAGTATATTGTAGTATAGTATAGTGTAGTGTAGTACAGTATACTGTAGTGTAGTATATTGTAGTACAGTATACTGTAGTGTAGTATATTGTAGTATAGTATACTGTAGTGTAGTATAGTATGGTGTGAGTGTGAGTATGAGTATACTGTAATTGTGAGTATGTTAGTATAATGCTTATAATTATAATGTAATTGTGTGGTATGGTGTAGTGTGAGTATATTGTAGTATTGTATAGTGTAGTATAGTATTCTGTAGTGTAGTGTAGTATACTGTAGTGTAGTATATTGTAGTATAGTATACTGTAGTGTAGTATAGTGTAGTATATTGTAGTATAGTATAGTGTAGTACATTGTAGTATAGTGTAGTATATTGTAGTATAGTATAGTAAATTGTAGTATAGTATAGTATATTGTAGTATAGTGTAGTGTAATGTAGTATATTGTAGTTTAGTGTAGTATATTGTAGTATAGTATAGTGTAGTATATTGTAGTACAGTGTATTATATTGTAGTGTAGTGTAGTATATTGTAGTATAATGTATATTGTAGTGTAGTGTAGTATATTGTGGTGTAGTGTAGTATATTGTAGTGTAGTGTAGTATATTGTGGTATATAGTGTATATTGTAGTGTAGTGTGGTATATTGTAGTATAATGTATATTGTAGTGTAGTGTAGTATATTGGCAGTGTAGTGTAGTATATATTGTAGTGTAGTGTAGTATATTGTAGTATAATGTATGTTATGAGTGTAAGTGCTTAGGTATATTGTAGTATAATGTATATTGTAGTGTAATTATAGTATATTGTAGTGTAGTGTAGTATACTGTAGTGTAGTGTAGTATATTGTAGTATATTGTAGTACAGTGTAGTGTAGTGTAGTGTAGTGTAGTATAGTATAGTATAGTATGGTACAGTGAGTGTTTGGTCAATCTGTGAAATTGAGTTTGGAAATCCAAAACAAGCCCCTCCTTTCAACTATCCTGACCTAGATATAATCCCAGTGCTCCCACAACAGAGTAAACTGGAGCATAAGACAGAGGACGGAGAACCGCCATGGAAACCGTGCAGTTAATTAAGCAGCAGCTTTATTAGAAGGTGCTGCAGAGGTGGAGGCAGAGGTGGAGGCAGAGGGGCAGAGGGGTACAAGAAACTGAAGGGTAAGAAGAGGGGCCAGAGGGGTGGGGGAGGGTAGGGGAGTGGGAGGCAGGCGGGGGCAGAGGGGTGGGAGCAGGCAGAGGGGCAGAGTTAGAGGCAGAGGGGGTAGAGCAGGCAGATGAGGGCAGGGGTAGAGCAGGCAGGGGGCAGAGGGGGGTGGGAAACGGGCAGAGGGGGCAGAGGGGTTGGTGGAGGCCAGGGGGCAGAGGGGGAGTAAAGGAGGCAGAGGGGTGGGGAGGCGGAGGGAGTGGGAGGCGGAGGGGCAGAGGGAGGCCCAGAGGGGCAGAGGGGTGGGGAGGCAGGAGGTGGGGGAGGCAGAGGGGCGGGGGGGTAGAGCAGGCAGAAGGTTAGAAGGAGGCAGGGCATCAGATGAATGTCAGGGGGTGTCAGGGGTGTAAAGTGCTGTTGTGGTGTCGGAGCTGTCCGGTCCACCTTCAGCGCTGCAGCAGTTGGGTTCCGGCGGTTCCGGCGGTTTAAGGTGGACCGACCCCATCAATAACAGACACGGAGCGATAAAGCAGCCGCTCCACCTTAAACTACAGCTTCAACAAACTACAGTCAATTACCCCCGAAATAACACAGTCACACAAACCATGCGACCCCACAGCCGCTTCCTACACCAGCTTCACAACAACAAACAACAACAAACAACAACACAACACCATCAATAACATAATAACACCAACAACACCCCCCACTCCGCTCCGGTACAACACCCTCCTAGACACAACCTCCTCTCACAATAACACACTCCACACACACACTCCTCTCTCTCTCTCTCTCTCTCTCTCCCTCCTCTCTCTCTCTCTCCTCTCTCCCTCCTCTCTCTCTCTCTCTCTCTCTCTCTCTCTCTCTCTCTCTCTCTCTCTCTCTCTCCCTCCTTTCTCTCTCTCTCTCTCTCTCTCTCTCTCCGCCTCTTGCGCAGTTGTTTTACATCAAAAGCTCAGGCGAACACTGTGTACCCTCACACACACACACACACACACACACCAGGCTACTATGTCTGGCTTCAGGGAGGCTGAGAAGAGCACATGCTTATGTAACATTACTACTGTTAGAGTTATAGCCATAACATTACAACCAGGGAGCTGAAGATGGGCTGGAGACTTAATGGAGGGATGAACAGTGGATGGATGGAGGGGTTTGTTGATGGATAGATGAATAAATGGATGGAAGGAACCACAAGAGAAATTGATAGATGGATGTATTGAAGAATGGGTGGATGGATTGATGACTGGATGGATGGACTGGAGGATAAGTGGATGGGTAGGTGGTAGGTAGAGGAATAAATGCAGTGGTCAGTACATACCAAATAGGGACACAGTCATGGATGAACTGGTGGGTGGTTTCATGGATGGATACATGGATGGATGGTAGATGAACAGGTGATGGAAAGAAGGATGGTATATAGATAGATCAAATGGGAAAATTATAGGACAGTTCGAAGGATGGACAAATAGATGAATGAACTTCCAGTTCTGCCAGTGCGATCAATCACCAGTAATGATTTCCTGTTCAAAACAAGTGCATTACTATGGATGACCAGAGGAGGCAGACATCCTATAATAATAATAATAATAATAAAAATAATAATAATAATAATAATAATATAATAATAATAATAATAATAAAAAATGAGTGTCAATAATATAATAATAATAATAGTAATAATAGTAATAATAATAATAATAATAAATTAGTGTTAATAATAATATAATAATAATATAATAATAATAATAAATTAGTGTTAATATAATAATATAATAATAATAATAAATGAGTGTCAATAACATAATAATAATAGTAATAATAGTAATAATAATAATATAATAATAATAATAATAAATGAGTGTCAATAATATAATAATAATAATAGTAATAATAGTAATAATAATAATAAATTAGTGTTACTAATAACAATAATATATAATAATAATTGTGTTATTATTATTAATAATAATAATAATAATAATAATAATAATAATAATAATAATAATAATAATAATAATAATAATTTTATTCCCATTTCAGTTTGGGTTGAAACGGTTAAAATTCTGACCTGCTCAGAGAAGAACTGTCCAATGAGGATTTGTTGCTAGGCAGATTCCACTGGATTGGGAGGGTTTTGTCGTTTGTCACTATATTTCCCTGAAAAATAATCATATTCATCCTTTTTTATATTTTCTCAAACTAATTTTTCAAATGTTTATTGAATTCATATATTTCAAAACTAGAATTCGTTCAGAAGCCGTTATTTCGTAGCATTTGAACTTTTCTGTAGGATTTAAACTTTTTTTAATGTTTTTTTTATTTAAACTTGTAAAAGTATTAATTCTTTCATTTATTTTTTTTTTCACTTATTTTGTAGCGTTTGAACTTTTATTATGTAGCGTTTGAACTTTTATTGTGTAGGCTGTGTTCTACGGAAGCCGGCAGTAACAGGCGGCGCTGGAGGAGGCATGTCTGTGTAACTGAGCGGTTTATGTTTCAGTGAAATTATAATTTTTTCTGCTTTAATTCCCTTTAATCCGCCGTGCGTGTGAGTGAGTGTGTGTGTGAGTGTGTGTGAGGGTCCTGAGGGGTTTATGGTCTGATCACGGTAAGCGCTTCTCATTGTTTTACTGTGATAATCTGACACCTTTCAAGGTTAACAATATAAACACTAATCACATCTTATATTTACTGATCAATAAACACTAATCACATAAACACTAATCACATCTTATATTTACTGATCAATAAACATCCATCCTGTCCATCTATCTCTAAATAATATTAAATATGGTTGTTAACGTATGTAAATTATGTATAGAGTTGTTTGTTTGTCTTTTTTTCTGTTGTTTACTTTTTAATACTTGTTTACTCTTAACAAAGGAGCTAAAACTAGGCACCCAAAAAGTGTAATAACGTATATGTAACGTATATGTGCTTAAGGTTTATGATAAACACACATACTGTTGGGAACCAGCCACTCTGGGCTGACTGTCCAGTTAGAGCTATATTGTCTGTCCATTGGCTGTTAGAGTCCTAACAGGGTCGGGTCACTGGTGTTTCTAAACTGGGATGAAAAAATGGAACATAATGTGTCATTTTTTTGTGTTTCCACAGAGAACATGAATCTCCCACGACTTTATCTGCGATTACGTCACACAGTAAGCAGCTTCTTCTGCTCTTTGTCTTTTATCATCAGTTTAAAGTGTTAAAATGAACTTTCTCAAACACAGTCCAGCTCCCTCACAGACTGACCGATACTGTTCTGTTCAGGTGTCGCAGGCGCGGTCCCTCCACATCAGCGGTAAAGTTCAGCAGGTGGAAACGGTTGCCGTGGCAGCAGACTCCGATCTGTCCAGTCAGTTTTCAGTGTTCAGGACGTCAGAGAATGACCCGGTATGACCCGGTAGAGAGAGGGGGCGGGGCTGATGATCAACCTGCATACAGACTCTGTCTGATCAGAGAGAGGGGGCGGGACTAATGACATCACTGACCCAGATATTGGGTTATACATTGTCTTCCATCGTTTTCCATCTACTGTAAAGTTGTGATTGTGGACATATGAGGTTTTTGTGGTTATGTTCATTTCTCTCTGTCCTCTGCTCCACAGGCTTGTCACACACACCTGCATGTTGGTCAGTATTACACAATTCCTGCTGCACAGGTCAGCACACTGTTCCCACATGGACTGCCCCCACGCTTCCAGACGCAGGTACCTGCATTCTGCACTTGTTAAAGATGCCTCTGTCAGAGCAGGACAGTATAGAACAGGGACGTAACGAAGCATATCAAACATACACTGATCAACCATAACATTAGGACCACCTACTTGTTTCTCTGTCCACTCTATCAGCTCCTCTGATCACACAGG
The DNA here is from genome assembly GCA_034509495.1 of Acestrorhynchus altus. Taxonomy (NCBI): domain Eukaryota; kingdom Metazoa; phylum Chordata; class Actinopteri; order Characiformes; family Acestrorhynchidae; genus Acestrorhynchus; species Acestrorhynchus altus. The sequence continues at coordinate 1,005,313 of CM067507.1, read as the reverse complement.
AGCTCTTTGTGGTTCTATAATTCCAGACTGTAGTTCATCTGTTTCTCTGCAGACTTTATTCTCCTCCTTTCACCCTGATCTTCAATGATCAGGACCCCACAGGACCACCTGTGCAGGGTCATTCTCAGCACTGCAGTCACACTGACGTGGTGGTGGTGTGTTAGTGTAGCAGCAGCCATTCCCCCAGAACCCTGAAGATTTGGACAAACGAGGTTGGGCTGAAAGGCCACTGGTGCTGCTCTTTAATGAAGCTTCGCTGATGTGTGTGTTTCCAGATAAAGACGTTTAACGAGGCGTGTGTGATGGTGAGGCAGCCCGCAGTGGAGCTCATCTCTTACCTGAAGAAAGCAGACTACAGCAAACCTGCTCTACGCTATGTGTTCTGTATCCTCTGTCAGACACCAGGAGCACTTTCACCCACCGCTCCTGGCAGTGTGAGGTCACTAAGGTCACTGACGTTACTCTGGGAGTGTGTGGAGGAGTTGTTTATGTGGTTTCTGTCCGTGTATGAAACACTGACGTTTACGGTGCGGGTTTGAGTGTTTCCCTTGACAGTCTTGTAGATGGAGAGAACGGCTGCGGGAAGACTCTGTCTCTGTGCCACACACTTCATTTCTGCTCCAATCAAGGCTGGATAGTCCTGCACATACCAGATGGTGAGGAACTCGTGCGGTCAGTTATATAACCACCGTACAGCAACTTTATTCCTTTATTACAAATCAGTTATACAAGAACCAAAGCATTATGCAGTATTGGTCACCAGAAGGGATGAACAGGCACTGATCTGATATCACTGGGGTCCGTTGGCGTGACAGAACAGGTTCTAACGTCGGGACGCCTGCTCATTCACTGTTGTTGGAGTAACTGTCTCTACTAGATTCTGGAGCATTGCTGTGAGGATTTGATTGTATCCCACCACAACCCAATATGCCAGCAATGATGGATGGAGCTCCATCATTCCAGAGAACACGGTTCCACTGCTCCACAGCTCAATGCTGGGGGTCTTTATACCCTCTAGTCCACACCTGCTATTAGACATGGAGACAATAGAGTCATGTTTGTTTATCTGCTCCTATTATATTGGCACTTAATGCCACTTCTCTCACATGTAACAATAAGGAGCTCTGTGATTTGTTTTGTAGCTCATTTGTGGGTGAAGAACTGCCGGGAGCTGCTGCCCTCGTCGTCCCGCCCAGGTCGCTTTGACCAGCCACTCCAGGCCGTGCAGTGGCTGAAGAATTTTAAAACCACCAATGAGCGCTACCTCTCGAAGGTATCTCCACTACGTCACTTCCCGTTCCTCTCCCACTTTCTTAGGAGATGGAGGGACGTCCCATTACAGATGGCTATGGCATCACCAGGGAGTGAACTCAGTCTCCCACTGGTGATTAAACCAGCACTTAGACAGTTACACCACCCAGGAGCTTTAATGTTTATTCTATGAAAATGAACATTGATTGGTTGTGTAGCAGCTGAAGGTGGGTAATATGGCGATATTTTACTGTATCATGATCGTTTATTGTTATCGTGATATACAGTACGATGTTAGTCCTATTGGATGCAGTAAATTCTGAATAAAAATGGCTGAATTAAGTAGAGATATTCCAGTCCTGGAATAATTTAACGGATCAGGTATCTGCTATTTTAATCCAAATCCAGCTCCAGTTCTTTCTTGTAACCTCTCAGTTTAGAGGATCCTCTGGTGTCCTTAAAGCACCATTAACAGAAAACAATGCAACCTTTACTCTCAATGTTGTGTTTCTGAGCAGCTAAAGACAACGCAGCGTTATGTGTGGACAAAAAGAGAGAGTACTGAGGAGGGACAGCCTTTAGGGGAGCTGGTCGACCAGGTGAGGCGACTTTACTCATTAAAGTCGAAGTGTCTGCATCACTGAATCCACGGGGTGTTATTGTCCAAATGATACACATCTGAAGTGTCCTCTCTGCAGGGTGTGTCCCGCATAAAAAGCAGCAGCGATGTGGTGGGGGCGCTGTTTAAGGAGCTGCGGCTACAGAGAGGAGGCGCTGAAGAGGGAGGCTTCAGACTGGCTGTGGCTGTAGATGGAGTCAATGCTCTGTGGGGGAGGACCACTCTAAAAAAGGAGGACAAGAGTGAGGTATTTTAATATTTGCCTGTGATTTAAATGAACATTATAGAGTGTCAGTGTGTAGTGTATTGCAGTCAGAATGAGAGTGTGGATCATATGATCATTATAGAGCGTTATAGAGCGCCCCCTACGCTTCCTGTAGTGTATTACAGTCTGTCAGAATGAGCGTGTGGATCATATGAACATTATAGAGCGTTATAGAGCGCCCCCTACGCTTCCTGTAGTGTATTACAGTCTGTCAGAATGAGCGTGTGGATCATATGAACGTTATAGAGCGCCCCCTACGCTTCCTGTAGTGTATTACAGTCTGTCAGAATGAGCGTGTGGATCATATGAACATTATAGAGCGTTATAGAGCGCCCCCTACACTTCCTGTAGTGTATTACAGTCTGTCAGAATGAACGTGTGGATCATTTGAACATTATAGGGCGCTACTGTTTTAGCGTACAATGAGACGATTGTTGTCTATTCACTCTTCTTTTGCTCTGTTAGGTTTTGCCAGAGGAGCTAACGCTTGTCCACAACCTGAAGAAAATGCTGAGAAATGACTGGGTGAGTTCATAAAAGTCTTTAGAATATTTGTTTTTTTCTCAGTTTTTATTCCTCTGAATTATGTTATTCGTCTTATTTTAGAGTGGGGGAGCCATTCTCACAACCCTGTCTCAGACCGGGTCCCTGTACAAACCTCGCTCAGCATACCTGCCCATGGAACTGCTGGGAGAGGTCACTATACACACATCCATCCAGACTGTGCTCACAATTTGTGGTACAACTGATGTTTTTAGTCACAAAAATCAATTTACTTTTCTGTTTTAGGAGGGATTTGATAACATGGACCCCTTTGTGCCAGTCCATGTGTCCAACTACAACGAAAAAGAGTTTGAGAGCTGTTACCTGTACTATATGGACCGTCACTGGCTCCAGCATCCACACAGTGAGTGTCTGAGGATATAAACACGTGGTATATTTACGTCGGGGGCCAACGTTAATAATGTATTTCTAGATCCGTGAGATCAGTGCAGTTCTTGTTTGGAACAGTGTGCTAGAGCAGTGGAGAACACCACACTGAGAGTGTGTAAGATGCACTCAGTAATTGTCTCAGCAATGTCCCAGATATCCTGGTATATTGTATTCCTGGGCCCTCAGTGACTTACAGTATGTATAAGTTGTTTGAATAATTTTATAAAAGCTGTGATCACACGGTTCCAGTGGTCAGGAACTGATCGCTGCCGTATGAAGCAGCAAACAGGTGTTCTATAGGTTTTCTTAGACTTCTCTGATTCTGTCCCTGCAGGTCGAACAGAGGAGGGCAAGAAAGAACTCGTCTTCCTCAGCAACAGAAACCCGTCCACTCTGGAAAGACTGAGCGCCTTCCTGTAATAAATCTCTCTCACTCAGTCACTCACTCACACTCTCACTCTCTCTCTCTCTGGTTCTCTCGTCTTGTGTAAAATGATATGTAATAAAGATAAAATGGGCTTTAATAATAAACGTCTGTGGAAAAAACGATCTGTGACACATCATTTGTCTCGCATTTAAAAGCGAGTTATGCAACACTATTCACGAATATTCTCCTTTTTTTTATATTTTTTAAAGAATCTGTGAAATATAATTCATTTTAAATACAAGAAACCTGAAATGCCAGTTTAGAAATGGTTCCATTAAGCACTCCATCACCATTTTACATCATTACATACAGTTTTATTTTTATATTTAGTTATTTACCCCTTCAGTCACCTCCAACATACTTCTCATTGAAGATGGTCAGGTTTAGCCCAGACATAGTACTGGGGAAGTTGTGGCCTGGTGGTTATGGAACCAGTCCTGTGACTGGAAGGTTGCTGGTTTGATTCCCTGAACTGGCAGGAACCTAAGTCCCAAGCTGCCCGTGTGCTCACTGCCCCTTAGTGTGTATCACTGTGTGGATGGGTTAAATGTGGAGGACAAATAAAAAGAACCAAAGAAGGCAGCATAAAGGCCAGCAACAAGGAGAGGAACGAGACCTCCTGAGGACTCTTAAAGGGTAAGAGCAGGGTTGTGTGAAGTGTACCATCAGTGAGCATACACACCACATGCACTGGTGAGCAGACACCACAGTGAAACTGGACGTGCAAATAAGACATGTTTCAGGTGTGATTTCCATATATGGACTGTTTGTGCTGTAGACTGAACAAAGCAACGACAGTATCAATATGAACAGCAAGGAAAACCGATGTGTTCCATACTTTGGTCTGTTTAATGCAGTAAGTGTAAGAAACTCTGATAGGTCTAGAGACTGTGATGGTCATTTGAATCCAGCCATGTGTCTCGTTAATCATTATATCCCAAAAATAAACGAGAGGACGACTTCATTAACTTTTAATGACTATAGATTCCTACCAGCTATTAGAGAGCATGTACGACAGCGCCCATTAACTTGGCTGGGCTGGGAGTGAGTTATGACCCTTCACATTCCTCCGTTTGGAGAAATGCTAGTATTATGACAACTTTCAGAACCTTAAAACAGTGTGGATTTGGTTGCATTCCAAGCATCAGCAAGGTCATGTTTTAGTTTTGAACCCAGCCAATGCCAAACGTCTGAGAACCCTACAGTCCAATGGTGGGAGGACTTTTGTGCCACAGAGACCACATCACATTGAGCATGATGGCCTTCACCAGATAACATGCCTATGTTTGGTCTGTATAGCCTAGTTGGGTTCTAGAAAGTTTAGTCCATGATTTCCATGTTGGCCACACATACGAATGCTTCAGTGATGAAAACGGGCTCCATCTGGGTTGCAGGCGTGTGCAAACGGGGCTTTAATGGGACCCACATGGAATTAAAGTTGGCTTGTAACAATGGGGCCCATTTGGGAAGCCTAACAAACCCACACAGAGCCCATGCCCACCTGGAACCCACCTAATCCACAATCCTCAGGTGCTCATCAACCCACTGTGCTGCACACAGTGACACACTCTAGTGAATTCACACACTAGAGGGCAGTGAACACACATGCCCAGAGCTTTGCTCAAGGGCACTTCAGTCATGCCCTGCCAGTTCAGGGAATTAAACCCGCAACCTTTAAGTCACAAGGCTGGTTCTGTGTAAATGCAGTCCCCCACTATCACAAACGATGCAGTTCAGACTCCCACATTTGGAATTAGCAATGGCAGGGCAAACCACCTTCATGATCATGGTATCACCCCTGCCAGGTAAACATTGTGATCATGGTATCACCCCTGCCAGGTAAACATTGTGATCATGGTATCACCCCTGCCAGGTAAACATTGTGATGGCTTGGAGGTGCATCAAAAATAAAGGGACTTTCAGTGTTTTTCTATGCCAATGGACCTAAATTCACTATCATCCTCTATTATTAATATTAATATTATTCACCTATTAAAAACAGTGGCTATATACCTTTGATTCTGCTTATTATTCTTTTTAATGCTTTGGCGACACCTACAGGCCGCGTGCCGCAACTACAGCAATGTCTCCAGTCACATGACCGTCATGCCACAGCTGTCTGTAGGAGCAGGAAGGGAAACACTGGCCAAATGGGTTTGATGGTGGACACTGGGTGGTCAGAAGCTCTTATACCACTAAATAAACTGACCAGAAGGTAGAAGATAACCTGTGTGGTCAGAGGTGAGTCTTATTAACTGAATGTCATTATTACTGTGGAACAAATTGTGTTACTCAGTTGTCTGTTCCACCTTAAAAAGTTGCAGCAGTTACACGAGGGCACCTGCAGGGCCTGCATGCGACTGCTGCAGCATTTAAGGTGGAACAGACAATTCCAAAAAACAAGCTTAAGAATTGGAGATAAACTGGCTTTTAGAGGTATTTAAATGATTGACTTTAGTCCCCATTTATTTCACTTTTTTTATTTTTAAGGCTTTGTGTAGCTCACATCTCTCATTTTATCTTTGATGTACTTTTGTTCTTTAGTAGAAGAATACAGACAATTAAAAATGAACACTGATGTACACTTATTTATTATTATTTATTATTATTATAGCTTTTATGGGACTTTTATTTTGACAGTTTCAGGTTAATTTTGCCCAAATGCTGTGTGATCCCTTTTCTACAGGAGTTTATCAGTTTAATCTGTATTATTTCCATTTTAACAGGTGAGCCGAAGCTGACAGAGGCAGAATGACTGGCTTTACAGCTCACACACATCTTACCGTGTGTGTTATTCTAGCAGGGCTCGTCGCACTCGTCCGAGGTGAGCTCATATTACGTAAAAGTCGTATTACACACCACTACATTCCTTTATTTTCGGACAGTAGCACGTACCCATACGCATATGTTCCTCATATCATCTTCGTTTGGTGGAGAACTGCTTTGACACACACTCATTTCGACTCACCAGCCGGGCTACACAACAGCTTCCAAACATGGTGGTGGTAGTTTCACACACTGTTAATGTAACATTGTAATACACATGCTGCTCAGTGTGCGGTGTGTGCGCTAATGTATGCATTTCATCATATAATCGTACTGTGTGTTAAATTTCCACAGCCGGGAGCGAAAGCTGCGAGGCTCGGAGGTTCACTGAGGACTCCGTGGTGTGCGAGTGTAATGCCACACACTGCGATTCCATCGGCGAGGTCACTTTACCCGTTGTGGGTCAGTTCCTGACATTCCTTACCAATCAGGCGGGCAGCAGGCTTCAGAGGAAGCAGGGCCAGGTACAGAAGAACAGCACTGGTACAGGTGAGTTACTCCAACGCCGCAATCTTCAGAAATCAGTGATCTTCACCACATCACTTCGTATGTTCTGGCTCATATTCAGCGTGGAGATGCACGTTTATCACCAAACCCCTCCTGAAACTGCTCCAGTGAAGGCCAGGCCCTGCTGAGAAGATAGATCAGGTCTGTACAGCAGCTGACCCAGTTTCTCCTGCTTCTCTCTCTCTCTCTCTCTCTCTCAGCTCTGAGGATCACTCTGGTTCCTCAGCAGAAGTTCCAGCACATTAAGGGCTTTGGAGGAGCCATGACTGATGCAGCTGCCATCAACATCCTGTCGCTGTCCGCTGGAGCCCAGGACCAGCTGCTCCGCCAGTACTTCTCTCCAGAGGGTGAGAGAGAGGGACAAAGAGGGGGCGGGGTCTGAAAATGGAAAACCTGGATGAAGTTTTTAGGCCAGCAGATGTATTGATGTATAGATGTGTGACTGGTTTCCCTGTTTTTAATGCAGTGGAGCTAAAAACAAACAAACAAACAAACAAACAAACAAAAACATGAAGGAGATAAAGCCTCTGTCGGAGACGTCAGACCTGTACATTTTGGACAGTATCGTCTTTCGTGTTTGGAACAGATCCACGTTAAAGTCCCCGTCCTCTGTCCACGTACAGGTATAGAGTATAATGTGGTCCGAGTGCCGATGGCCAGCTGTGACTTCTCCACCCGTCTGTATACGTACGCAGACACACCTGGAGATTACAGCCTGCTTAACTTCAGCCTGTCCAAGGAGGACACACACATGAAGGTGACACCTTTCCTCCTCATGAGTGTGTACATTCTGTAAATCCAGACTGTAGTTCATCTGTTTCTCTGCAGACTTCAATGATCAGGACCCCACAGGACCACCACAGAGCAGATATGATGTGGGTGGTGGGTCATTCTCAGCACTGCAGTCACACTGACGTGGTGGTGGTTTGTTAGTGTGTGTTGCTGGTACGAGTGGATCAGACGCAGCAGTCTCACTCGCCCCTCTTTGTCCCCTAAGATTCCCCTCCTGCAGCGGGCTCAGGCTCTGTCTCCTCGCCCTCTGTCCCTGATGGCTGCTGCCTGGAGCGCCCCCGCCTGGATGAAGACCAATGGTGCCCTCATGGGCAAGGGCTCACTCAAGGGCAAGCCAGGGGGCAAAGAGTACAAGACCTGGGCTCAGTACTACATCAGGTGCATAAACTGAGTTTAACACTGAGCAGCAGTGTATCACCGTCTCCAGACGTTTGTGACCCCTTTAGAATTGTCTATATTTCTGCCTAAATTTGAGCTAGAACCTCACCGGGTTCTCACACAAGAACCTAAAAGCAGACAGATCATTTATTTATGGAGGAAAATGATCCAGTGGATCCAATGATCCAGATCGGTGAGGGCAATGGTACGTGAACCTTGAGGATCAGCGAATCATCTGGAGGTGAAATCAGAGTCGGGTGTTTTCAACCAATGGGAGACAATCGGGTGCAAATCAAATTCTGACCTTCACATGTTGGAGCTCAGAAGAAGAGCTGTTGATGCTCATCTGACTGGAAAGGGTTACAAACCCACCAACATAACAGAGCTGAAGCTGGTTTGTTTGGAGGAATGAACTCAAATTAGTGCAGGACTGATCAGGGGGTGAAAGCAGGGGGTCACATACTTTTACCCTCACCGATATGAAGCACTGATCATCTTCATCAGTAAATAAATGAATGAGAAGGTTTAATAAATGTCTCATTAGTTTGATTTGGTTCCTGATCTACTTTTAGAAAATCTGAAATAAAGTAAGTTCTTTCAGACACGTCGAAGCTCCATCAGGACTTTAATGCGTTCCGTCTTTGGGTTTCACCTGCTCCCCGTCAGGTTCCTGGAGGAGTACGAGAAACGCAACATTTCATTCTGGGCTCTGAGCACAGGTAACGAGCCCACTGCCGGCGAAATGACCAATTACAGCTTTCAGGCTCTGGGCTTCACTCCAGAACAGCAACGTGATTGGATCGCACTAGACCTTGGCCCCGCCCTCCATTCCTCCCATTATGCCAAGACCAAAGTAGTAATCCTGGATGACCAGAGGTTCCTGCTTCCTCACTGGGCCAAAGTGGTAAGAGGGGGATGGAAGTGGGTGGGATGGTGAGAACGTTTAGACTTTGTTGAACAACTGTTTGTAATTACTGAGTAACTTAGAATGTAGAACGTAGAAACCATGAGAACATCGAACCTTTGAACCTTTAGAATAATTCATAGTGACTAATAATAACGAATCTTCTGCCTGGAGTAGAAGGTTCACTGTATGTTCAGTATCACGTGTGACTGTCGTTCCTGCTGTAGGTTCTGAGTGATATCCATGCTGCCCGCTATGTCCACGGCATTGGTGTTCACTGGTACTGGGACCGAATCATTCCTGCCAGAATCAGCCTCGGAACCACGCACGACCTCTTCCCGGAGTACTTCCTGTTTGGCACTGAGGCGTGTTCTGGCTGGAGCGAACTGGACCGCGGTGTGCGAATGGGCAGCTGGACGAGAGCAGAGGACTATGCCCGCGATATTATAGAGGTACCCGTTTAACCACATGACCCACTTTGTATCAGTTCATTTAAAGGGTCCATATGAAATTGTGCTTGTGATGTCACATGCATGCATTTTCATATGACCACCCATTGACCCTACAGCAGTTAAGCCCCACCCACTCCACTCAACCCACAGCATTTCAGATCCAGTTATTCTGCCTGTGACAGTGTAGCCCCACCCATTCAGCCCACAGCAGTTTAGCCCCACCCATTCAACAGTTTAGCCCCACCCATTCAGCTTACAGCAGTTTAGCCCCACCCATTCAGCAGTTTAGCCCCACCCATTCAGCTTACAGCAGTTTAGCCCCACCCATTCAGCAGTTTAGCCCCACCCATTCAGCCCACAGCAGTTTAGCCCCACCCATTCAGCTTACAGCAGTTTAGCCCCACCCATTCAGCGTTCAGGTTGTTTTTTTCTCAGGTGGAAGATAACCTGCAGGTTTTCATCAGAGCCAGTTGAACTGGGGCAGTTAGGGGCAGTCACGTGATCTGTTGTGGAACTGGTTTTGCTGACCAGTGTGTAAATGACACTGAACTCCGGCGCTGCCTCCGTCTGTTATCTCTCTCAGACAGAATAGATCAGCTGAGCAGCAGGAGGACCGTCACACTGAACTGTGAGCTCTGACTCTACACGACTAACGTTCTGTAATCATTAACTGTATGTCCAGATGTAGCCAGACCCCACATCAGCTTGTAGAACCTCCATAGAAGAGGACAGTAAGTGTGCAGGTGTGGTCTAGAGGGGTGTAAAGCCCCCCAGCATTGAGCTGTGGAGCTGTGTTCTCTGGAATGATGGAGCTCCATCCAGTTCTTCTGGGATGAGATGGGGTGATCAGCCAACATCCTGACCTTAATATCAATCAAATGCTCACAGCAATGCTACAAGATTTAGTTTGTTGGACAGTAGCCAACCTAATCACCCAACATCAGTACATGATGCTGATGCTCACATGAGGCTGGATACAATCAAATTCTCCTCACAGTCATATTCCAACATCTAGTCTAGCCATGCCAAAGGCACTCTTGCCCTCTCTCACACTCTTTTCCTCTCTCTCTCTCTCTCTCTCACACACACTCTCACTCTTTTCCTCTCTCTCTCTCACACTCTCTCTCTTTCTCTGTCTCTCACACACTCTCACTCTCTTCCTCTCTCTCTCTCTCTATAGGACTTGAATAACTACGTGACCGGATGGATGGACTGGAACTTAGCATTAGATCTGGGTGGTGGTCCGAACTGGGTCAAGAATTTTGTGGACAGTAGCATCATCGTGGACAGCAGCAAGGATGTCTTTTACAAGCAGCCCACCTTCTACAGCCTGGCCCACTTCAGGTACCGCAGCCTGAGCCTCATAACATAACGTTCACCACCCCTCAGATGACTGATCAGTAGGTCAGAAGTGTCTGATTAGTCCAACAAAACACTGCTGGAGTGCTTAAACACCTCAGTGTCGCTGCTGGACTGAGAACAGTCCACCGACCAGAAATATCCAGCCGACAGCGTCCTGTGGGCAGCGTCCAGCAGGACTGGGGGGTGGACGATTGATGATCGCAGCTCAGAAGCGCTGACAGCTAAACAACCTGAAATAAAGCTGTAAAGCTTCTCGCGTCGTGAACCCGTTTTGACATTGTTCGTTTTGTTTCCGTAAACAGTAAGTTCCTGTGGGAGGGGTCTCAGAGGGTGGGTGTATCTGTTACGGGACACGCCACCCTGGAAACCACTGCCTTCATCAGACCTGATGGCGCCGCGGTGCTGATCGTGCTGAACAGGTGAGGTGGGAGGAGGAGGAGGAGGTGCGAGTTGACCTCTGATGTTCTCTGACTTCCTGTAGGATGCTTTCACACCGACCTTGTTCGGTCTGTACTTTCGGACCCGTTAGTCTGCGTCCGGATCTACTGAACCGTGGTCAGTAGGAAAGCCCGACCTGTTATCTTGTTATACTGATGGAACTGCCCGTTGACGTCTGTTAGAAGCGAGCTTCGTGTCGGTGTGTTTGCGCTGTTTTCTGAGTTCGTTTCTCTCCGTGATTCTCACCTGTAGGTCGGACGTGGAGGTCCCGTTCGAGGTGTGGGATCAGACAGTGGGCTTCTTACCGTCCAGTGCTCCTCCTCACTCCCTCCTCACTCTGCTCTGGAACAGGTCCTGATTAACGCTTTGTGGCTCGGGACAGTCGGGACTGCAGGAACGCATGCTGCTCTGAGCTAGAGAGAGCCCGTGTCCCAGTGCGCTCCTGGTGTCGCACTGGTTCTCACCCCCGCTGAATGAACAGGCATCCAGAGATCATCTGAATCATCAGTCAACAACATGTCAAACCCCATCAGACCCAACATCTCGCAGTTTTAAACACGCAGGTTCCTAAATGGTAGGTAAGAACCTTTTGCTTACGCTGGTTCTTTAAACGTCAGCTCAGTGTTCGTCACTTAACCCAGCACATGGGAATTGAACCCATAAGAGCCCGCAGTGACATGTTAAAGGACTTTTAACTCCTGAGAGACAAAACCAGCCTTAAGTGATGGGTCACAGCAGCAGTTTTATAGCAGTTTAACGGGGTGTTTTCAGACGGTCCCTAAGTGCTTTTGGCGCTTCCTACATCGATTTTGGCTACTTTAGTCTGCAGAGTCTGTTTTCTGCTGTGAACTCCGTGTGTCGAAATATCAGCACACACTGGAAGGACTTTTACTTTGTAAAACAGAAAAATATTTTTGCAGTACCGCTGCTGTCCATTAGGGGCTACAGCATTCGATATGCCAGAGTCAAATACAAGAACCATTCAGAAACTTCACTTTTAAGACAGAGGAGGTTAAGAGGATTATGGTTCTGTAGGTTCTCACACCTGCTGTGCGCTGGTCCTCGTGGTCTTACTCCCAGTTAAATCACTGGTCCAGTTTAGGAAATAAGCGCTGCGATTCCCACGTGATTTGATTCACCTGAAAATGATTCAAAGCCTCATCGAATTGGACTTTACACGACGTTAGAACAACGTAATATAAATATACTGAGTGTAAACTCTTTAGTACATAATATCATCAGTTCTTACGTCCCAAAATCGATGCAAGTCTCCACCTTTGAATCAATGTAGTGATTCATTTCGGTTCTCCGAACACTGTTGGATTGGAGGGGTTGAACTGGAGCTATTAGGAGCCCATTTTACGGGGAAACATCACGTTCTCTCGCTGTGTGTAAGCAGTTAGTTTGAACACAAAATACAGGGCATCAGCCATAACATTATGACCACCTCCTTGTTTCTCCTCTCTGTCCATCCTATCAGCTCCTCTGATCACACAGCAGCTCTTTGTGGTTTACCACCATGTCAGTGTGACTGCAGTGCTGAGACGACATCATAGCTGCTCTGTGGTGGTCCTGTGGGGTCCTGATCATTGAAGATCAGGGTGAAAGGAGGAGAATAAAGTATCAGAGGAACAGATGAAATACAGTCTGGAATTATAGAACCACAAAGAGCTCCTGTGTGACCAGAGGAGCTGATAGGATGGACAGAGAGAGGAGAAGGTGATCTGGTTGATTAGTGTATGTATGGAACCAAAGAACTAGCGCTTTACAATGTTCAGACACTAGAGGGCGCTTCTGCGAGAGTGAAAGAGTGGGTTTCTATGGAGCTTGTCAAGCTGTTGCTTTTCTGCACTGAAACGACGTCAGTCAAGGACGACTGTGATTCTAAAACCTTTCATCTGAACTGTAATTGCATTAGTGCCTACCATGCTAATAAAGTACTGTTGATTACAGAGTGGGGTACTGTACTGGTGTTGGTATCCGTGTGTACTGGGAAAGCCATTATAACTCCTCACATCAGCACGTTTAGACGATCTCCGCGGCAACGGAACGTACAAATAACCCTCACACAACTCATGCAAGCCTGACTGATCAAGATCAACATGGAACTGATTTTTATTCAGTTTTATTATTAATACATCATCATCATCATCATACACGTCATATATATAATATATATTTAATATTTAGGGATTTATCTTTTGTTTTCATTTCTAGATGCTTTAGCTTTTCTTCGAATGAGTTTTTGGAACTAAAATTATTTACAAAAAAAGTGATACAAATGAGAGTGAAAGGAGAACTAATACAGATGCAGATGTGTGTGATATATACACCAGAGAGAGCGAGAGAGAGAGTGAAAGAGAGAGAGCGAGAGAGAGTGTGTGTGTGTGTGCGCAGGGGGTGAGAGAGAGTCAATTATCCAGACAAGACCGTATGATCCCACAAATAGGTCTTAAAAAAACAAACAAACAAAAACAACGTTGGACTACTCATCAGAGCGCCAGAGATAAAGCACAGTTCATGAACCGCGAAGACGCTGGAACCCCACGGAGACGGGACGGGGGACGGACGAAGCCCGCGCGGCTCTGCTTGACAGGGAGAGGGGCGTTCTGTACATTCTGTAACTGGTTACAGCCGCAGCAGGCTGGTATGAACGGGGAAGGCAAAGGTGGAAATAAACAGAATAAAAAAATAGTGCAGGTTAATAAACACACAGAAAAAAGGACGAGAGACAGGCCACGATGGAGAGAGAGAGAGAGAGAGGGGGGTAAAAAATAACAGTAAAAGAGAGAGAGACGAAAAGAAATGAGATGAGGAAAATGAGTGAGAGAGAGACAGAAGGCATAGGACAGAGTGTAGAGTGGCGGGAGGGGGCGGGGCATTGTTAAGACAGTGAAGGAAAGCCCGACAGCGGCAGACCCTCATGAGTGAAACGGTAGAGCAGAGAAGAGAGGAAGCGAGTGCGTCTCAGAACGACCATCTCTCCTGTGTGCGGGGGTCAGTGTTTAGGGATGGCTCTGTCGGAGGCTGATTGCTGCTGCTGTCCTCTCCATTCAAACTCTTCCTGCACACTGGACACGTGTCATGCTGCGCAGAGACAGAGACAGGGACAGAGACATGATGGTAAGTGTGTTTAATGGCCGAGTTCTACAGAGAAGTCCTGGAATTTACTCTGATGTTATCGGAATCTCCTCTTGGTGGCGTAAGAGAGCACATTTTTGAAACATCAATGTAAAGTTACCGTCAGACTGAAGAACAGCCTCCAAACATGGTGGAGGTAGTTTGACACCCCGTTATTGTTAGTGCCACTGAAGGACTCATTTCCAGCGGCTGAAGTTTTGGACGCGGGTGGGTCAAAATCGCGCTGTAGCAGCTGTTCTTTGAACAGTACGGAAACGGTCTGAGGGTGTAACGGTAACTGTATTCGTACTGAACTGTCATGGTAAAGGCGTCACTGTTCCGTGCACAGAACACACAGCACATGCAATCAGGGTGAGTACAGCAATTCCACAAGAGCATGTGACACCTGGAAACCATTAGTTCTAAACCACTGGACTTGAATGGAGCATCACTATGGTAACTGTAGTCCCCTCCCACAGCTAACCCCGCGTCCAGCACCGGCTGTTTTCAGCTCAGCTGGTAGGGACTCACCAGTTCTAGCCAGGGTACGATGCAGTCGCTGTGGAAGAAGTGGTTACAGGGCAGCTGCCTGACTGGCTCGCCAACCGTGTAGTCCTCTTTACACACCGGACACTCCATACTGCTGTCTGGAAGAGACAAATGGAGGACAGACGGGTGAAAAACACCATTCAGATGATGAACTGTGATCTTCACTGTAACTATACTGACAGATCTGGGTTTGGAGGGTGTGGAGATCTCTCCATCATAGAAACCACAATGAGATCTTTATTGTATCAGAGGGGGTTTGAGGAGAACGGAAGAGCGTCTGTACAAAGACTGACGCTGAAACATCACAGAGCTGAAAGAATTCCGCATGGAGGAGTGGGAACGTCGTTCTTCCAGTCGATGGTAGACGGTACTAGAAACATCTCACTGACATTGTTTCAGCATTCATCGATTTCGTTCACTCCTCGCAGCATTCTCATGTAGGCCTGAACCGTACGGTCTGAAGTCCTGATGGGACAGGATTCGTTTCAGCAGGGAAGGTGACGTGAAGTCATTTTACTACAGGACGTCTGAAGTTCACGAAAACTCGGTGTAAATGATGGTGATCTCGATTCATACGGGACAAAAATAACCTCGGCTTATGTTTACGGCTCGTTTTACAGGAGCTAAAATAGTCCGAGTGGGACTAAAATCGCGGAGAACCTCCAGAAAAATGACTTCACACCACCTCCATGTTTAACTAAGCGACACGTTTACAGAAGAGCGGAGGTGCAGTGGAAGAAGAGGCCAGTTATGAAGGTCTGCTGAGGAAATGAGAACATAAGAAAGAGCCTGACCGGCCTGTTCCTGAGAGACGATGACTGTGGGGAGCGACGAGATCTTCTCTTTCTCTGCAGGAGGCGGACCCGTGTTCTCAAACTGACCCAGTAACTGTGAGAGAGAGCGAGAGGGAGTGAATATTAATAACTCTAAATGTAGGTATTGTGATGTACACTGAGGGGGAGGAGCTACAGTCTCTCATTAGGGTGAATATTAATAACTCTAAATGTAGGTATTGTGATATACACTGAGGGGGAGGAGTCTCATTAAGGTGGTTATACAGAACACAATCAAGTAAATCCTCATTCTCTCAGGGTTGCAGTACCTGTGTAATGACTGCATCCAAACCTCCCTGTCCCCAGGCGTAGTCACCAGGGTTCGAGTGCAACATGCCCGTCCTACCATCACACAAACACAAATACATACAGGTCTCTTCACAACAGTGAGATTTAGAGTAAAACAATGTAAGCATTAGATACACGGACACCTGGTTAGACACTGTCACAATCGGACCTTTTAACACTAATATGAAACTAAATCATACTTTCAGTAAATGTGACATATTTAACAGTTATTGAACTGAAAACGGTGTTTTTACGTTACCATGACAGCGGAGGCGAACCTGGAACTCCCGAATTGGCGAAAAGTCCAGCAAGAAACTGTTGTACTATTCTGTGGAAAAGACAACGATTCAAACAGCAGAACCGAGATTCAGACTTTCGCATAGTGACTAATATATATATATATATATATATATAAATAATGTGAAATAACCTTCTAAAGAGCAGTAAACAGTCATATACGGGGTAGCTCACACAGAATAACCCAACTGTTTTACAGAACACAGACGTTGTCCTACAGAAATTGTTGTGCTATTTTAAGCTCAAGGAACTTATTTAGCATTTGAGACACCGCGTCGCACTGACGGCAACCGACAACCTGTATCCGGTCTTCTCTCTGTAATGAAATGTGCTGTTGTTCTGCGTTACTTAGGCACTGAAATCTACAGTGGACTCAGTTAAGCACACTGACGTTCTGCTGTAACCTCGGGCCTCCTGCTGGCACCGCCGCCTCGCTCCGACACCGAAAACCAGCTGCCAACAGTGTAACACCAAACATACAGTACACGGGACTGGGCAGTGTGGTAAGTGTGTTCTGGGTTAACAGCACAGTCTGACTGTTCCCCTCGTGCTCTACTTTCCATTTCTCAACAGGGCCGTGCACGCAATCCGACTGCTGTACAAACATCTCAACATTTTTTCACACCGCGCTTCAGGCCTGACCGCCAGCACGTCCGAAACGACCGGCTGAACTGCTAACAGGGTCTTTTACCGTGGAATGACTGAATTACACACTTTAGAGTTTAGAGAATTACACCAACCAGAAGGACGTGTGGGATTTGCAGGATCAATAACTGATGATAACTGTAGTCTGATCTGATCAATATTTATTGATCTACTCATACAGAAGTGGTGTCTCTCAGTACGGCGTCGGGTTTAACGCAACACACCAGACGTCTCTGCATGGAGTTGTAGAGGTTCCTGATGGTGTCCCATATCGTTGTTAACTGGTTTAATTAGCAGCAAACATGGTGCACCGTGGTTGGGGCGAACTGCCAAGCGGTCAGTGATCTGGGGTTCTCTTTGCAGACTCAGGTTCATCCTCACTCGGTCAGTAAGACACTGAGAGTGAAGTCATGGCAGATGAACACTGCAGTCCGGGTCGGGCCGGAGATGGGGGACGCTGCTCAGAGATGTTCTATTCATCGTGCTGCTTGTAAAAACAGATTTCACACAGACTGCTTCACAGGTTTGGGGTAAAACGCTGTTCTAGATAACCCTCCTCAGTCAGAACAGTAGACAGTGGAGGTGAATGAAAGCAGAACCCTTATGAACACACTGCCTGATGTTATTCTCCATTTAAGAAGATTCTAGATCTAAAACTGGTTTTTAAACATCCCATCATTAAACCAGTGGAGGGATACATGCTGCACGGTGTGATGCAGCAAAAAGTAGTTCCTAAAGAACACGGTTCGTTCAGATTCTCCACTATTTTCCATCATCATCACCAGCATCCCGTATAAAGCTCAGAAGACTGGTTTCACTGGTGGGTTTGGATGGTAAATGAAATGGCAGTGTCGTCATGGTGACTGACGTTGTGAAATCAGTTGGTACGTTTTTCTACAGTCAAGCACGATTGCACACCGAGCGAGCTCGGCCCAAACCCCGACTCCGTCTTGTTTGTTCAACCACCAAACCACTCACCCCTCGACAGCCGGAGACCGATCCGGCCGGGTGCTTCCTCTGGACCGGTATCTCCTTTGAGTGTGTAAGCGTGGTGGACGGCCAGGTCCCCAATGTTCTCCTAGTGGACCTCCAAGACCCCCGCCAAGCCCGCCGGGGACGGAGCCACCAAAAGGTCCCCCGCCCAGACCCAAACCCCCACCACCTCCAGGGACCCGCGGCTCCGAGTCGGGGCTGTCCAGGTCCACTGTGAACGGCCGCTCCACAAACAAAAGCTGCCAAAGCTGAGAGAGAGAGAGAGAGAGAGAGAGAGAGAGAGAGAGAGAGAGAGAGAGAGAGAGAGAACGAATGTTGAAGAACCAGGAAACAGGCACATTACAGGGTTGGTAAGAGTTGTTTGTCACTATGGTAACCAGTGTAGCTTTAGGATGGTGAACACCATACGTAAAAAAGGTAAAAATCTTCCATTTCATCACCAATGAAGGCAGTTAGAGGACTAAACCTTTAACCACTAGGGGGCGCACTAACCGGAGCTGGAACAGTGAAAATACCACTGATCAGCATAAACGGTTCACGTTGTGTATGTTTTTGAGTACGTGTGTAAAAGAAAAGGAGTGTCTGCGGTTTTCTCCTTTCCCAAACGTAGCCAATCAGCTGGGACACGTCTGAGGTTTGCTTCTTTAGTTTCAGCGAAGGGACGAAGTGTGGAATGGAACAGAAGTCCGTGTAAACCAGTAAGATTCAGACTATATTTCCGGGTGAATGTCAGCGGCGCGTGGACGACTCCTTTCTTTTTCAGACATTTCTGAGAGGACGGTCAGTTTACCTCTGCGAACTGTGATGCTGTGTCATCAAGGCCATTGGAGCCGCTGTCCAGAAGACTGAAAAGAGCACAAACACACAGCGTTATCGGTCAGTTAACATGCGGCTAAGAAACGAATGTCCTGAACGTTGATCAGGTCGTTAGGACATAAAAACGGCAAAGACAATGAAAACGGGACAGAAAAGCTTGTGAAATGAAGGAAGAACCTTTAGAATGTCTTTAGGATCTTCTGCGAAACAAAATGAACAATAACAAATAGTAACATTGTAACAACGTCAAGTACGTAACATTCCACATACACATTTACATACCCCCCCATTTCAGCGTACAGCAGTTTAGCCCCTCCCACTCATTTCAAGATACACATATTTCAGCCGTGGCTGCTTGTAACACTAGGAGCAGTTAACGGTGGCCAATCAGAGCAACAGCTTGTTGGACGGTGGACGAGCAGGCTGTAGGAAACAGGCCCTTTAACACTGAACTGGTGCCACAGCCATGTCGTCATCTGGAGTTGCAACATACCTTCAGAGTCACTGAAACAACGAGGAAGCAGATTAGAATCATCTCACCTGGAGTCTTCCGTCACTTCCTCGATGAATCCAGAGTCGCATCGGGGGCAGATGTATTCCTGAACACAACAGACAGAGCGTGAACAACGGTCTGCTCAGAACACCACCGCAAGAGACATCACGCGAGCAGGACTTCCCCATTCCCCTTCCACCACGGCCGAGATCAAAACCACGCCAGCATGACTTCGCTTACGGAGCACAACAGTCACATCTTAACCTTTAGAACTTCAGGCCAACTCTGCAGGACGTTCTCGTGGTTTAATACACGTTTACAGAAGCCACACGTTCCAGGCATCGTTCCGTTCAGGAGATCCTGGAATATTACGCAAATATTCAGTTAACGGTTCAGTTAAAGTACTGACGGACGAGCTCTGTTTCCCGTTGTTTTGGTGTTTTACGTAAAAAAGAAATACGGTAAAACTTAACAGTTCTAACCATTTAAATTCTATTTAAAGGACTGAAACTAGTGTCGAGTGTAGACGACATTCACGCAGCACGAAGTGTCCCACTGACATTTACATCCCAAACTCGGATTATTCTGTGAATAAAAGTACAACAAACTACAGAAACCTCCACCAAACCAAGCCCAGACCTCTAAAGGTCAAACGTCCTCTAAAGGTCAAACTTCGCTTTCAAGCTTTTTGCTTCCCTTCATCACTGTGGACACATCCGGCCACTTCATTAGGAACGCAGAGGTAGAAGGGCCACTGATACAAGTGTAAACAACAAAAATAAAGGATATTCAGTCGCCTGATCTGAAACTGGGTTGTAGAAGTTCACTTCGTCAATACGGTTGAACCGGATTTATTTGTATGAACAAATTGTGGGGGGGGTTCCCCCCTTGGGAGCCCAGTTCCTCTGGCTCTTCGTCCCGGCCTTCATTCACCTTTTCATCTGAATTTCTGTGAAGCTGCTCTGTGATACCAGCTGTACAGAGCGTTACACCAACCGGTTTCCAGCAAATAAAGTGAATCGAACAGGATTCCGAATTCGATTCCAGATCATATGATCAGAAACATAGTGCAGATTCCATTTCAGGAGCTGCAAGGCATCAGAAATGGACTCAGAACCTCCACCTGGCACTCAGACAGGTCCCTCACCAGGTCCAACCAAGCAAAGTCCAATTAAGCTGTTTTAATGAATAAAAAACTTATTATTTAGAAGTGAAACCGAATTGGAATTCACTTTCAGTTTGACTGAGGCCTCCAAACCAGTCCAGATGAGGATCAGCTGATGCTGGGCCCTCACCTACACCCCACAGCCTCACTCTCACTAGTCCGGCAGCGGCGCCGAGGAACCGGATCCAGATCCAGAACCGAATCAGAATCGGATTGAGCACAGCAGGCAGCTCAGCTGCTTTTCAGCTCTGCTGCGGCTTCAACGGCGTGACAGGACTCGACACGAGTCCGACAGCGTCCCAAACCGGGCTGAAACCTGAACCGGGTGTGAATCCGGTTCTGATCCGAATCAAAACAGCAGCAGCAGCCCGGTAGCTCCGCGGCTAACGTCCCGCCGGCCTCGACCCTAGCGGCCGGATTACAGGCGGACAGGCCGGCTGCCACGGCCGGAGCCGACGGGGGCGAAGCGCGGGGGCTGGGAGCGGCGTCTTACCGGCAGTTTGGGGCTGACTTCGCCCTTACAGCAGTGACAGAAGAAGCGATGCGGAGGAACCGCCGCAGCCTCCGCCATCTTACACTCCGGGGAAGAGGGCCGGGGCGGTGACGTCAGCGCGGGGCGGGGCCACGCAGCCACCCCGTTTGTGTACGTCCGATTCACTCCCGCGAGCCGACTCTTTTGAGCCGACTCCTGGCGAACCGACTCTCAGAATCTAGAGTTCAGTAAAATCTTTCTAATTCGACCAAACCTCTCTAAAGAATGTCCTTATATTTTAATATCAGTACAGAAAAGTATTTTAACATCAGCACGTATTATTATTATTATTATTATTGTTATTATTATTATTATTATTATTATTATTATTGTTGTTACTGTTATTGTTATTATTATGGTTATTGTTGTTGTTGCGGTTATTATTGTTGTTTATTTATTATCTATTCTGGCAGGACATTTGGGATAGCATTGAAAATGAAGATCAGATTATTATTTTTGGGGGGGGGGGGGTTTGTTGTTTTTTAGGAACACATGTAGCACAATAGAAGTACTTTCATAAGAAATGATGATGGATTTGATTCAGTTGAACAGATGAATCGGTTCGAGTGACTCTGACTCGGTTGGAGCAGCAGAGCCATGTGAGCGGAGAGCTGAGCGCTGAGAGCGTCTGTGAAACAGAACGGCCGTGTAATCGCGCGGACAGCGCTGCGAGGAGCAGATCACACACAGATCACAGCAAAGATCACAGATCACAGGCATCACAGCAGAGTCACAGCGGTCTGTAAAACATTTTACCGGACTTTTAACCTGTATTACACCGGAAACCAGCAGATAGCGTTAAAGTACTGACAGACTTTCTTTCTGGTGTCCTATAAACAGATTTAAACTACAGATTTAATACTTAGTCATCTGTAAGTGAGATTAAAATAAGCGCAAAAACGTCCGATTCTCGAAACATTAGTGGAGCAGCTGTTTCTGAGCGCAATGCAGGGACTTTTATTTTGTAGAACTGGTTTGTTTACAGTACTATGTGGATTAAAGGGTTCAATTAAATATTGTAATTAAGGTTATTTTATATGTATTCTTCCTGATAAATTAAAGCAGCTTCATTTGTAATGTAAAAAAAACAAGTTTAAAAATGTTTATTTTCTATTTTATTTTTATTTTGTTTGATAATTTATCCATTACCAAGAAATAATAACACACCATAAAGCAATTGTTGGATTAAATCTTTATGTGTGAATATAATGATCTGTGTAAGTGATTGTAGTATTACAGTTGATTAAACTGTAGAACTGAAAGGAGGCTCTAGAACCCTGTTGGTTCTCTAGTCTGGATATAAGATGAGATCCGGTTGGTCATGGAAGTACAGGTTCTGTATGGCATCCTGCAGCACATTGACCCACAGATGTTGCAGCTGGACCTGTAGATCCTGCACACTCTTAGGTTACTGATGCTGACGGTCAGCTGCTCACGTAAACGCTGGATTGGCCATAAATCTGGAGACCAATCAGGAGGAGGCATTCCTGGGAAATCCCTGCAGTGTGTGGAGCATTACCCTGCTGAAAATGCCAGTGTGAAGTCCTGCCATGAGAGCAGACAGGTGTCCACAGGATGTCCTGCACATATTGCTGACCTGTTAGTGTCCCTCGTATCACAACTAGAGGTGTTCCCAGATCATCACACCAGTGTGTTGCTCCACAGCAGAGGCGGGATTGAAGCCTCACCACGAGACCTCCACACTCAAACCCACCCAAAATGAATATACTACACATACCCTGCATTGTGTGTGTGTGTGTGTTATTTGTATGATGTACACATTGTTTACTGTACAGTTTGTTGTGTTTTCCAGATGACTGCGCAAGAGGTGCGTTTGTGTGGGCTGCTGCTGCAGGAGCACTTCGGTGAGGTGGTGGAGAAGGTTGGGACGGAGCTCCAACGGAGTGGTGCTCTAAACCTGCGAGCCTTAGCCCATCAGACCAGCATTCCACTCGACCTGGTACTTCTGCTCACATTGTTCAGCCGTCTCTGCTTTTGTGTTTATCTCATGTTGGGAAGAGAACAGTCTTTCCCACGTCCCACCTGTTGACCACCTTCATCTACACACCTGTCACAACCTCACTAAACAGGGACTGAAACAAGTGGACAGCAGGATGTTTCGAAAGCTTAAAGAGCAACACCAGTGGCCTTTCAGTTTGGGGTTCTAGAGGAACGGCCAATGCTGCTGATCTTTAATACTGGCTACCAGTGTCTGTTACCTGTCACCTACATTGACCTCGTAGCTCCAGCAATGCCATTCACATTGGTTGTCAACGTTCTCCTAGGTGAAGAAGTCTCTGTGTGTGCTGGTTCAGCATGGGATGTGTGTGTTTGGTCCGGGCCGTCGGGGTCCCGGGGGTCCAGTGGAGTACACGGTTAACAGCGAGCGCATTCTCTACATGCTGCGCTACCCACGATACATCTATACAGCCAAGAGTCTGTACGGGGACACGGGCGAGCTGGTGATCGAGGAGATACTCCAGAGGGGTCAGATGACCATGAGCAGTACGGTGAAAACTGTAGCGGACAGGCTGACCCAGAGCATGGAGGGTGAGTGTACACCAACAGCGCACAGCAAATAGACTACAGTAACTCTTGTTTCTAATAAAGTGGCCAGTGATGAAGCACAACGTGGGTGTTTCTAATAAAATGGACAGTCACATGATTTGGAATGCATGTTTTTAACCTCTGCTTCCAGATGGTCAGAGTATGGACTACAGTGAGGTCGTGGGTGCCTTCACCCGTTTGGTGGAGACTCATTTCTTGCAGCGCTGCACCCCAGTGGACAGTGCAGGAACTGCTGGGAGAACATCCTCGCAACCTTCGGACGCTCCTGCACCTGCTGCTACTCAGCCTGCTCCACCTGAGAGTAACCCAGACTGCTACAAAATACCCCAGGTCCACCTCATTGGTCAGTGTCTCACCACACATCTAGCACTTCAAGAATGAGCAGAAATATGAACTCAGTTGACTGATGTCACAATCTTGTGAGCAGTGATGATGAGTGATAGTGTGTGTGTGTGTGTGTGTGTGTGTGTGTGTGTGTGTGTGTGTGTGTGTGTGTCTCAGGTCGGGGTAAACGCAGGCGGTCGAGTGACGACGGGGAAGCTGATGAAAAGAAAGCAAAGAAAGCCAGACTGGACAGTGAGGTGAGTGCTCTACACACACATACACACACACACACACACACACACACTAAAATTATTCACTATCTCTGCAGGTGTGTGGTGATGAGGGGATCTACTGGCAGGTGAATTTTGAGCGGTTTCATCTACATTTCAGACATCAGGCCATCATCAGCGCTGTGGCCTCCAAACTGGACCCGGTAAAGTCCACCCACCACTTTAAGGCTGACCTCACCGTCAGCAGTGTTTCCAGTAATACTGCTGTAGGACTGAATACGTGTGTAAGACAGTTTAGAAATGAATATGTGTCTTATCTTCTGTCCCTCCTTCACCACAGACGAGCAGTGAAATAGTCAGGACCATGCTGAGGTTGAGTGAAGTGACCACCCCAGCTAATGCTGCCTACACACAAGCTCTATCAGCCAATGAGGTAACACACACACACACACACACACACACACGTGTTCTTCTTCTGACGACCACCACTGACCACCTAACTGTACTAACCTTAATCACAAACCGAACCCCAGCTCTCACCGTACTAACGCTTCCCGATCAGTGTGTGGTTTCATTTTAGGTGTTCTGTGATTTTCCTTTTTCTGTCAGATCTTTAGAGCTCTTCCCACCAGTTACAACATCAGCAGACCCATTCTGGACCAGTATCTCACTCTACTGGTGGATGATCCGGTAAAACATCATGGAATTGTATCCTGAATAATCGGAATCTTAACTGCGAGGTCAGAGATGCTCATTAGAAAATGCTTTCACACTCCTGTGTTTCTGTTTCTCTGTCAGATGGAGTTTGTCAGTAAGACGGGAGACAGTGGAGGAGGGATGTATGTCGTCAGTATCCTACACTGAACTTGTACTGTGATGCTGTTATTTACCCTGTAAAATTCTCTTTCTTCAGTTTATACTATTTATCTTTCAATATTAGCACATTAGAGCATTATAGAGATTATAGAGCGCCCCCTACGCTTCCTGTAGTGTATTACAGTCTGTCAAAATGAGCAGGATCATGCGAACATTATAGAGCGTTATAGAGCGCCCACGCCTTCTCAGTGTATTACAAAGTCTGTCAGAATGAGCGTGGATCATAAGTGAACATTATAGAGCCGTTATGAGCGCCCTACACTTCCTGTAGTGTATACAGTCTGTCAGAATGAGCGTGTGGATCATATGAACATTATAGAGCGGTTATAGAAGCGCTCTTACACTTCCTGGGTAGTGTATTACAGTCTGTCAGAATGAGCTGGTGGACTGGCGGCGAACATTATAGAGCGCTATAGAGCTCACACTTCCTGTAGTGTATTACAGTTCAGCCGAATGAGCGTGGTGGATCGCATGGACATTATAGAGCGTTATAGAGCGCCCCCTATACTTCTGTAGTGTATTACAGTCTGCCGAGCGAGCGGTGATCATATGAACATTATAGAGCGTTATAGAGCGCCTCACACTTCCTGTAGTGTATTACAGTCTGTCAGAATGAGCGTGTGGATCATATGAACATTATAGAGCTGCTAGAGCGCCTCTACACTTCCTGTAGTGTATTACAGTCTGTCAGAATGAGCGTGTGACTATATGAACACTATTATGAGCCATAGAGCCGCCCCACACTTCCTGTAGTGTATTGATATGGTGTCTGTCAGAATGAGCGGTGATCATATGAACACAGAGAGTCGTTATAGAGCCGCCCTACACTTCCTGTAGTGGCTACAGTTCGTCGAATGAGCGTAGGATCATATGAACACATAGACGCCCCTACTGTAGTGCACAGGCATAATGTTGAGTATAAATCTAGATTCTGACTGCATTTTCAGATTTGCACAGAAAGGATCAGCTAACCTGGCCAGAGCTACACTGGAGTCTGTGGTCCAGGAGAGGTCAGTTTGGTCACTTTTGTGCTTTGAGTAAAGTTTACTTGTAGCTGTGTCGCAGAGCACGAATCGGGCATCTGTTTTCTTTTCGCGTGGTGCAGATCTGCTCCACGTCAGCCCGGATCTTCCGCCTGTTACTTAGAAACAACACCTGAGCAGAAGCTAGGCGGAGGACTTGCCACGGATCTCCAGCAAAGGAGGCCAAAAGACATGTGCCGTACACGCTGCTGGTCCTCAAAACCTCGCCCAGCTACAGGTAAACACAACCCAACAAACCAGACACAGTGTCTGATCAAGACCTCACCATTGTTGTCGTCCCTCCGCAACTGAACCAAAACAAAACCAAACCAAAACCAAACCAAACCAAAACCAAAACCAAAAACCAAAATCCAAACCAATTTAGTTTGATGTGAAAAATTTCAGTTTGTTTACATGTTTTTTCAAAATGTGACCTTTTTAATCACACATTTAATTACAACCACTCCACTTTATTGTTTCATTCATGTTTCCTAAAGAGTTGGAGTGAGGGGTGGGTTTTGAGGGGCCCAAAGTAGGATGTATGTTGGGGTCCTCAAATGTACTTAATCAGATCTGAGTTCAGACAGAACAAAGTAAAGCTCAGTTTCTGAAACTCAGTAAATGGTTTGATCCTTCTGTTCTGAGCTCCAGAAACCTAAAGACCCCTGACTTTCGCCTCCCAGACCTTTTACCTCTACACTGCTAACCAGCTGCCCACACAGCTAGACTGCTGCTGCAGAACTGCTACAAGGTACTACACACACACACCACACACACGCTATCACTATAATAATTCTCTTCAGCTCTGCTTCAGGGTGTGTTTCTTACACAGGCAGTGGGTAACCTGATCGAGAGGAGGCTGTTTGAGACCAAAGAAAACAAGTAAGTCCCAATCCGTTTTCAAAAGACTGTAATACACTACAGGAAGCATAGGGGGCGCTTATAATGCTCTCTATAATGATCGCATCCACACGCCATTCTGGCAGACTGTGGCCATACCACAGGAAGTGTAGGGCGCCCCTATAACGCCTATAATGTTCATATGATCCACACGCTCATTCTGACAGACTGTACACACTACAGGAAGCATAGCGCCTATACTTCTATAATGTTCATATGATCCACACTCATTCTGACAGACTGTAATACACTGCAGGAAGTGAGCGCCTCTATAACGCTTATATCAAATTATAGGATCCACACGCTTCATTCTGACAGTAGACTGTAATACACTACAGGAAGTGAAGGCCCGATAACGCCATATAATGCCTAGTTTCACAGTAGTGTTGTGGAGTTCGGCCGTGGCCGTGGTCACACTCTGTGTGTTGGTCGATTGCAGGCGTCATTTGGAGAAGTCTCAGCGAATCGAAGCGATCCTGGCGTCACTGCAGAGCAGCGGGGCGGACGCATCTCAGCTGACCGACGTAGAAGAGATGATCACAGCGCCAGAGAGACAGCAGCTGGAGGCCCTCCGTCATCACATTAACAAGTACTGCACCACCATGTGTTCAATGAATCACCCCTAAATAATTCACACTGAAGTGAAACAGTTCTACACCTGTAGCTGCTACATCACCTCAACAGTACATATACCAGCACCAGAGAGACAGGGGTCGCTGCAGAGCCACAGCGCCATGTGACGTTTCTCTCTTATGGACACAGGTTGGACTCGATGAGAATCCAGGTGGGCGAGACGATATTCCTGCTGGAGTCCTACACGCACCCACTGGTCTACACGCACCCACTCAGCGTGTGTGTGTGTGTGTGTGTGTGTGTGTGTGTGTGTGTGTGTGTGAGTGTGTGAGAGGTTTCCTGCCTTTATATTTTTAAGGATTGTGTAGGTAATTACTAAAGTTATGATATTGATTATACAGATCACCTGTCGTAGGTGTGTTTGTGTTATTGATGATCTAAACAGTAGAACTAATTGAGTGTCATCCAGGCTTAAATACACTTTATGGACAAAAGTATTGGGACACCTGCCTATTCACTGTTTGTTCTGAAATCAAGGGATTAAAAAGAGTCGATCCTGCTTTTGTTGGAGTAAATGTCTCTACTGTCCAGGTCAGATGTTGGATGATCACCACCACCTGATCCCAACTTCCATCATTCCCGAACACCTGTCTCCAGCTCAGTGCTTCACACCCTTATTCACAGAGCAGATATGATGTGGGTGGTGGGTCGCTCAGCACCGCAGTCACACTGACATGGTGGGTGGTGTGTTAGTGTGTGCTGCTGGTACGAGTGATCAGACACAAAGAGTGCTGCTGGAGTGTTTAAACCCCTCAGTGTCACTGCTGGACCGAGAACCGTCCACCAAGCAGAAACGTCCAGCCGACAGCGTCCTGTGAGCGCCCTATGAGCACTGATGAAGAACTAGAGGACTAACTAACACAAACTCTGCAGAAACAGATGAGCTTCTGTCTCTGACTTCACATCTACAAGGTGGAGACACTTGGTAGGAGTGTCTGATAGAGTGGACGGTGAGGGACACAGTGTTTAAACACTCCAGCAGCACTGCTGACTCTAACACATTGTTCATTTATCGCACGGCAATGTAAGATATTCAATTTGTTGTGATATTGATTGAGGTCACATTGCCCACCAACAGAATGCCCACAGACCCCTTGACCAACAGAGACCAATGTAGATGATCTGAAAGTTATCTATATCAGCTGATTGACGCACCGATTACAAAACTGGCTAAATATCAGAACAATTTACACACCTTAAAAAATAACATGAGGACAAGAGAATCTGTTCCGAGATAAATATCGTGGGATTGATTTCGGAGAATTATGAATTATACTGGTTATGCACGTATGAATAGTGCGTTTCACTGCACCGAGTCTCGGTTCCCACCCTCCTCCTCCACCTCCACCACCTCACTGCAGTCCAAATATAGCCCGATATTGGCAGTGCTGCTGCCGATGCTACATTGAGGTCATTCATCACAGCGCTCTGGGAAGTCCGCCCGAGTTCGTCCGACTCCTCCGCAGAAGTCCTGAACACGGCTCGCTTATTCACTCAAGCACACTCGCTGCCAAACACAAACCCTGGAAGAGTCCGAGGAGTGGGGGTGTAAGCCACCACCTTCCTCTCGTTGCTGGAAAGCAGCTGTACTGGACGAGTTCTGCTCCCAGAGGAAGGGAAAGGGGTCCTCTGCTAACAAACGAAGGTTTTCACTCAGGTCCTTGCTCAGGTCTCCACAGAAGAAATGTCTACCCTTGTGGGGACTTCAGTCATCGTGGTTTGCGTCCTGGTCCGTCCTCTGCTTCCTCGTGAAGAAGCCCAACTGTGGAGCAAACGCAATGAAGATACAGGAGGTTGAGCTCATCAGATTCACGCCCGCACAAGTGTAACATCAAATCGTTTCGCTATGTTCGCATTCGCAGAAGTGGTTGACCAGTGAGACCAGTCTGATTGACCAGCATGGTCACGACAGCCGGTGCTAGTCTGAACCAGGGTGTTTGGACTGTATGTTAGTACTGGAGGTGTTGGGTGAAGTTCAGACCTTCCACAGGATGAAGATGATGAGCGCGAGCAGCAGTAGACCTCCGATGATGCTGCCAACTGTGATCCACAGAGAGATGGGAAATGGAGCTAACCCTTTAACACCCCCAACAATCGGCCCACACACACACACACACACACACACACAGCATCTACACATTAACATGGTTATTTCTGGTTCTGGTTCTTGTTCAACCCAACATCAGCTACTGCTGCAGTTCAGTGAAAGATGAAAGGAACGTGATCTCTGATCTCTTTGTAACGTATCCACTGGACACTGGTTTTACTGGTTTTTGAACCAGAAACAATAAGTGTTCAAATATTCCATGTCGTGCCAGTTGCTTCTGGATGCTGTTGAAGCCCTTCACTCCCTCCAGAGAGCAGCTGCTCCTTGTGTGTGATCAGATTGGACTCCTCACGCAGACAGCTGGTAGTGGAGCTACTCATCGTCACAGATTTAAATCCTCGGCCTAACACACACACACACACACACGCGCCGTGTTTCTGGAAAATTCACACTTATTTCTGGTTGTGTTTGTTTATGTTTGTAAGCTACACTTGTTTGTGTTTATATTTACCTGTCTGAAGAAGGTGTCGTGAACTCTTCGAGTGATGCGGATAAAGGCTGTCTGTCCTTTCAGAAGATGCTGGATTTCACATACAACCTCCATACACCACGCTGAGCTGCAGTTCTACACACACACACACACACACACACACACACACACACACACGTTTTAAGTTTAGACCCAGTTTGAGAACTGCAGGCTGTTCAGCTTCCTGCATGCTGGCTCAGATGTTCAGTTGAGGAAGAAAAAGTGCTCCTCACCAGTATCTCTGTTCTTTCATGTCTCGGGTGGAGTGGACGCAATATCTCTCTGAGCAGCTTTCAGCTCCGCTCAGGTCATTCTGACACTGCAGCTTGTGCCTGACGCTCACACACACACACACACACACAGTTACATCAAGTTGATTCTGGATATGGATGTTATGAGAGATGAGTTGTACTCACATTGTGAGAGAAAGTTTCCACCATTAGAGAGAGAAGACTTGTCTCCTGAAGTTACTTCTGCAGGCAAACTCACACTCAGCTCCAGATTATTAACCACGTAGCAGCCCAGATTCTGAATCTGAACACACACACACACACACACACACACACACACACACACACACACACAGTAATGACATTAGTTGTTAAGGTTGGAACTAGTGCACATTATGATGATGTAGTATTTGATAGCTGAGAGTCTACTTTCACCACACAAAAATGTGCAGAACTGGTCCTGCCTCTCTGACATGGTTCTGGTGGATGGACTCATACCGGTTTAGATTGGAATCACTGTACAGAACCAGAACCAGAGTAAGTCCATGTTTATGTCAGAATCCAGAAAACTGTCTGTTAGACAAATTGTGCAAACACCCCACACAGTCTGCTGTTAGAACACCATATGTCCAAATACTCTATGGACACCCCCATCTGGACCCATTGAAGGACACAGATGTGCAATGCACACAGCGCTGTTCTAGTCCTTGTAGAGAAGTACTGCCAATAGAACAGACTCTCTGGGAGTAGATAAACAGACATGACCCTCTATTGTCTCATGTTCATTAGCAGGTGTGGACTAGAGGGTATAAAGACTCTGTGCTATTGAGCTGGGGGAGCAGTGGAACCATGTTCTCTGGAATGATGGAGCTCCGTCAGTACTTTTGTTCATATATGTGCCTCATAATTCCACGTAACTCCTGGACATGAACCGAGGGAGGGGAGTAGAATCACCACCTACCTGGCAGGACAAGAGCTGTTCATACTTGAACTACAGTCTGTAAGTGGACTGTGCTGTCTGCCAGGAGCGTCTCGCTCACTGTCACTGTAACACACACACACACACACACACACACACACCACACACACACAAAGTCAGATGACATCACGTGCCAGAAAAGCCTCAGCAGGCAGAAATACTCTTCATAAAACACTGTATGGATTTGAACACATAACAGTTTTGGAGTTACGGAGCCCATCTGGAGTCATCAGGCATGGGCGTGTGTGTGTGTGTGTGTGTTTTACCTGCTGCCACTAGCTTCATCTGAATCTATTAGCATGATGTGCAACTGAACTCAAACTCCAACATGAAGTTCACCTGAGAGAGAGAGACAGAGAAAGAAAGAGAGAGAGAATCAGTGTTTGTTTAATTCGATATCTATATTTTGAGCGAGAGAGAATGAAAGTGATGAATGAAACCTTGGACTGAGCGGAAGACGGCAGCTGACACAGGAGTGAGTGTTGAGCTCAGAGCAGCATTCAATCTAAACTGGGCATCCTCCTGAGAGAGAGAGAGAGAGAGAGGCAGAGAGAGAGAGAGTGGGAGAGGGACAGAGAGAGAGAGAGAGAGAGAGAGAGAGAGAGAGGAGACAGAGAGAGAGAGAGAGAGAGAGAGAGAGAGCGAAGAGAGAGAGGGAGAGAGACAGAGAGAGATGAGAGAGAGAGAGAGAGAGAGAGAGAGAGAGAGACAGAGAGAGAGAGAGAGAGAGAGAGAGAGAGGAGAGCGAGAGAGAGGGAGAGAGACAGAGAGAGAGAGAGAGAGAGAGAGAGAGAGAGCGAGAGAGAGAGGGAGAGAGACAGAGAGAGAGAGAGAGAGAGAGAGAGAGACAGAGAGAGAGAGAAAGAGAGAGAGAGGGAGAGAGAGATTGTAGCAGTTCAGTTATATTGTCTGTAATTATTCCCTTTATTATGTGCGACAGGCCTCGACTTTCCAAATAGCTGCCCCAGCGACATACGAAGCACACATCGCTCCCCAGTCAGCTGTTCGATCCAGGCTCTGCCCTCAAATGTCATTGTTATCACTGGTGAGCGTGTGTGTGCTACCTGTATACCAGGTTGAAGTGCAGGTTTTCGAGTAGTGCAGAGTTAGACTGGTGTTATAGGCATTTTGTACTGTTCCTGAGCTGAACTTCACTGCCAAACTCCAGCTTCTGCGAAGATCACACATGCCGCTGCCTGCAAACATTAACACACCATTTCAAAACAAGCCACAACACGACACTGCCATTTACATCTGTGTATGCCGCTCACTCGCTCCAGAGATGTCCATGTGGGCTTTCAGAAATTGTGGTCTGTCACACACACATCGTCTTCCCCACAGTCTTTATAAAAGGGGATCTAACAAACACACATAAATGATCCACCAGAAATTATAATGTTCATATGATCCACACGCTCATTCTGACAGACTGTAATACACTACAGGAAGTGTAGGGGGCGCTCTATAACGCTCTATAATGTTCATATGATCCACACGTTCATTCTGACAGACTGTAATACACTACAGGAAGCGTAGGGGGCGCTCTATAACGCTCTATAATGTTCATATGATCCACACGCCATTTGACAGACTGTAATACAACACTACAGGAAGTGTAGGGGCGTTTCTATAACGCTCTATAATGTTCATATGATCCACACGTCATTCTGACAGAGACTGTAATACACTACAGGAAGTGTAGGGCGCTTCATAACGCCTCATAATGTTCATATGATCCACACGCCATTCTGACAGACTGTACACACTGCAGTAGTTTTTAGGGGCGCCTTCATAACGCCTCTATAATGTTCATATGATCCACACGCTCATTCTGACAGACTGTAACACACTACAGTGGAAGCGTAGGGGCGCTCTATAACGCCTATAATGTTCATAAGGATCCACACGCTCATTCTGACAGACTGTTAATACACTACAGGAAGTGTAGGGGGCGCTCTATAACGCTCTATAATGTAATATAGAATGTATAATGCTTCACTCACAGTGTTCTTCACCATGGTCGGCCAGCCTTCGTCCAGTACAGGGCCACTTTCAGTGTCGTTGATTTTGAAGCGCAGGGCGAAGCTGATTGGTCGGATGTAGTCTGCTGTGTCCTGTTGTACAGATGGACAGAGAGAAGATAATGGGCTTCATGTTGGTTAGGCCCTGATAGCCATCTGTCTGCTGATCTATCTGTCAGTGTGGACTCACAAACACATGGAAGGGCAGAGTCTGGCACAGGGTCTCCCCCACTTGAACTCGGACCCCTGTCATGGTCTGCCTCTGGGAGTTGGAGTCAAACAGGGCACGTGCAGACAGCTTCCGGTCGTCCAGCATGGCCCCAACCTGCAGGTCTGAACGGGGGGACAGTATAGGAGTGGGAAACATGACTATTTAAGAGTACTTGGGCGGAACGTGGACTATGGGGGATCCAGGCGGGCATGGGCTCTGCGTGGGTTTGTCACTAACTGGGATCCCAGTTAGGATTCTCAAAGGGGGGCCCATCGTTATAGCCCACCTTAATCTCACATCAACCTAGATGGGGCCCATGTTTAACCCCTCCGGGTCAAATGAGGGACCATCCATATATGGGGTCAGTGTGGAACCCGTGGAAAAAACGCCCCAGTTGGGCGACCCATACAGTGTAGGCCCAACATTATGTGACGATGTGTTCACTAAAGCATTGACAACGCATCTGGTTTTACCAGGGGTGCCAAAACTTTTGAACACAACTATATGTCTTATGTAAGTCTGTACGGAGCCTCCCAACAGGACACGAGAAAGAATATTTGCTTCTCCTTCTTATGAAATGCATTTCCCACCCTGCCCTGTAGATGGCACCCATGTGCCATTAACCATGTCCCCAAGCCCACTGTCTCTTACGGTGCTGGAAGTTGTGTAACCATGACTGAATCTAATGGAAATGGACAACTATCTACACACTTTATGAACAAAGGTATTGGGACGCCTTATTCAATGGTTCTTCTGAAATCAAGGGTATTAAAAAAGAGTTGATCCTGCTTTTGTTGGAGTACCTGTCTCTACTGTCCGGAGAAGACTTTGCTGTGAGGATTTGATTGCATTGAGAAAGGTCACTCACATAACTGAGGTGAGTCAATATAGTGTAGTCTTGCCCAAGGATTCTAACTGGTCTCCTGCGCTGTCCCCTGCACTGTCTCCTGCACGGTGCATTAACTCCCTGGCAGGTAGTGGTGTTATCCCCTGCGCTTACCAACCACACAGAAACAGCTACAGTATTGTAGGAAAACAGGAATGAAAACAAAGTGCTGTTTAGTGGCCAACTTCCATCAGAACTGTTCCAAACATGGACGCACAACCTTTCGCACCAATAGAAAACGAGCTTGTGGAGATAATAGTGAATAGTGTGTTCGTGTGAAATGATTAGTTTTCCCCTAATTTGAGAATTTGTCAGGAGTTTTTTTACTCATTATAAACCCCCCCCTTTTCCTCACATTCTAACAAGGGCTCCGTACGACAGGTCTGTGCGAGGTTGCCATACCAAAACGTGTGCCGTAAGCTCCTGGAGAGCGGCTGTTGGCAAAGAAGCAGGCAGAGGCTTCGAGGCAGGCCGACTCCCGGCCGCCCCTGTGGCAGTTCTTCTGGATGACATTGATGGAGTGCGGCTGGAAGGACAGGCTGACGTTGATCTGGACTATACTGCGCGACCTGCACACCAGAACAACATGGAATCAAATCAGCCAGGTGAAGTGAATAACACTGATCTGGTTCCAGTATCTCCCTTAGAGGGGTGGAGATATCAGTCAGTAAGTGAACAGTCAGGTCTTGAAGTTGATGACTGGGTCAGAACATGTCTGAAACATCAGGCAGGTCTTGTGGGGTGTTCTCAGAAAACAAGGATATTTATAATAATATGATCTTCAAAATACTCGACAGTGTTCCACATAACCACCTGAAAACCACCTGAATGTACTTTATTATTTTTTTGTTATTTATGTATGTATTATCTCTCCTCAGGACTTTTATTCTGAAATTTGAACACTGTGTGAGCAATGAAAGAGAGCAAACAGCCCCTCCCTTCTCATTTTCCTTTATAACACAATATCTGGGTCAGTGATGTCATCAGCCCCACCCCCTCTCTCTGATCAGTCAGTCTGTATGCAGGTTGAGCATCAGCCCCGCCCCCTCTCTCTGATCAGTCAGAATCTGTATGCAGGTTGATCATCAGCCCTGCCCCCTCTCTCTGATCAGTCAGAGTCTGTATGCAGGTTGATCATCAGCCCCGCCCCCTCTCTCTGATCAGTCAGAGTCTGTATGCAGGTCGAGCGTCAGCCCCGCCCCCTCTCTCTGATCAGTCAGAGTCTGTATGCAGGTTGAATATCAGCCCCGCCCCTGGAGGTGAGGAGTACCTGAGGAGGACAGCGTTGCCCTGAGCTCCAACAGCCAGATCCAGCAGCTCGTCACCATCCATGTCGAACAGAGCGCTCAGACTGCGGCCAAAGTACTGCAGGCCTGTAGAGAGAGAGGAGCCAGAGATGCGCTAGAGAGGCAGAGAGACAGAGACACGGAGGACAGATGAAGAGAGAGAGATTAAAAAGGGAGAGAGGTATAGAGAGGAAGACGAGGGTGAATATCAGGTATGGATGACAGGGACAGTCAGGACTGACTAATGCACACTGACCAGTTTAGATAAGATGAAAAGAAAAGGGGCTGAAGCACAGGTTTGGACACCTTTCAGCACTTCCTTTGAGGACCATCAAAGATTTAAACCGCTCGGATTCTTTCAGTTGCTGCTACAGGAAGTTCTAGTTCTGTGGGGTTCTGTGAATTTCCTCGTCTTACTGCTCTGCTCTTCTGAGGTCTGTTCACGGATGTTTGATGATGTCTGAGTTGGGGGACTGTAAGGTTTGTGGCTAAACCTTCAGCTTGCTCTTCTTGAGGTTCGTTGTGGAAGTGTAGGTGTGTTTAGGATCATTATCCTGCTGTAGAAGCTCCTTCTTTCATCTTCCGGTTTGTAACAGGTGGCGAGATGGTCGCTTCCAGAATTTGCTGGTATTTCACTGAATCCATTCTTCCCTCCATCAGTAAAACGATCCCTCATTTCTCATTTCTTCATCTACTCACTTAACCGTGGTTCATGGTTACAGAGATTTGGATCAGGGGGGCCCAAACATTTGCACATGACTGTATAAGAGTGTCACAAACCACATCACCTGGTCTATCTGGTATTCACCAGTATGAATTGATATGACCCTAGATCACATGACTGTATGATACGTCACCTGTTTATATTTGGGTATGATATAAAATTCATCGCCGTGGTAGATGTACACCGCCCCCTGATGGTCGTCCTCTAGCGGCGCTCCCACCAGCAGGTCAGCGTAGCTATCGTGATTGAGGTCTGGAGCCACAGCCATGGCGTAGCCAAACCGAGCATCCTGGGCTTTGGGCTGAGTCTGGAGAGTCCCATTAGGAGCGAAACCGTCCTGAGAGATGAAGAGAACAGACACCAACCTTGAGATAAAACGTTCAAATGAACGAAGGGACGTGCTTCCCACACTGCTGTCTCTACACATTTCCCAACACACTCCCCTGAGCTCTTAATGGGGTTCCAATATGAGGGATACGATTACGTCGCCATGACACCACCTGAACCTCATCCATGGTCTTGCTGGTGTATGACGTTATCTGCATCCAACACAGCTGCTGAACTCCTCAGGAGTAGATATTATGACTCATGTACGGTACAGCCCTGCTGCTTCGTACCCCATCGAGACAGTAGATGTAGACTTTCCCCGTCTCTTTGTTTCCGGCTCCCAGGAACATAGGAGCAGCAATAAGGAGGATATCTGTTATACCATCCTGGTCCACGTCCACCGCACACACCTCGCTGCCGAAATACGAGCCGATCTGCAAACAGAGAGAAAATCAGAGCGGATTCTAAATAAACCTCGGTGGTCTGTCTACACCCGGCCAAGAGTCCTGTACCTGCTCTCCATTGAGGGCCTGAGTGATGGTGACGTCTCCATATGGACTGAGGTCAAACAGAATGACCTTTCCCTTGTGTTTGAACCTGGGGGCCCCGGCCACGTACAGCCTTCGCCAGTCCCCTACGATCACTGAGGACACGGTGTAACCTGTAACATACACACCCCCAGGTTTAACATTGTACCATTACATTGTATCATATATAAGTAGGTATATATAGTACATTATACACACACATACACACACACACACACACATATATATATAAATATATAAAATCAATGTTGGTATCCAAGGTTACCCAGATAAGCTGCGTGGTTCTTCAGCTCCAGAGGAAATTCTTTCTCGAAAGCCTCTCGAGGAGGCATGATCCTTCCATCACTGCTCTCTTTCAGCACTCCTCCTTCCCAGTCATAGGCTCCCACCATCCCAAACAGGATGCCATCCTGGAAAAGAGGGCAACACAAAGACGTGGCATCTCAGTATAATGGTCACAGAAAGAATGCACTGCTGATCTGCTTCACGTCTTGGACTCACTTCTAAAACATGTGTTGAGAAGCCAATCTGGGACATCTCCATGAGGAAAGCACTTTCATTGTATCCCAGCGTTCCTATGACAACAACAGACATTACATTACATTACAGGAGTATCAGCTCAACCCATAACCCACAGTCATCTGGTGCTGTATCTGGACGTTTTCAGTGAATCGGGACTTATCTGGCATCTCAAGATGTTCTGTATGAGTGGTGCACCACTCTGACATGTCTACAGCTTCCATGCACTCATACGGGGGTTTGGACTTGCCTTTCTTACCAGCATATGAGCAGAACCAGAATGAGCATGTTGATAAAATCAGTCAAAGTCAACAGTTTGGACACACCTACACATTAACCCTTAAAGGAAAACCGTATAAACCAAATGGAAACATGTACATTCAGGGATTCTGTCTATTTGTAGCTATAAATTCAATATTCTGGTTTGTGTAATATATCATTAATAATATTGAGGTTTCCATGCAGCCCCATATTTCAGTTCAAATCCTCACAGCAATGTTCCAGAATTTAGTAGAAAGTCTTCCCTGGACGGTAGAGACTTTACTCCAACAAAAGCAGGTTAAACTCTTTTCAATGTCCTTGATATAAGAAGAAACGTGAATGAGCAGCTGTCCCAATACTTTTGCTGTAATTTGCTGATATGTATGATTTTAATATCAGTCATCAGGTCATCTCTAAACGATTCAGTCAACTGTGTCCAAACGTCTGACTGAAACTGTAGACTGTACAGTGTCCCACAGGCCCAAGGCGGATCAGAGGGTCAGCGGCTCTCACTGTTTAGATAAACCTGGACATCCTGCGGTGCCAACAGCCGTGCCCGTACAGTCCACTCCCTCATCATCCTCACACCCCCTCCCTTCCTTCCTCTCCTCAGAATGAAGATGGCACATCCTTCAGCCCCACTCAGGTCCAGCTGAGACGGCACCTTGTCCTCTCAGTCCGTTAAGATCCTTCCCTCCCTTCCTCTAACAGGGTGACATCATGCTTTCTCTAACAGACAATATTGAGCAGGAAAACCCACCCAGTAGGAGGAGACCCTGAGGGGTTTGGAGAAGATGCTACAACCTCACAATATCACAAGCTTAAAGACAGTATTCGTCCACGCCAAATACAGTCATTGACACAAAATAGCTGCAATCAACCGACTGCAGTGCATGACTATCATGGAGGGAGTCCTGCTCCGTCTCAGTGGAGATGACCTGCGAATCCTTGTGTGGAGGCACAGTGGTCAGTGACAAGATCAATAGCTTGTGGTCAAGCCTCAAGCCTGTGGGTCATTTCATTTACACCCTTTAACAGACCAGCGTTACGTTAATGAGGTTCTGCAACCAGTGGTTCTACCTTTCCTGAACACACACTCCGGTGCTCTATTCCAACAGGACGACGCTTGTCCACACACTGCTGCCGTCTCAAGATCTCGTCTTGAAGACACAGATACTACGCCGTGGTCGGTCTCATCTCCAGACCTGTCCCTGATTGAAAATGTGTGGACGCTATTGGACGTTCTATCAACACTCCACCCCTACCACACCATCTGCAGAACTGAGTGAGAACATTCAAGCTGCATGGGATGGATCATCACAGGACACCTTTAGGAACCTCTACACCTCCATGCAGAGACGTCTGGCATTAAACCCGATGGTGTCATCTCCCAAAATATCTGTGACACTGGTCTGCTATGACAGTCCACGCCAATCCCCACTGCTGACCTTTCTGGACAATAATGAGGCCATTGAAGGATCTGTTGGTGGTGCTTTTTATGGCTGCTTACCCTCCAGACTGAAGATACGATCCCCCAGTGCGTCTACGATGTCGTTCAGCGCCGCTTCATCCGTTACATTAAAGAAGTACTTCTCGTCTGGGTCGCTGGCAATGTACTTGATCTCATTAATGAAGGTCTCCGGATCCTGCTGCCTGCGGATATAGTGACCTAGAACCTGGGAGAGAGACAGACAGCATGAGAAAATCAGAACATTAGAGTATTGATTATGTAAAGTAGTGTGATGTCAGGGTTGTACCATGTTGTCTACCAAACAAGGTGTTCTGTGGTATTTATGGGCAACTCTTCAAAAAGGGTTCTGCAATGGTTCTTTACTAAAGGGAAAGGTGCAGAACCAATGTAGAACCAAAATAACTCAACAACAACCCAAACCCCTCTCAGTACATCAGGAACTCCTCCCACAAGTACAACACAACCTACAGCTGGTATCACACAACATCCTCCAAGTACAACCAAACCCCTCCCAGTACAACAAGAACTCCTCCCAGTACAAATGAAACTGGCAACAGTCCAGACACAGTTTAATGAAGTGACCAGGTGTAAAATATGCATCGTCTGGTCTTCGATGATGACTGTGAACAGGTCATCATAACACTAACGAGACAATTAGTCTGAGACCTTGGTAAGAGTTATCAAAGACCTCAGATCAGATCTTCGTGACCACATCAGAACAGACTACACCACTGATAAACCCAGAAGACCAGAGCGGCTTCGGGTAAGAACAATAACAGACACATTCTCACACAGAACGCCAACTCCTCCACAGCCCTGCAGAAGCACCTAACCAGATGATCCAGAGGTTTATGAGGAGGGAGCAGGTGGCAGGAGAAGCAGAAGAGCCAGAACACCTCCGCATGAGTCAGACTTTGAGAACATCACTTCCTCACTCTCACAGGCCAGAACATCTACTGGCAGCTCACCACTAATGAGAAGTCCTTCTTGCCTCTAATAGTACAGCCAATAGAATAGGACTAGCTGATATATAATAGATAAACAAACATGACTCTATTGTCTCCATGTCTAAGCAGGTGTGGACTAGAGGGTATAAAGACCCCCAGTATTGAGCTGTGGAGCAGAACTGTGTTCTCTGGAATGATGGAGCTCCATACAGAACTTTAGTGGTGAGTTGGTTCTGAATACAGTGTCTACACTGCTGCTTTAATACCGGCTACAGGACTGTGTTTCTGATACAGTTACAGTAACTACACTGTTACTGATCTTTAATACCGGCTACCGGACTGTGTTTCTGATACAGTTTCAGTAACTACACTGCTGCTGATCTTTAATACCGGCTACCGGACTGTGTTTCTGATACAGTTTCAGTGTCAGTAACTACAACAATTACAATAAATCCTCATTCGTAATGAATTGGACACACAGGGAAAGAAAAGAGGTGAAGACCAGGCATGTGGGAGGAGTAGGGGAGGTATATATGCACTATACGTTCTAAGGCACATATATTCAATCTGAGCAGGCTCCTCCGACTGGGGTCCATGAATCTCTCAGTGTGACTGGAGCAGCCTGCAGGAGCTGGGGGAAATGTAACAAGCTGGTCCTCTGCCCATAAATATGTTCTGATCTTTCTTTCAAACCCCAGACTGTTTCCATGTTTGCTGCCAGCTGGTACTGGTTTCTACATATAGTCACGCTGAGTGGTAAAAGGAATGGGGATGGGGGGCTGGTTGTGGAATTAAGAGCATTCGAGGTCACTCGTTTCACTTTAAAGGACCCCTATAAAAAAAAAATCCTAATTCATATTTTTACATGAAAGAAATACACACACTGTTCACTCTCCAATCCAGACAGTCCTTGTTTTGAGCACACCATGGTTAATCTATATCCATCTAGCCCCACCCATTCATCATACAGCAATTTAGCCCCACCCATTCTTTATATAGCAGTTAAGCCCCACCCATTCAGCCTACAGCAGTTAAGCCCCACCCATTCAGCCTTCAGCAGTTAAGCCCCACCCATTCAGCCTACAGCAGTCCTGAGTATATGACTGTATCCCTGTGTTAATCATGAATCTTCTCTCCTCAGATGAGGAGACTAATGTCTAAAACACAGCCTCCTTTCCTCTGGTATGTCCCTGGCTGTTTTTTTCTACACTCCCTCGAGTGCTTTATTTTTTTGTCCCCTGGTTGTGTGCGAGAGTGAGAGTGAGGCCGAGAGTGAGAGCGAGAGGGGTTGAACATGAAAAACAGCAAAACTCGACAGCTATGCTTTGCCTGGCATGGCATGAAAACAAGCTGTCAGACCTATGGCTCCCCGAGGAGACGCGCAGGAGCACGTTAGCCCCGTGAC
The DNA here is from genome assembly GCA_034509495.1 of Acestrorhynchus altus. NCBI lineage: Eukaryota > Metazoa > Chordata > Actinopteri > Characiformes > Acestrorhynchidae > Acestrorhynchus > Acestrorhynchus altus. Next base: position 963,484 of record CM067507.1, on the reverse strand, counting down.
TCCGCAAATCTGGACGCCGTTGAGCCTCTGTTTGTTTATGAGAGAAAAACATCTCGTACAGTAGTCAGTTTACGCGAACCTCAACCAGCGTGAAGCCAGAGAGAGGTGAAGCAACTGAAACGAAGAAGGAGCTGTGACGGAAGAGCGGTCGGCCCAAACCAGAACAAATAAACAAGTCGCCCTCCATCGCTCTCATTCTGTCCTTTATTTCCACTTTTCATGTTGGTTCTCTGAGTTACCTAGAACAAAAACAGTACGTTACTGTGTAGGACGGCCAAACCGACTCCTGTAGCTTCATTTCAGCACCTTCAATTGGTTTAACAGCTGAAGTTCATTCAAAAAGGTGTTTTGGTGCTACAAGACTAATGGAAGTAATGGAAGCCCAGCAAACAGTAGGAGCTAAGAGTGAGCTGTTTTTGTTGTTCTGTTCGGGCTTCTAGGAACCTTGGTGTTTTTAGTGAACCGTCCCACATTTACACCAGTATTAGTGGAACTGAGGAAACGTCACAGAAGGGCTGCGCAGGGTCAGTAAATGGAAGTGAGAAGATGGTAGCATGTATAGACTCCCTGCGAGCGTTTGTGTTCTATATGTTTTTTTTTTCAGTTTCAAAAAAAGCAAACGTATGAACTATGAATCAACTTTTGGAGATAAGGAGACGAATGGTATGTTACTTCTCCTGTACTAGACACAGCGGTTCCAGCTGAGAAACCTACTAATCTTTGGTTCTGCGCACAGTTTTCAGGAACCTGTTTTTGTTGGTGGAAATGCGCCAAACAGTTCCAAATTAGGTTCACGAACCGGAACGGTACTGCGACATAAACCTTAACCTTAAGTAGGACTAACGGACTAGTCCTAATGTTCTCACGAGATTGTGATGAAGCTGATGTTTGGTGGAAACATCTGACAGGCTTTTCAGTAATTCGCTCTTAATAACACTGTGGTTTAGAGAGAAGACTAAAGAGGGCGCTGAGCCGGCTCTGAGGCGCAGACGACTCCAGTCATATAGAGGCTATTTCTGAACTCTGTTTTCATCTATTTTGGTGGTGTAATCTGGTGGTGAGGACTGTGTAAAGAATGAGTATATCTACTCCGTCACAGTGAGACAGAAATGCGAGCTGGAGGGCGGGGTGCAGACACTCGCTCAAAATAGACCCACGACAATTATGGTCAGTTAAATGGAGATTGGACAGTTCTGACCGAATTTCAAATTTTACCCTCGTAGCTTTGACCTGCTTCTCCACCTTATTATTTCACAATCCTGCACAGACTGGATGAACGAGGGCTTGGGTGCGAAGGAGGGATGGCATTTTAAACATTTCTGCTCTTTACATTTCCAAATATTTTACACAAAGTGCATCTTTTAGTGGGATTTAGTCATTTTAGACTGATGTCATGATTCATATTTACATTTAAGTGGCTTATAAATGTATTTAAGGCTGATTTTTTGGTTTATAAATGTATTTAAGGCTGATTTTTTGGTTTATAAATGTATTTAAGGCTGATTTTTTTGGTTTATAAATGTATTTAAGGCTGATTTTTTTGGTTTATAAATGTATTTAAGGCTGATTTAATGGTTTATATTTGTATTTAATTGATCTCTGTGTTTGGACTGATTACTTGGCTGATCTTTGTGTTTTTGGTTTAAGTTTGTGTTTTTTTTACAACACTGTTTTGGATTTTAAGAACAAAAGTCCTCTGTAGGAGAGTTTACGGTCAAACAGGAGTAAAGCGGAGGCTTTCAACCCCGAGAACATTGTCCCAGCAGTTAAACGTGGTGGTGGCAGCATCGTGCTCTGTGGCTGTTCTTTGTCATATTTGTTGTTCACACAGGTGAAGGACACTCACAGCGATGGCATATCTCGTGATGTTGCGTTTCTCACACTCGATCAGGGCTTCAGGAAGCTCCTCTCCATCATGTGACTCTCCATCTGTCACCACGATCATCACCTTAGTGGCCCCCTCTCTCGCCCCTCTCTCAGCGCTGAAGGCCTCCGTGCTGCAGGGACAGAAACATCCTCTATTTAATGTTTAATATCGTCCTTTTTAATAAAATTATATATAACGAATGTTTTCACCAGTTTAACGTACGACAGATAAAGTGTGCAGGTGTTATTACATTTGATAAATATTATAATTACTTCACAGAACACAAAGTAAGATCTGGCCAAGATGATATAATAAATATATGATAAAGATAAAGCTGATAATAATGATACAGTAAATAATAGAATGGAAATTCTAATTGTAAATAATAATATTGAAAATGAATGATTATTAAAATGTAATTTAAATGAGAAATATTAGACATGAACCAGATTCACGATGACTACAGTCTGAGATATACCTTCTCTTTTTCACTTTCATGAAAATGTATTAATAATTTAAATTAATATTAATTTATTATCTCATTTTTTAAAACTACACCGTGTGTCCAGATATCTGTAGAAAATGGTGGGTAGAGTTCTAACAGAAAACATATGGTGTGTGTTGGGGGGTATACTGACACACACACACACACACGCACACACACACACACACACACACACACACACACACACACACACAGAGTCACTCTCTCTATCCTGTTTGTGTGAGTTTGACCAGTGTTTTAATGTGAAGGTTGCGTGGCGACCTCAGCGTTACTCAGCTCGCTGATTTCGAGGCGGTCGTCCAGAACCAGGATAAATATAACCCAGCGGCTCCCCGCAAGAGACGCCGAGCTGAAAACACACCCAGCACACTAATTACACACACACACACACACACACACAACCAACAGGAATGGAACTTGGTGGGTATGTTTAACATTATGAGACATGCAAGGGACAATGTGTGGGACAGCGCTGTACCTGATTGACTATATAAGGTCGTCCTGTTACGTGTGCTTTCCATTCGGACTCGCGTAAGTGAAGTTCCTCAGAGGAGAGTTTGAGAGGAGTCACATTGTAGGGCTCGGGGAACTGGGATGGTCTTATCAGGACAGAAAAAGGACAACACCAGCGACACAAAGGATCTGAGGGACCTCCCTGAACCACGGAGAGGGAGAACTGACGAAGTTTGCAACGGTGTAGCGCCTGACTGTCATGGAGTCACTCCAAATTTTGTCTTGATGGAGACGACCTGTGGGATGCTATTGAACACTCCACCCCTACCACACCATCTGCAGAACTGAGTGAGAACATTCAAGCTGCATGGGATGGATCATCACAGGACACCATCAGGAACCTCTACACCTCCGTGCAGAGACGTCTGGCGTGTTGAATTAAACCCGACGCCGTCCTGAGAGACACCACTTCTGTATGAGTAGATCAATAAATGATCCATCCATCGATCTTCCAGAATCACTGGGCTCAGGAAAACTCCCTGGGTGCCAATCCATCACTGTGGCACTACCTGCGGTGCCACTGTGCCACCCTCGTAGCTCAATAAAGGTCTACGTTTTTAATCAATTATTGTTCTTGGTGACAGAAGAAAACAGAATTCAACAGAACGGATTTATATGATAAAAACATAACAGAGGTCTTTGGTCGTCGTAGGGGAGGAGGAGGAGGTGGAGGAGGTGGAGGAGGAGGAGGAATAGCATGTGAGTAAGCTGTGACAGAGAGAGAGAGAGAGCTGTAAGGAGCTGATGAGGGCTGTGATGTGGTCAGTGACTGAGAACTGCTTCACTGACTATAAACACACAAACCACATCACTGACACTACAGCAGTCACCAATCACAGCCCTCGCACTGCCTCTGTAGAACACATAAGAGAACCGAGGGTCTAACTGTGGTTTTGTACAGAAACCACCGACTAAGACAAACATGAGGAGGAGAGAAGAATGGATTACAGGAAGAGAAATAGAACAGAAAGAGTTCAGTTCTGCAGA